>JAYMYH010000018.1:2552883-3060383 GCA_037013635.1 Plagiodera versicolora
CGAAGATGCACGAAGATGCACGAAGATGAACGAAGATGCACGAAGATTCACGAAGATGCACGAAGATGAACGAAGATGCACGAAGTTGCACGTAGATGCACGAAGATGCACGAAGATGCACGAAGATGCACGAAGATGAACGAAGATGAACGAAGATGAACGAAGATGAACGAAGATGAACGAAGATAAACGAAGATGAACGAAGATGAACGAAGATGAACGAAGATGCACGAAGATGCACGAAGATGCACGAAGATGCACGAAGATGCACGAAGATGCACGAAGATGCAAGAAGATGCACGAAGATGCACGAAGATGAACGAAGATGAACGAAGATGAACGAAGATGAACGAAGATGCACGAAGAAGAACGAAGATAAACGAAGATAAACGAAGATGAACGGAGATGAACGAAGATGAACGAAGATGCACGAAGATGCACGAAGATGCTCGAAGATGCACGAAGATGCACGAAGATGCACGAAGATGCACGAAGATGCCCGAAGATGCACGAAGATGCACGAAGATGCACGAAGATGCACGAAGATGCACGAAGATGAACGAAGATGCACGAAAATGAACGAAGATGCACGAAGTTGCACGAAGATGCACGAAGATGCACGAAGATGCACGAAGATGCACGAAGATGAACGAAGATGAACGAAGATGAACGAAGATGAACGAAGATGAACGAAGATGAACGAAGATGAACGAAGATGCACGAAGATGCACGAAGATGCACGAAGATGAACGAAGATGAACGAAGATGAACGGAGATGAACGAAGGAGCACGAAGATGAACGAAGATGAACGAAGATGAACGAAGATGAACGAAGATGAACGAAGATGAACGAAGATCAACGAAGATGAACGAAGATGCACGAAGATGCACGAAGATGCACGAAGATGCATGAAGATGCACGAAGATGCACGAAGATGCACGAAGATGCACGAAGATGCACGAAGATGCACGAAGATTAACGAAGATGCACGAAGATGCACGAAGATGCACGAAGATGCACAAAGATGCACGAAGATGCACGAAGATGCACGAAGATGCACGAAGATGCACGATGATGCACGAAGATGCACGAAGATGCAAGAAGATGCACGAAGATGCACGAAGATGAACGAAGATGAACGAAGATAACGAAGATGAACGAAGATGAACGAAGATGAACGAAGATGAACGAAGATGAACGAAGATGCACGAAGATGCACGAAGATGCACGAAGATGCACGAAGATGCACGAAGATGCACGAAGATGCACGAGGATGCACGAAGATGTACGAAGATGCACGAAGATGTACGAAGATGCACGAAGATGCACGAAGATGCACGAAGATGCACGAAGATGCACGAAGACGCACGAAGATGCACGAAGATGCACGAAGATGAACGAAGATGAACGAAGATGCACGAAGATTCACGAAGATGCACGAAGATGCACGAAGATGCACGAAGATGCACGAAGATGCACGAAGATGCACGAAGATGCACGAAGATGCACGAAGATGCACGAAGATGCACGAAGATGCACGAAGATGAACGAAGATGCACGAAGATGAACGAAGATGCACGAAGTTGCACGTAGATGCACGAAGATGCACGAAGATGCACGAAGATGCACGAAGATGCACGAAGATGCACGAAGATGAACGAAGATGAACGAAGATGAACGAAGATGAACGAAGATGCACGAAGATGCACGAAGATGCACGAAGATGTACGAAGATGCACGAAGATGCACGAAGATGCACGAAGATGCACGAAGATGCACGAAGATGAACGAAGATAAACGAAGATGAACGAAGATGAACGAAGATGCACGAAGATGCACGAAGATGCACGAAGATGCACGAAGATGCACGAAGATGCACGAAGATGCACGAAGATGCACGAAGATGCACGAAGATGCACGAAGATGCACGAAGATGAACGAAGATGAACGAAGATGAACGAAGATGAACGAAGATGAACGAAGATGAACGGAGATGCACGAAGATGCACGAAGATGCACGAAGATGCACGAAGATGCACGAAGATGCACGAAGATGCACGAAGATGAACGAAGATGAACGAAGATGCACGAAGATGCACGAAGATGCACGAAGATGCACGAAGATGCACGAAGATGCACGAAGATGCACGAAGATGCACGAAGATGCACGAAGATGCACGAAGATGCACGAAGATGCTCGAAGATGCACGAAGATGCACGAAGATGCACGAAGAAGAACGAAGATGAACGAAGATAAACGAAGATGAACGAAGATGAACGAAGATGCACGAAGATGCACGAAGATGCTCGAAGATGCACGGAGATGCACGAAGATGCACGAAGATGCACGAAGATGCACGAAGATGCACGAAGATGCACGAAGATGCACGAAGATGCACGAAGATGCACGAAGATGCACGAAGATGCACGAAGATGCATGAAGATGCACGAAGATGAACGAAGATGCACGAAGATGAACGAAGATGCACGAAGTTGCACGTAGATGCACGAAGATGCACGAAGATGCACGAAGATGCACGAAGATGCACGAAGATGCACGAAGATGAACGAAGATGAACGAAGATGAACGAAGATGCACGAAGATGCACGAAGATGCACGAAGATGCACGAAGATGCACGAAGATGCACGAAGATGCACGAAGATGCACGAAGATGCACGAAGATGAACGAAGATGAACGAAGATAAACGAAGATGAACGAAGATGAACGAAGATGAACGAAGATGCACGAAGATGCACGAAGATGCACGAAGATGCACGAAGATGCACGAAGATGAACGAAGATGCACGAAGATGAACGAAGATGCACGAAGATGCACGAAGATGAACGAAGATGAACGAAGATGAACGAAGATGAACGAAGATGAACGAAGATGCACGAAGATGCACGAAGATGCACGAAGATGAATGAAGATGAACGAAGATGAACAAAGATGAACGAAGATACACGAAGATGAACGAAGATGAACGAAAATGAACGAAGATGCACGAAGATGCACGAAGATGCACGAAGATGAACGAAGATGCACGAAGATGCACGAAGATGCACGAAGATGAACGAAGATGCACGAAGATGCACAAAGATGCACGAAGATGCACGAAGATACACGAAGATGAACGAAGATGAACGAAGATGAACGAAGATGAACGAAGATGAACGAAGATGCACGAAGATGCACGAAGATGCACGAAGATGCACGAAGATGCACGAAGATGCACGAAGATGCACGAAGATGCACGAAGATGAACGGTGGTGCACGAAGATGAACGAAGATGCACGAAGATCTACGAAGATGCACAAAGATGCACGAAGATGCACGAAGATGCACGAAGATGCACGAAGATGCACGAAGATGCACGAAGATGAACGAAGATGAACGAAGATGAACGAAGATGAACGAAGATGAACGAAGATGAACGAAGATGAACGAAGATGAACGAAGATGCACGAAGATGCACGAAGATGCACGAAGATGAACGAAGATGAACGAAGATGAACGAAGATGAACGAAGATGAACGAATATGAACGAAGATGAACGAAGATGAACAAAGATGAACGAAGATACACGAAGATGAACGAAGATGCACGAAGATGCACGAAGATGCACGAAGATGCACGAAGATGCACGAAGATGCACGAAGATGCACGAAGATGCACGAAGATGCACGAAGATGCACGAAGATGCACGAAGATGCACGAAGATGCACGAAGATGCACGAAGATGAACGAAGATGCACGAAGATGAACGAAGATGCACGAAGATGCACGAAGATGCACGATGATGAACGAAGATGCACGAAGATGCACGAAGATGCACGATGATGAACGAAGATGCACGAAGTTGCACGAAGATGCACGAAGATGCACGAAGATGAACGAAGATGAACGAAGATGAACGAAGATGAACGAAGATGAACGAAGATGAACGAAGATGAACGAAGATGCACGAAGATGCACGAAGATGCACGAAGATGAACGAAGATGAACGAAGATGAACGAAGATGCACGAAGATGAACGAAGATGCACGAAGATGCAAGAAGATGCACGAAGATGCACGAAGATGCAAGAAGATGAACGAAGATGAACGAAGATGCACGAAGATGCACGAAGATGCACGAAGATGAACGAAGATGAACGAAGATAAACGAAGATGAACGAAGATGAACGAAGATGCACGAAGATGCACGAAGATGCACGAAGATGCACGAAGATGCACGAAGATGCACGAAGATGAACGAAGATGCACGAAGATGCACGAGGATGCACGAAGATGTACGAAGATGCACGAAGATGTACGAAGATGCACGAAGATGTACGAAGATGCACGAAGATGCACGAAGATGCACGAAGATGCACGAAGATGCACGAAGATGAACGAAGATGAACGAAGATGAACGAAGATGCACGAAGATGCACGAAGATGCACGAAGATGCACGAAGATGCACGAAGATGCACGAAGATGAACGAAGATGAACGAAGATAAACGAAGATGAACGAAGATGAACGAAGATGAACGAAGATGAACGAAGATGCACGAAGATGCACGAAGATGCACGAAGATGCACGAAGATGCACGAAGATGCACGAAGATGCACAAAGATGCACGAAGATGCACGAAGATGCACGAAGATGAACGAAGATGCACGAAGTTGCACGAAGATGCACGAAGATGCACGAAGATGCACGAAGATGCACGAAGATGCACGAAGATGCACGAAGATGCACGAAGATGAACGATGATGCTCGAAGATGAACGAAGATGCACGAAGATGCACGAAGATGCACGCAGATGCACGAGAATGCACAAAGATGCACGAAGATGCACGAAGATGCACGAAGATGCACGAAGATGCACGAAGATGCACGAAGATGCACGAAGATGAACGAAGATGAACGAAGATGAACGAAGATGAACGAAGATGAACGAAGATGCACGAAGATGCACGAAGATGCACGAAGATGCACGAAGATGCACGAAGATGCACGAAGATGCACGAAGATGCACGAAGATGCACGAAGATGCACGAAGATTCACGAAGATGAACGAAGATGCACGAAGATGAACGAAGATGCACGAAGATGCACGAAGATGCACGAAGATGAACGAAGATGCACGAAGATGAACGAAGATGCACGAAGTTGCACGAAGATGCACGAAGATGCACGAAGATGCACGAAGATGAACGAAGATGAACGAAGATAAACGAAGATGAACGAAGATGCACGAAGATGAACGAAGATGAACGAAGATGAACGAAGATGAACGAAGATGAACGAAGATGCACGAAGATGAACGAAGATGCACGAAGATGCAAGAAGATGCACGAAGATGCACGAAGATGCAAGAAGATGAACGAAGATGAACGAAGATGCACGAAGATGCACGAAGATGCACGAAGATGAACGAAGATGAACGAAGATAAACGAAGATGAACGAAGATGAACGAAGATGCACGAAGATGCACGAAGATGCACGAAGATGCACGAAGATGCACGAAGATGCACGAAGATGAACGAAGATGCACGAAGATGCACGAGGATGCACGAAGATGTACGAAGATGCACGAAGATGTACGAAGATGCACGAAGATGTACGAAGATGCACGAAGATGCACGAAGATGCACGAAGATGCACGAAGATGCACGAAGATGAACGAAGATGAACGAAGATGAACGAAGATGCACGAAGATGCACGAAGATGCACGAAGATGCACGAAGATGCACGAAGATGCACGAAGATGAACGAAGATGAACGAAGATAAACGAAGATGAACGAAGATGAACGAAGATGAACGAAGATGCACGAAGATGCACGAAGATGCACGAAGATGCACGAAGATGCACGAAGATGCACGAAGATGCACAAAGATGCACGAAGATGCACGAAGATGCACGAAGATGAACGAAGATGCACGAAGTTGCACGAAGATGCACGAAGATGCACGAAGATGCACGAAGATGCACGAAGATGCACGAAGATGCACGAAGATGAACGATGATGCTCGAAGATGAACGAAGATGCACGAAGATGCACGAAGATGCACGAAGATGCACGAGAATGCACAAAGATGCACGAAGATGCACGAAGATGCACGAAGATGCACGAAGATGCACGAAGATGCACGAAGATGCACGAAGATGAACGAAGATGAACGAAGATGAACGAAGATGAACGAAGATGAACGAAGATGCACGAAGATGCACGAAGATGCACGAAGATGCACGAAGATGCACGAAGATGCACGAAGATGCACGAAGATGCACGAAGATGCACGAAGATGCACGAAGATTCACGAAGATGAACGAAGATGCACGAAGATGAACGAAGATGCACGAAGATGCACGAAGATGCACGAAGATGCACGAAGATGAACGAAGATGAACGAAGATGAACGAAGATGAACGAAGATGCACGAAGATGCACGAAGATGCACGAAGATGCACGAAGATGCACGAAGATGCACGAAGATGCACGAAGATGCACGAAGATGCACGAAGATGCACGAAGATTCACGAAGATGAACGAAGATGCACGAAGATGAACGAAGATGCACGAAGATGCACGAAGATGCACGAAGATGAACGAAGATGCACGAAGATGAACGAAGATGCACGAAGTTGCACGAAGATGCACGAAGATGCACGAAGATGCACGAAGATGAACGAAGATGAACGAAGATAAACGAAGATGAACGAAGATGCACGAAGATGAACGAAGATGAACGAAGATGCACGAAGATGAATGAAGATGAACGAAGATGAACGAAGATGCACGAAGAAGAACGAAGATGCACGAAGATGCAAGAAGATGCACGAAGATGCACGAAGATGAACGAAGATGAACGAAGATGAACGAAGATGAACGAAGATGCACCAAGATGAACGAAGATGCACGAAGTTGCACGAAGATGCACGAAGATGCACGAAGATGCACGAAGATGAACGAAGATGAACGAAGATAAACGAAGATGAACGAAGATGCACGAAGATGCACGAAGATGCACGAAGATGAACGAAGATGAACGAAGATAAACGAAGATGAACGAAGATGCACGAAGATGAACGAAGATGAACGAAGATAAACGAAGATGAACGAAGATGAACGAAGATGAACGAAGATGCACGAAGATGCACGAAGATGCACGAAGATGCACGAAGATGCACGAAGATGCACGAAGATGCACGAAGATGCACAAAGATGCACGAAGATGCACGAAGATGCACGAAGATGAACGAAGATGCACGAAGTTGCACGAAGATGCACGAAGATGCACGAAGATGCACGAAGATGCACGAAGATGCACGAAGATGCACGAAGATGAACGATGATGCTCGAAGATGAACGAAGATGCACGAAGATGCACGAAGATGCACGAAGATGCACGAGAATGCACAAAGATGCACGAAGATGCACGAAGATGCACGAAGATGCACGAAGATGCACGAAGATGCACGAAGATGCACGAAGATGAACGAAGATGAACGAAGATGAACGAAGATGAACGAAGATGAACGAAGATGCACGAAGATGCACGAAGATGCACGAAGATGCACGAAGATGCACGAAGATGCACGAAGATGCACGAAGATGCACGAAGATGCACGAAGATGCACGAAGATGCACGAAGATTCACGAAGATGAACGAAGATGCACGAAGATGAACGAAGATGCACGAAGATGCACGAAGATGCACGAAGATGAACGAAGATGCACGAAGATGAACGAAGATGCACGAAGTTGCACGAAGATGCACGAAGATGCACGAAGATGCACGAAGATGAACGAAGATGAACGAAGATAAACGAAGATGAACGAAGATGCACGAAGATGAACGAAGATGAACGAAGATGCACGAAGATGAATGAAGATGAACGAAGATGAACGAAGATGCACGAAGAAGAACGAAGATGCACGAAGATGCAAGAAGATGCACGAAGATGCACGAAGATGAACGAAGATGAACGAAGATGAACGAAGATGAACGAAGATGCACCAAGATGAACGAAGATGCACGAAGTTGCACGAAGATGCACGAAGATGCACGAAGATGCACGAAGATGAACGAAGATGAACGAAGATAAACGAAGATGAACGAAGATGCACGAAGATGCACGAAGATGCACGAAGATGAACGAAGATGAACGAAGATAAACGAAGATGAACGAAGATGCACGAAGATGAACGAATATGAACGAAGATAAACGAAGATGAACGAAGATGAACGAAGATGCACGAAGATGCACGAAGATGCACGAAGATGCACGAAGATGAACGAAGATGCACGAAGATGCACGAGGATGCACGAAGATGTACGAAGATGCACGAAGATGTACGAAGATGCACGAAGATGCACGAAGATGCACGAAGATGCACGAAGATGCACGAAGATGAACGAAGATGCACGAAGATGCACGAAGATGCACGAAGATGCACGAAGATGCACGAAGATGCACGAAGATGCACAAAGATGCACGAAGATGCACGAAGATGCACGAAGATGAACGAAGATGCACGAAGTTGCACGAAGATGCACGAAGATGCACGAAGATGCACGAAGATGCACGAAGATGCACGAAGATGCACGAAGATGAACGATGATGCTCGAAGATGAACGAAGATGCACGAAGATGCACGAAGATGCACGAAGATGCACGAGAATGCACAAAGATGCACGAAGATGCACGAAGATGCACGAAGATGCACGAAGATGCACGAAGATGCACGAAGATGCACGAAGATGAACGAAGATGAACGAAGATGAACGAAGATGAACGAAGATGAACGAAGATGCACGAAGATGCACGAAGATGCACGAAGATGCACGAAGATGCACGAAGATGCACGAAGATGCACGAAGATGCACGAAGATGCACGAAGATGCACGAAGATTCACGAAGATGAACGAAGATGCACGAAGATGAACGAAGATGCACGAAGATGCACGAAGATGCACGAAGATGAACGAAGATGCACGAAGATGAACGAAGATGCACGAAGTTGCACGAAGATGCACGAAGATGCACGAAGATGCACGAAGATGAACGAAGATGAACGAAGATAAACGAAGATGAACGAAGATGCACGAAGATGAACGAAGATGAACGAAGATGCACGAAGATGAATGAAGATGAACGAAGATGAACGAAGATGCACGAAGAAGAACGAAGATGCACGAAGATGCAAGAAGATGCACGAAGATGCACGAAGATGAACGAAGATGAACGAAGATGAACGAAGATGAACGAAGATGCACCAAGATGAACGAAGATGCACGAAGTTGCACGAAGATGCACGAAGATGCACGAAGATGCACGAAGATGAACGAAGATGAACGAAGATAAACGAAGATGAACGAAGATGCACGAAGATGCACGAAGATGAACGAAGATGAACGAAGATAAACGAAGATGAACGAAGATGCACGAAGATGAACGAATATGAACGAAGATAAACGAAGATGAACGAAGATGAACGAAGATGCACGAAGATGCACGAAGATGCACGAAGATGCACGAAGATGAACGAAGATGCACGAAGATGCACGAGGATGCACGAAGATGTACGAAGATGCACGAAGATGTACGAAGATGCACGAAGATGCACGAAGATGCACGAAGATGCACGAAGATGCACGAAGATGAACGAAGATGAACGAAGATGAATGAAGATGCACGAAGATGCACGAAGATGCACGAAGATGCACGAAGATGCACGAAGATGCACGAAGATGAACGAAGATGAACGAAAATAAACGAAGATGAACGAAGATGAACGAAGATGAACGAAGATGCACGAAGATGCACGAAGATGCACGAAGATGCACGAAGATGCACGAAGATGAACGAAGATGCACGAAGATGCACGAAGTTGCACGAAGATGCACGAAGATGCACGAAGATGCACGAAGATGCACGAAGATGCACGAAGATATACGAAGATGAACGATGATGCACGAAGATGAACGAAGATGCACGAAGATGCACGAAGATGCACGAAGATGCACGAAGATGAACGAAGATAAACGAAGATGAACGAAGATGAACGAAGATGAACGAAGATGCACGAAAATGCACGAAGATGCACGAAGATGCACGAAGATGCACGAAGATGCACGAAGATGCACGAAGATGCACGAAGATGCACGAAGATGAACGAAGATGCACGAAGATGAACGAAGATGCACGAAGATGCACGAAGATGCACGAAGATGCACGAAGATGAACGAAGATGCACGAAGATGAACGAAGATGCACGAAGATGCACGAAGATGCACGAAGATGCACGAAGATGAACGAAGATGAACGAAGATAAACGAAGATGAACGAAGATGAACGAAGATGAACGAAGATGCACGAAGATGCACGAAGATGCACGAAGATGCACGAAGATGCACGAAGATGCACGAAGATGCACGAAGATGCACGAAGATGCACGAAGATGCACGAAGATGAACGAAGATGCACGAAGATGAACGAAGATGCACGAAGATGCACGAAGATGCACGAAGATGCACGAAGATGCACGAAGATGAACGAAGATGCACGAAGATGAACGAAGATGCACGAAGTTGCACGAAGATTCACGAAAATGCACGAAGATGCACGAAGATGAACGAAGATGAACGAAGATAAACGAAGATGAACGAAGATGCACGAAGATGAACGAAGATGAACGAAGATGCACGAAGATGCACGAAGATGAACGAAGATGCACGAAGATGCACGAAGATGCACGAGGATGCACGAAGATGTACGGAGATGCACGAAGATGTACGAAGATGCACGAAGATGCACGAAGATGCACGAAGATGCACGAAGATGAACGAAGATGAACGAAGATGAAAGAAGATGCACGAAGATGCACGAAGATGCACGAAGATGCACGAAGATGCACGAAGATGGACGAAGATGCACGAAGATGCACGAAGATGCACGAAGATGAACGAAGATGAACGAAGATAAACGAAGATGAACGAAGATGAACGAAGATGAACGAAGATGCACGAAGATGCACGAAGATGCACGAAGATGCACGAAGATGCACGAAGATGCACGAAGATGCACGAAGATGCACGAAGATGCACGAAGATGTACGAAGATGCACGAAGATGTACGAAGATGCACGAAGATGCACGAAGATGCACGAAGATGCACGAAGATGCACGAAGATGCACGAAGATGCACGAAGATGCACGAAGATGCACGAAGATGAACGAAGATGCACGAAGATGAACGAAGATGCACGAAGTTGCACGAAGATGCACGAAGATGCACGAAGATGCACGAAGATGAACGATGATGCACGAAGATGAACGGAGATGCACGAAGATGGACGAAGATGCACAAAGATGCACGAAGATGCACGAAGATGCACAAAGATGCACGAAGATGCACGAAGATGCACGAAGATGCACGAAGATGCACGAAGATGAACGAAGATGAACGAAGATAAACGAAGATGAACGAAGATGAACGAAGATGAACGAAGATGCACGAAGATGCACGAAGATGCACGAAGATGCACGAAGATGAACGAAGATGCACGAAGATGAACGAAGATGCACGAAGTTGCACGAAGATGCACGAAGATGCACGAAGATAAACGAAGATGAACGAAGATGCACGAAGATGAATGAAGATGAACGAAGATGAACGAAGATGCACGAAGAAGAACGAAGATGCACGAAGATGCAAGAAGATGCACGAAGATGCACGAAGATGAACGAAGATGAACGAAGATGAACGAAGATGAACGAAGATGCACCAAGATGAACGAAGATGCACGAAGTTGCACGAAGATGCACGAAGATGCACGAAGATGCACGAAGATGAACGAAGATGAACGAAGATAAACGAAGATGAACGAAGATGCACGAAGATGCACGAAGATGCACGAAGATGAACGAAGATGAACGAAGATAAACGAAGATGAACGAAGATGCACGAAGATGAACGAATATGAACGAAGATAAACGAAGATGAACGAAGATGAACGAAGATGCACGAAGATGCACGAAGATGCACGAAGATGCACGAAGATGAACGAAGATGCACGAAGATGCACGAGGATGCACGAAGATGTACGAAGATGCACGAAGATGTACGAAGATGCACGAAGATGCACGAAGATGCACGAAGATGCACGAAGATGCACGAAGATGAACGAAGATGAACGAAGATGAATGAAGATGCACGAAGATGCACGAAGATGCACGAAGATGCACGAAGATGCACGAAGATGCACGAAGATGAACGAAGATGAACGAAAATAAACGAAGATGAACGAAGATGAACGAAGATGAACGAAGATGCACGAAGATGCACGAAGATGCACGAAGATGCACGAAGATGCACGAAGATGAACGAAGATGCACGAAGATGCACGAAGTTGCACGAAGATGCACGAAGATGCACGAAGATGCACGAAGATGCACGAAGATGCACGAAGATATACGAAGATGAACGATGATGCACGAAGATGAACGAAGATGCACGAAGATGCACGAAGATGCACGAAGATGCACGAAGATGAACGAAGATAAACGAAGATGAACGAAGATGAACGAAGATGAACGAAGATGAACGAAGATGCACGAAAATGCACGAAGATGCACGAAGATGCACGAAGATGCACGAAGATGCACGAAGATGCACGAAGATGCACGAAGATGAACGAAGATGCACGAAGATGAACGAAGATGCACGAAGATGCACGAAGATGCACGAAGATGCACGAAGATGAACGAAGATGCACGAAGATGAACGAAGATGCACGAAGATGCACGAAGATGCACGAAGATGCACGAAGATGAACGAAGATGAACGAAGATAAACGAAGATGAACGAAGATGAACGAAGATGAACGAAGATGCACGAAGATGCACGAAGATGCACGAAGATGCACGAAGATGCACGAAGATGCACGAAGATGCACGAAGATGCACGAAGATGCACGAAGATGAACGAAGATGCACGAAGATGAACGAAGATGCACGAAGATGCACGAAGATGCACGAAGATGCACGAAGATGCACGAAGATGAACGAAGATGCACGAAGATGAACGAAGATGCACGAAGTTGCACGAAGATGCACGAAAATGCACGAAGATGCACGAAGATGAACGAAGATGAACGAAGATAAACGAAGATGAACGAAGATGCACGAAGATGAACGAAGATGAACGAAGATGCACGAAGATGCACGAAGATGAACGAAGATGCACGAAGATGCACGAGGATGCACGAAGATGTACGGAGATGCACGAAGATGTACGAAGATGCACGAAGATGCACGAAGATGCACGAAGATGCACGAAGATGAACGAAGATGAACGAAGATGAAAGAAGATGCACGAAGATGCACGAAGATGCACGAAGATGCACGAAGATGCACGAAGATGGACGAAGATGCACGAAGATGCACGAAGATGCACGAAGATGAACGAAGATGAACGAAAATAAACGAAGATGAACGAAGATGAACGAAGATGAACGAAGATGCACGAAGATGCACGAAGATGCACGAAGATGCACGAAGATGCACGAAGATGCACGAAAATGCACGAAGATGCACGAAGATGCACGAAGATGTACGAAGATGCACGAAGATGTACGAAGATGCAAGAAGATGCACGAAGATGCACGAAGATGCACGAAGATGCACGAAGATGCACGTAGATGCACGAAGATGCACGAAGATGCACGAAGATGCACGAAGATGAACGAAGATGCACGAAGATGAACGAAGATGCACGAAGTTGCACGAAGATGCACGAAGATGCACGAAGATGCACGAAGATGAACGATGATGCACGAAGATGAACGGAGATGCACGAAGATGCACGAAGATGGACGAAGATGCACAAAGATGCACGAAGATGCACGAAGATGCACAAAGATGCACGAAGATGCACGAAGATGCACGAAGATGCACGAAGATGCACGAAGATGAACGAAGATGAACGAAGATAAACGAAGATGAACGAAGATGAACGAAGATGAACGAAGATGCACGAAGATGCACGAAGATGCACGAAGATGCACGAAGATGAACGAAGATGCACGAAGATGAACGAAGATGCACGAAGTTGCACGAAGATGCACGAAGATGCACGAAGATGAACGAAGATTAACGAAGATAAACGAAGATGAACGAAGATGCACGAAGATGAACGAAGATGAACGAAGATAAACGAAGATGAACGAAGATGAACGAAGATGCACGAAGATGCACGAAGATGCACGAAGATGCACGAAGATGAACGAAGATGAACGAAGATGAATGAAGATGCACCAAGTTGCACGAAGATGCACGAAGATGCACGAAGATGCACGAAGATGCACGAAGATGCACGAAGATGCACGAAGATGAACGAAGATGAACGAAGATAAACGAAGATGAACGAACATGAACGAAGATGAACGAAGATGCACGAAGATGCACGAAGATGCACGAAGATGCACGAAGATGCACGAAGATGCACGAAGATGCACGAAGATGCACGAAGATGCACGAAGATGCACGAAGATGCACGAAGATGGACGAAGATGCACGAAGATGCACGAAGATGCACGAAGATGAACGAAGATGAACGAAGATAAACGAAGATGAACGAAGATGAACGAAGATGAACGAAGATGCACGAAGATGCACGAAGATGCACGAAGATGCACGAAGATGCACGAAGATGCACGAAGATGCACGAAGATGCACGAAGATGTAGGAAGATGCACGAAGATGCACGAAGATGCACGAAGATGCACGAAGATGCACGAAGATGCACGAAGATGCACGAAGATGCACGAAGATGCACGAAGATGCACGAAGATGAACGAAGATGCACGAAGATGAACGAAGATGCACGAAGTTGCACGAAGATGCACGAAGATGCACGAAGATGCACGAAGATGAACGATGATGCACGAAGATGGACGGAGATGCACGAAGATGCACGAAGATGGACGAAGATGCACAAAGATGCACGAAGATGCACGAAGATGCACAAAGATGCACGAAGATGCACGAAGATGCACGAAGATGCACGAAGATGCACGAAGATGAACGAAGATGAACGAAGATAAACGAAGATGAACGAAGATGAACGAAGATGAACGAAGATGCACGAAGATGCACGAAGATGCACGAAGATGCACGAAGATGCACGAAGATGCACGAAGATGCACGAAGATGCACGAAGATGAACAAAGATGCACGAAGTTGCACGAAGATGCACGAAGATGCACGAAGATGCACGAAGATGAACGATGATGCACGAAGATGAACGAAGATGCACGAAGATGCACGAAGATGCACGAGAATGCACAAAGATGCACGAAGATGCACGAAGATGCACGAAGATGCACGAAGATGCACGAAGATGAACGAAGATGAACGAAGATAAACGAAGATGAACGAAGATGAACGAAGATGAACGAAGATGCACGAAGATGCACGAAGATGCACGAAGATGCACGAAGATGCACGAAGATGCACGAAGATGCACGAAGATGCACGAAGATGCACGAAGATGCACGAAGATGAACGAAGATGCACGAAGATGAACGAAGATGCACGAAGATGCACGAAGATGCACGAAGATGCACGAAGATGAACGAAGATGCACGAAGATGAACGAAGATGCACGAAGTTGCACGAAGATGCACGAAGATGCACGAAGATGAACGAAGATGAACGAAGATAAACGAAGATGAACGAAGATGCACGAAGATGAACGAAGATAAACGAAGATGAACGAAGATGAACGAAGATGCACGAAGATGCACGAAGATGCACGAAGATGCACGAAAATGAACGAAGATGCACGAAGATGCACGAGGATGCACGAAGATGTACGAAGATGCACGAAGATGTACGAAGATGCACGAAGATGCACGAAGATGCACGAAGATGCACGAAGATGCACGAAGATGAACGAAGATGAACGAAGATGAATGAAGATGCACCAAGATGCACGAAGATGCACGAAGATGCACGAAGATGCACGAAGATGCACGAAGATGCACGAAGATGAACGAAGATGAACGAAGATAAACGAAGATGAACGAAGATGAACGAAGATGAACGAAGTTGCACGAAGATGCACGAAGATGCACGAAGATGCACGAAGATGCACGAAGATGCACGAAGATGCACGAAGATGCACGAAGATGCACGAAGATGCACGAAGATGCACGAAGATGAACGAAGATGCACGAAGTTGCACGAAGATGCACGAAGATGCACGAATATGCACGAAGATGCACGAAGATGCACGAAGATGCACGAAGATATACGAAGATGAACGATGATGCACGAAGATGAACGAAGATGCACGAAGATGCACGAAGATGCACGAAGATGCACGAAGATGCACGAAGATGCACGAAGATGAACGAAGATAAACGAAGATGAACGAAGATGAACGAAGATGCACGAAGATGCACGAAGATGCACGAAGATGCACGAAGATGAACGAAGATGCACGAAGATGCACGAAGATGCACGAAGATGCACGAAGATGCACGAAGATATACGAAGATGAACGAAGATGCACGAAGATGCACGAAGATGCACGAAGATGCACGAAGATGAACGAAGATGAACGAAGATAAACGAAGATGAACGAAGATGCACGAAGATGAACGAATATGAACGAAGATAAACGAAGATGAACGAAGATGAATGAAGATGCACGAAGATGCACGAAGATGCACGAAGATGCACGAAGATGAACGAAGATGCACGAAGATGCACGAGGATGCACGAAGATGTACGAAGATGCACGAAGATGTACGAAGATGCACGAAGATGCACGAAGATGCACGAAGATGCACGAAGATGCACGAAGATGAACGAAGATGAACGAAGATGAACGAAGATGAATGAAGATGCACGAAGATGCACGAAGATGCACGAAGATGCACGAAGATGCACGAAGATGCACGAAGATGAACGAAGATGAACGAAAATAAACGAAGATGAACGAAGATGAACGAAGATGAACGAAGATGCACGAAGATGCACGAAGATGCACGAAGATGCACGAAGATGAACGAAGATGCACGAAGATGCACGAAGTTGCACGAAGATGCACGAAGATGCACGAAGATGCACGAAGATGCACGAAGATGAACGAAGATGAACGAAGATGAATGAAGATGCACCAAGATGCACGAAGATGCACGAAGATGCACGAAGATGCACGAAGATGCACGAAGATGCACGAAGATGCACGAAGATGCACGAAGATGAACGAAGATGAACGAAGATGAACGAAGATAAACGAAGATGAACGAAGATGAACGAAGATGAACGAAGATGCACGAAGATGCACGAAGATGCACGAAGATGCACGAAGATGCACGAAGATGCACGAAGATGCACGAAGATGCACGAAGATGCACGAAGATGCACGAAGATGCACGAAGATGCACGAAGATGCACGAAGATGAACGAAGATGAACGAAAATAAACGAAGATGCACGAAGATGCACGAAGATGCACGAAGATGCACGAAGATGCACGAAGATGAACGAAGATGAACGAAGATAAACGAAGATGAACGAAGATGAACGAAGATGAACGAAGATGCACGAAGATGCACGAAGATGCACGAAGATGCACGAAGATGAACGAAGATGAACGAAGATGAATGAAGATGCACCAAGATGCACGAAGATGCACGAAGATGCACGAAGATGCACGAAGATGCACGAAGATGCACGAAGATGCACGAAGATGAACGAAGATGAACGAAGATGAATGAAGATGCACCAAGATGCACGAAGATGCACGAAGATGCACGAAGATGCACGAAGATGCACGAAGATGCACGAAGATGCACGAAGATGCACGAAGATGCACGAAGATGAACGAAGATGAACGAAGATAAACGAAGATGAACGAAGATGAACGAAGATGAACGAAGATGAACGAAGATGCACGAAGATGCACGAAGATGCACGAAGATGCACGAAGATGAACGAAGATGCACGAAGATGCACGAAGTTGCACGAAGATGCACGAAGATGCACGAAGATGCACGAAGATGCACGAAGATATACGAAGATGAACGATGATGCACGAAGATGAACGAAGATGCACGAAGATGCACGAAGATGCACGAAGATGCACGAAGATGCACGAAGATGCACGAAGATGAACGAAGATAAACGAAGATGAACGAAGATGAACGAAGATGAACGAAGATGCACGAAAATGCACGAAGATGCACGAAGATGCACGAAGATGCACGAAGATGCACGAAGATGCACGAAGATGCACGAAGATGCACGAAGATGAACGAAGATGCACGAAGATGAACGAAGATGCACGAAGATGCACGAAGATGCACGAAGATGCACGAAGATGAACGAAGATGCACGAAGATGAACGAAGATGCACGAAGATGCACGAAGATGCACGAAGATGCACGAAGATGAACGAAGATGCACGAAGATGCACGAAGATGAACGAAGATGCACGAAGATAAACGAAGATGAACGAAGATGAACGAAGATGAACGAAGATGCACGAAGATGCACGAAGATGCACGAAGATGCACGAAGATGCACGAAGATGCACGAAGATGCACGAAGATGCACGAAGATGCACGAAGATGCACGAAGATGCACGAAGATGCACGAAGATGAACGAAGATGCACGAAGATGAACGAAGATGCACGAAGTTGCACGAAGATGCACGAAAATGCACGAAGATGCACGAAGATGAACGAAGATGAACGAAGATAAACGAAGATGAACGAAGATGCACGAAGATGAACGAAGATGAACGAAGATGCACGAAGATGCACGAAGATGAACGAAGATGCACGAAGATGCACGAGGATGCACGAAGATGTACGGAGATGCACGAAGATGTACGAAGATGCACGAAGATGCACGAAGATGCACGAAGATGCACGAAGATGAACGAAGATGAACGAAGATGAATGAAGATGCACGAAGATGCACGAAGATGCACGAAGATGCACGAAGATGGACGAAGATGCACGAAGATGCACGAAGATGCACGAAGATGCACGAAGATGCACGAAGATGAACGAAGATGAACGAAGATAAACGAAGATGAACGAAGATGAACGAAGATGAACGAAGATGCACGAAGATGCACGAAGATGCACGAAGATGCACGAAGATGCACGAAGATGCACGAAGATGCACGAAGATGCACGAAGATGCACGAAGATGTACGAAGATGCACGAAGATGTACGAAGATGCACGAAGATGCACGAAGATGCACGAAGATGCACGAAGATGCACGAAGATGCACGAAGATGCACGAAGATGCACGAAGATGAACGAAGATGAACGAAGATAAACGAAGATGAACGAAGATGAACGAAGATGAACGAAGATGCACGAAGATGCACGAAGATGCACGAAGATGCACGAAGATGCACGAAGATGCACGAAGATGCACGAAGATGCACGAAGATGCACGAAGATGTACGAAGATGCACGAAGATGTACGAAGATGCACGAAGATGCACGAAGATGCACGAAGATGCACGAAGATGCACGAAGATGCACGAAGATGCACGAAGATGAACGAAGATGCACGAAGATGAACGAAGATGCACGAAGTTGCACGAAGATGCACGAAGATGCACGAAGATGCACGAAGATGCACGAAGATGGACGATGATGCACGAAGATGAACGGAGATGCACGAAGATGCACGAAGATGGACGAAGATGCACAAAGATTCACGAAGATGCACGAAGATGCACGAAGATGCACGAAGATGCACGAAGATGCACGAAGAATCACGAAGATGCACGAAGATGAACGAAGATGAACGAAGATAAACGAAGATGAACGAAGATGAACGAAGATGAACGAAGATGAACGAAGATGCACGAAGATGCACGAAGATGCACGAAGATGCACGAAGATGCACGAAGATGCACGAAGATGCACGAAGATGCACGAAGATGCACGAAGATGCACAAAGATGCACGAAGATGCACGAAGATGCACGAAGATGCACGAAGATGCACGAAGATGAACGAAGATGAACGAAGATAAACGAAGATGAACGAAGATGAACGAAGATGAACGAAGATGCACGAAGATGCACGAAGATGCACGAAGATGCACGAAGATGAACGAAGATGCACGAAGATGCACGAAGATGCACGAAGATGCACGAAGATGCACGAAGATGCACGAAGATGCACGAAGATGCACGAAGATGCACGAAGATGAACAAAGATGCACGAAGTTGCACGAAGATGCACGAAGATGCACGAAGATGCACGAAGATGCACGAAGATGAACGATGATGCACGAAGATGAACGAAGATGCACGAAGATGCACGAAGATGCACGAGAATGCACAAGATGCACGAAGATGCACGAAGATGCACGAAGATGCACGAAGATGCACGAAGATGAACGAAGATGAACGAAGATAAACGAAGATGAACGAAGATGAACGAAGATGAACGAAGATGCACGAAGATGCACGAAGATGCACGAAGATGCACGAAGATGCACGAAGATGCACGAAGATGCACGAAGATGCACGAAGATGCACGAAGATGCACGAAGATGAACGAAGATGCACAAAGATGAACGAAGATGCACGAAGATGCACGAAGATGCACGAAGATGCACGAAGATGAACGAAGATGCACGAAGATGAACGAAGATGCACGAAGTTGCACGAAGATGCACGAAGATGCACGAAGATGAACGAAGATGAACGAAGATAAACGAAGATGAACGAAGATGCACGAAGATGAACGAAGATGAACGAAGATAAACGAAGATGAACGAAGATGCACGAAGATGCACGAAGATGCACGAAGATGCACGAAGATGAACGAAGATGCACGAAGATGCACGAGGATGCACGAAGATGTACGAAGATGCACGAAGATGTACGAAGATGCACGAAGATGCACGAAGATGCACGAAGATGCACGAAGATGCACGAAGATGAACGAAGATGAACGAAGATGAATGAAGATGCACCAAGATGCACGAAGATGCACGAAGATGCACGAAGATGCACGAAGATGAACGAAGATAAACGAAGATGAACGAAGATGAACGAAGATGAACGAAGATGCACGAAGATGCACGAAGATGCACGAAGATGGACGAAGATGCACGAAGATGCACGAAGATGCACGAAGATGCACGAAGATGCACGAAGATGCACGAAGATGCACGAAGATGCACGAAGATGAACGAAGATGCACGAAGTTGCACGAAGATGCACGAAGATGCACGAATATGCACGAAGATGCACGAAGATGCACGAAGATATACGAAGATGAACGATGATGCACGAAGATGAACGAAGATGCACGAAGATGCACGAAGATGCACGAAGATGCACGAAGATGCACGAAGATGCACGAAGATGCACGAAGATGCACGAAGATGCACGAAGATGCACGAAGATGCACGAAGATGAACGAAGATAAACGAAGATGAACGAAGATGAACGAAGATGCACGAAGATGCACGAAGATGCACGAAGATGCACGAAGATGAACGAAGATGCACGAAGATGCACGAAGATGCATGAAGATGCACGAAGATATACGAAGATGAACGAAGATGCACGAAGATGCACGAAGATGCACGAAGATGCACGAAGATGAACGAAGATGAACGAAGATAAACGAAGATGAACGAAGATGCACGAAGATGAACGAATATGAACGAAGATAAACGAAGATGAACGAAGATGAACGAAGATGAACGAAGATGCACGAAGATGCACGAAGATGCACGAAGATGCACGAAGATGAACGAAGATGCACGAAGATGCACGAGGATGCACGAAGATGTACGAAGATGCACGAAGATGTACGAAGATGCACGAAGATGCACGAAGATGCACGAAGATGCACGAAGATGCACGAAGATGAACGAAGATGAACGAAGATGAACGAAGATGAATGAAGATTCACGAAGATGCACGAAGATGCACGAAGATGCACGAAGATGCACGAAGATGCACGAAGATGCACGAAGATGCACGAAGATGAACGAAGATGAACGAAAATAAACGAAGATGAACGAAGATGAACGAAGATGAACGAAGATGCACGAAGATGCACGAAGATGCACGAAGATGCACGAAGATGCACGAAGATGAACGAAGATGCACGAAGATGCACGAAGTTGCACGAAGATGCACGAAGATGCACGAAGATGCACGAAGATGCACGAAGATGAACGAAGATGAACGAAGATGAATGAAGATGCACCAAGATGCACGAAGATGCACGAAGATGCACGAAGATGCACGAAGATGCACGAAGATGAACGAAGATGAACGAAGATAAACGAAGATGAACGAAGATGCACGAAGATGCACGAAGATGCACGAAGATGCACGAAGATGCACGAAGATGCACGAAGATGCACGAAGATGAACGAAGATAAACGAAGAT
Source organism: Plagiodera versicolora (assembly GCA_037013635.1). Taxonomy (NCBI): domain Eukaryota; kingdom Metazoa; phylum Arthropoda; class Insecta; order Coleoptera; family Chrysomelidae; genus Plagiodera; species Plagiodera versicolora. The sequence goes on from JAYMYH010000018.1 coordinate 2,575,349, forward strand.
GAACGAAGATGAACGAAGATGCACGAAGATGTACGAAGATGCACGAAGATGTACGAAGATGCACGAAGATGCACGAAGATGCACGAAGATGCACGAAGATGCACGAAGATGAACGAAGATGAACGAAGATGAACGAAGATGAATGAAGATGCACGAAGATGCACGAAGATGCACGAAGATGCACGAAGATGCACGAAGATGCACGAAGATGAACGAAGATGAACGAAAATAAACGAAGATGAACGAAGATGAACGAAGATGAACGAAGATGCACGAAGATGCACGAAGATGCACGAAGATGCACGAAGATGCACGAAGATGAACGAAGATGCACGAAGATGCACGAAGTTGCACGAAGATGCACGAAGATGCACGAAGATGCACGAAGATGCACGAAGATGAACGAAGATGAACGAAGATGAATGAAGATGCACCAAGATGCACGAAGATGCACGAAGATGCACGAAGATGCACGAAGATGCACGAAGATGCACGAAGATGCACGAAGATGCACGAAGATGAACGAAGATGAACGAAGATAAACGAAGATGAACGAAGATGAACGAAGATGAACGAAGATGCACGAAGATGCACGAAGATGCACGAAGATGCACGAAGATGCACGAAGATGCACGAAGATGCACGAAGATGCACGAAGATAAACGAAGATGCACGAAGTTGCACGAAGATGCACGAAGATGCACGAATATGCACGAAGATGCACGAAGATGCACGAAGATGCACGAAGATATACGAAGATGAACGATGATGCACGAAGATGAACGAAGATGCACGAAGATGCACGAAGATGCACGAAGATGCACGAAGATGCACGAAGATGCACGAAGATGCACGAAGATGCACGAAGATGAACGAAGATAAACGAAGATGAACGAAGATGAACGAAGATGCACGAAGATGCACGAAGATGCACGAAGATGCACGAAGATGAACGAAGATGCACGAAGATGCACGAAGATGCACGAAGATGCACGAAGATGCACGAAGATATACGAAGATGCACGAAGATGAACGAAGATGAACGAAGATAAACGAAGATGAACGAAGATGCACGAAGATGAACGAATATGAACGAAGATAAACGAAGATGAACGAAGATGAACGAAGATGCACGAAGATGCACGAAGATGCACGAAGATGCACGAAGATGAACGAAGATGCACGAAGATGCACGAAGATGAACGAAGATGCACGAAGATGCACGAAGATGCACGAAGATGCACGAAGATGAACGAAGATGAACGAAGATAAACGAAGATGAACGAAGATGCACGAAGATGAACGAATATGAACGAAGATAAACGAAGATGAACGAAGATGAACGAAGATGCACGAAGATGCACGAAGATGCACGAAGATGCACGAAGATGAACGAAGATGCAAGAAGATGCACGAGGATGCACGAAGATGTACGAAGATGCACGAAGATGTACGAAGATGCACGAAGATGCACGAAGATGCACGAAGATGCACGAAGATGAACGAAGATGAATGAAGATGCACGAAGATGCACGAAGATGCACGAAGATGCACGAAGATGCACGAAGATGAACGAAGATGAACGAAAATAAACGAAGATGAACGAAGATGAACGAAGATGCACGAAGATGCACGAAGATGCACGAAGATGCACGAAGATGAACGAAGATGCACGAAGATGCACGAAGTTGCACGAAGATGCACGAAGATGCACGAAGATGCACGAAGATGCACGAAGATGCACGAAGATGCACGAAGATATACGAAGATGAACGATGATGCACGAAGATGAACGAAGATGCACGAAGATGCACGAAGATGCACGAAGATGCACGAAGATGAACGAAGATAAACGAAGATGAACGAAGATGAACGAAGATGAACGAAGATGCACGAAAATGCACGAAGATGCACGAAGATGCACGAAGATGCACGAAGATGCACGAAGATGCACGAAGATGCACGAAGATGCACGAAGATGCTCGAAGATGCACGAAGATGAACGAAGATGCACGAAGATGAACGAAGATGCACGAAGATGCACGAAGATGCACGAAGATGCACGAAGATGAACGAAGATGCACGAAGATGAAAGAAGATGCACGAAGTTGCACGAAGATGCACGAAGATGCACGAAGATGCACGAAGATGATCGAAGATGAACGAAGATGAACTAAGATGAACGAAGATGAACGAAGATGAACGAAGATGCACGAAGATGCACGAAGATGCACGAAGATAAACGAAGATGCACGAAGATGCACGAAGATGCACCAAGATGCACGAAGATGCACGGAGATGCACGAAAATGCACGAAGATGCACGAAGATGCACGAAGATGCACGAAGATGAACGAAGATGCACGAAGATGAACGAAGATGCACGAAGATGCACGAAGATGCACGAAGATGCACGAAGATGCACGAAGATGCACGATGATGAACGAAGATGCACGAAGATGCACGAAGATGCACGAAGATGCACGATGATGAACGAAGATGCACGAAGATGAACGAAGATGCACGAAGATGCACGAAGATGCTCGAAGATGCACGAAGATGCACGAAGATGCACGAAGATGCACGAAGATGCACGAAGATGCACGAAGATGCACGAAGATGCACGAATATGCACGAAGATGAACGAAGATGCACGAAGATGAACGAAGATGAACGAAGATGAACGAAGATGAACGAAGATGCACGAAGATGCACGAAGATGCACGAAGATGAACGAAGATGAACGAAGATGAACGGAGATGAACGAAGAAGCACGAAGATGAACGAAGATGAACGAAGATGAACGAAGATGAACGAAGATGCACGAAGATGCACGAAGATGCACGAAGATGCACGAAGATGCACGAAGATGCATGAAGATGCACGAAGATGCACGAAGATGAACGAAGATGCACGAAGATGCACGAAGATAAACGATGATGCACGAAGATTAACGAAGATGCACGAAGATGCACGAAGATGCACGAAGATGCACAAAGATGCACGAAGATGCACGAAGATGCACGAAGATGCACGAAGATGCACGAAGATGCAAGAAGATGCACGAAGATGCACGAAGATGAACGAAGATGAACGAAGATGAACGAAGATAAACGAAGATGAACGAAGATGAACGAAGATGAACGAAGATGCACGAAGATGCACGAAGATGCACGAAGATGCACGAAGATGCACGAGGATGCACGAAGATGTACGAAGATGCACGAAGATGTACGAAGATGCACGAAGATGCACGAAGATGCACGAAGATGCACGAAGATGCACGAAGATGGACGAAGATGCACGAAGATGCACGAAGATGAACGAAGATGAACGAAGATGAACGAAGATGCACGAAGATGCACGAAGATGCACAGAGATGCACGAAGATGCACGAAGATGCACGAAGATGCACGAAGATGCACGAAGATAAACGAAGATGCACGAAGATGCACGATGATGAACGAAGATGCACGAAGATGAACGAAGATGCACGAAGTTGCACGAAGATGCACGAAGATGCACGAAGATGCACGAAGATGAACGAAGATGAACGAAGATGAACGAAGATGAACGAAGATGAACGAAGATGAACGAAGATGAACGAAGATGCACGAAGATGCACGAAGATGCACGAAGATGAACGAAGATGAACGAAGATGAACGAAGATGAACGAAGATGAACGAAGATGAACGAAGATGCACGAAGATGAACGAAGATGCACGAAGATGCAAGAAGATGCACGAAGATGCACGAAGATGAACGAAGATGAACGAAGATGAACGAAGATGAACGAAGATGCACGAAGATGCACGAAGATGCACGAAGATGAACGAAGATGAACGAAGATGAACGAAGATGAACGAAGATGCACGAAGATGCACGAAGATGCACGAAGATGCACGAAGATGAACGAAGATGCACGAAGATGCACGAGGATGCACGAAGATGTACGAAGATGCACGAAGATGCACGAAGATGCACGAAGATGCAAGAAGATGCACGAAGATGCACGAAGATGAACGAAGATGAACGAAGATGAACGAAGATAAACGAAGATGAACGAAGATGAACGAAGATGAACGAAGATGCACGAAGATGCACGAAGATGCACGAAGATGCACGAAGATGCACGAGGATGCACGAAGATGTACGAAGATGCACGAAGATGTACGAAGATGCACGAAGATGCACGAAGATGCACGAAGATGCACGAAGATGGACGAAGATGCACGAAGATGCACGAAGATGAACGAAGATGAACGAAGATGAACGAAGATGCACGAAGATGCACGAAGATGCACAGAGATGCACGAAGATGCACGAAGATGCACGAAGATGCACGAAGATAAACGAAGATGCACGAAGATGCATGATGATGAACGAAGATGCACGAAGATGAACGAAGATGCACGAAGTTGCACGAAGATGCACGAAGATGCACGAAGATGCACGAAGATGAACGAAGATGAACGAAGATGAACGAAGATGAACGAAGATGAACGAAGATGAACGAAGATGAACGAAGATGAACGAAGATGCACGAAGATGCACGAAGATGCACGAAGATGAACGAAGATGAACGAAGATGAACGAAGATGAACGAAGATGAACGAAGATGCACGAAGATGAACGAAGATGCACGAAGATACAAGAAGATGCACGAAGATGCACGAAGATGAACGAAGATGAACGAAGATGAACGAAGATGCACGAAGATGCACGAAGATGAACGAAGATGAACGAAGATAAACGAAGATGAACGAAGATGAACGAAGATGCACGAAGATGCACGAAGATGCACGAAGATGCACGAAGATGAACGAAGATGCACGAAGATGCACGAGGATGCACGAAGATGTACGAAGATGCACGAAGATGCACGAAGATGAACGAAGATGCACGAAGATGAACGAAGATGCACGAAGATGCACGAAGATGCACGAAGATGCACGAAGATGCACGAAGATGCACGAAGATGCACGAAGATGCACGAAGATGCATGAAGAAGCACGAAGATGCACGAAGATGAACGATGATGCACGAAGATTAATGAAGATGCACGAAGATGCACGAAGATGCACGAAGATGCACAAAGATGCACGAAGATGCACGAAGATGCACGAAGATGCACGATGATGCACGAAGATGCACGAAGATGAACGAAGATGAACGAAGATAAACGAAGATGAACGAAGATGAACGAAGGTGAACGAAGATGCACGAAGATGCACGAAGATGCACGAAGATGCACGAAGATGCACGAAGATGCACGAGGATGCACGAAGATGTACGAAGATGCACGAAGATGTACGAAGATGCACGAAGATGCACGAAGATGCACGAAGATGGATGAAGATGCACGAAGATGCACGAAGATGAACGAAGATGAACGAAGATGAACTAAGATGCACGAAGATGCACGAAGATGCTTAGAGATGCACGAAGATGCACGAAGATGCACGAAGATGCACGAAGATAAACGAAGATGCACGAAGATGCACGAAGATGCACGAAGATGCACGAAGATGCACGAAGATGCACGAAGATGCACGAAGATGCACGAGGATGCACGAAGATGTACGAAGATGCACGAAGATGTACGAAGATGCACGAAGATGCACGAAGATGCACGAAGATGCACGAAGATGGACGAAGATGCACGAAGATGCACGAAGATGAACGAAGATGAACGAAGATGAACGAAGATGCACGAAGATGCACAGAGATGCACGAAGATGCACGAAGATGCACGAAGATGCACGAAGATGCACGAAGATGCACGAAGATAAACGAAGATGCACGAAGATGCACGAAGATGCACGAAGATGCACGAAGATGCACGAAGATGCACGAAGATGCACGAAGATGAACGAAGATGCACGAAGATGAACGAAGATGCACGAAGTTGTACGTAGATGCACGAAGATGCACGAAGATGCACGAAGATGCACGAAAATGCACGAAGATGAACGAAGATGAACGAAGACGAACGAAGATGCACGAAGATGCACGAAGATGCACGAAGATGCACGAAGATGCACGAAGATGCACGAAGATGCACGAAGATGAACGAAGATGAACGAAGATGCACGAAGATGCACGAAGATGCACGAAGATGCACGAAGATGCACGAAGATGCACGAAGATGAACGAAGATGCACGAAGATGAACGAAGATGCACGAAGATGCACGAAGATGCACGAAGATGCACGAAGATGAACGAAGATAAACGAAGATGAACGAAGATGAACGAAGATGAACGAAGATGAACGAAGATGCACGAAGAAGCACGAAGATGCACGAAGATGCACAAAGATGCACGAAGATGCACGAAGATGCACGAAGATGCACGATTATGCACGAAGATGAACGAAGATGAACGAAGATAAACGAAGATGAACGAAGATGAACGAAGATGAACGAAGATGAACGAAGATGAACGAAGATGCACGAAGATGCACGAAGATGAACGAAGATGAACGAAGATGAACGAAGTTGAACGAAGATGAACGAAGATGCACGAAGATGAACGAAGATGCACGATGATGCAAGAAGATGCACGAAGATGAACGAAGATGAACGAAGATGAACGAAGATGAACGAAGATGAACGAAGATGAACGAAGATGAACGAAGATGAACGAAGCTGAACGAAGATAAACGAAGATGAACGAAGATGAACGAAGATCCACGGAGATGCACGAAGATGCACGAAGATGCACGAAGATGCACGAAGATGCACGAAGATGCACGAAGATGAACGAAGATGCACGAAGATGCACAAAGATGAACGAGGATGAACGAAGATGAACGGAGATGCACGAAGATGCACGAAGATGCACGAAGATGCACGAAGATGCTCGAAGATGCACGAAGATGCACGAAGATGCACGAAGATGCACGAAGATGCACGAAGATGCACGAAGATGCACGAAGATGCACGAATATGCACGAAGATGCACGAAGATGCACGAAGATGCACGAAGATGAACGATGATGCACGAAGATGAACGAAGATGCACGAAGATGCACGAAGATGCACGAAGATGCACGAAGATGCACAAAGATGCACGAAGATGCACGAAGATGAACGAAGATGCACGAAGATGCACGAAGATGCACGAAGATGCACGAAGATGCACGAAGATGCACGAAGATGAACGAAGATAAACGAAGATGCACGAAGATGAACGAAGATGCACGAAGTTGCACGAAGATGCACGAAGATGCACGAAGATGCACGAAGATGAACGAAGATGAACGAAGATGAACGAAGATGAACGAAGATGAACGAAGATGCACGAAGATGCACGAAGATGCACGAAGATGAACGAAGATGAACGAAGATGAACGAAGATGAACGAAGATGAACAAAGATGAACGATGATGATGATGATGATGATGATGATGATGATGATGATGAACGAAGATGAACGAAGATGCACGAAGATGCACGAAGATGCACGAAGATGAACGAAGAAGAACGAAGATAAACGAAGATGAACGAAGATGAACGAAGATGCACGAAGATGCACGAAGATGCACGAAGATGCACGAAGATGCACGAAGATGCACGAAGATGCACGAAGATGAACGAAGATGCACGAAGAAAAACGAATGTGAACGAAGATGAACGAAGATGAACGAAGATGCACGAAGATGCACGAAGATGCACGAAGATGCACGAAGATGCGCGAAGATGCACGAAGATGCACGAAGATGCACGAAGATGCACGAAGATGAACGAAGATGAACGAAGATGAACGAAGATGCACGAAGATGCACGAAGATGCACAGAGATGCACAAAGATGCACGAAGATGTACGAAGATGCACGAAGATGCACGAAGATAAACGAAGATGCACGAAGATGCACGATGATCTACGAAGATGCACGAAGATGAACGAAGATGCACGAAGTTGCACGAAGATGTACGAAGATGCACGAAGATGCACGAAGACGCACGAAGATGCACGAAGATGGACGAAGATGCACGAAGATGCACGAAGATGAACGGAGATGAACGAAGATGAACGAAGATGAACGAAGATGCACGAAGATGCACGAAGATGCACAGAGATGCACGAAGATGCACGAAGATGCACGAAGATGCACGAAGATGCACGAAGATGCACGAAGATGCACGAAGATGCACGATGATGAACGAAGATGCACGAAGATGAACGAAGATGCACGAAGTTGCACGAAGATGCACGAAGATGCACGAAGATGCACGAAGATGAACGAAGATGAACGAAGATGAACGAAGATGAACGAAGATGAACGAAGATGAACGAAGATGAACGAAGATGCACGAAGATGCACGAAGATGCACGAAGATGAACGAAGATGAACGAAGATGAACGAAGATGAACGAAGATGAACGAAGATGCACGAAGATGAACGAAGATGCACGAAGATGCAAGAAGATGCACGAAGATGAACGAAGATGCACGAAGATGAACGAAGATGAACGAAGATGAACGAAGATGCACGAAGATGAACGAAGATGAACGAAGATAAACGAAGATGAACGAAGATGAACGAAGATGCACGAAGATGCACGAAGATGCACGGAGATGCACGAAGATGAACGAAGATGCACGAAGATGCACGAGGATGCACGAAGATGTACGAAGATGCACGAAGATGTACGAAGATGCACGAAGATGAACGAAGATGCACGAAGATGCACGAAGATGCACGAAGATGCACGAAGATGAACGAAGATGAACGAAGATGAACGAAGATGCACGAAGATGCACGAAGATGCACGAAGATGCACGAAGATGCACGAAGATGCACGAAGATGCACGAAGATGAACGAAGATGAACGAAGATAAACGAAGATGAACGAAGATGAACGAAGATGAACGAAGATGCACGAAGATGCACGAAGATGCACGAAGATGCACGAAGATGCACGAAGATGCACGAAGATGCACGAAGATGAACGAAGATGCACGAAAATGCACGAAGATGCACGAAGATGCACGAAGATGCACGAAGATGCACGAAGATGCACGAAGTTGCACGAAGATGCACGAAGATGAAGGAAGATGCACGAAGATGAACGAAGATGCACGAAGATGCACGAAGATGCACGAGAATGCACAAAGATGCACGAAGATGCACGAAGATGCACGAAGATGCACGAAGATGCACGAAGATGCACGAAGATGAACGAAGATGAACGAAGATAAACGAAGATGAACGAAGATGAACGAAGATGAACGAAGATGAACGAAGATGAACGAAGATAAACGAAGATGAACGAAGATGAACGAAGATGAACGAAGATGCACGAAGATGCACGAAGATGCACGAAGATGCACGAAGATGCACGAGGATGCACGAAGATGTACGAAGATGCACGAAGATGTACGAAGATGCACGAAGATGCACGAAGATGCACGAAGATGCACGAAGATGCACGAAGATGGACGAAGATGCACGAAGATGCACGAAGATGAACGAAGATGAACGAAGATGAACGAAGATGCACGAAGATGCACGAAGATGCACGAAGATAAACGAAGATGCACGAAGATGCACGATGATGAACGAAGATGCACGAAGATGAACGAAGATGCACGAAGTTGCACGAAGATGCACGAAGATGCACGAAGATGCACGAAGATGAACGAAGATGAACGAAGATGAACGAAGATGAACGAAGATGAACGAAGATGAACGAAGATGCACGAAGATGCACGAAGATGCACGAAGATGAACGAAGATGCACGAAGATGCAAGAAGATGCACGAAGATGCACGAAGATGAACGAAGATGAACGAAGATGAACGAAGATGCACGAAGATGCACGAAGATGCACGAAGATGAACGAAGATGAACGAAGATGAACGAAGATGAACGAAGATGCACGAAGATGCACGAAGATGCACGAAGATGCACGAAGATGAACGAAGATGCACGAAGATGCACGAGGATGCACGAAGATGTACGAAGATGCACGAAGATGCACGAAGATGCACGAAGATGCACGAAGATGCAAGAAGATGCACGAAGATGCACGAAGATGAACGAAGATGAACGAAGATGAACGAAGATAAACGAAGATGAACGAAGATGAACGAAGATGCACGAAGATGCACGAAGATGCACGAAGATGCACGAAGATGCACGAGGATGCACGAAGATGTACGAAGATGCACGAAGATGTACGAAGATGCACGAAGATGCACGAAGATGCACGAAGATGCACGAAGATGGACGAAGATGCACGAAGATGCACGAAGATGAACGAAGATGAACGAAGATGAACGAAGATGCACGAAGATGCACGAAGATGCACAGAGATGCACGAAGATGCACGAAGATGCACGAAGATGCACGAAGATGCACGAAGATAAACGAAGATGCACGAAGATGCATGATGATGAACGAAGATGCACGAAGATGAACGAAGATGCACGAAGTTGCACGAAGATGCACGAAGATGCACGAAGATGCACGAAGATGAACGAAGATGAACGAAGATGAACGAAGATGAACGAAGATGAACGAAGATGAACGAAGATGAACGAAGATGAACGAAGATGCACGAAGATGCACGAAGATGCACGAAGATGAACGAAGATGAACGAAGATGAACGAAGATGAACGAAGATGAACGAAGATGCACGAAGATGAACGAAGATGCACGAAGATACAAGAAGATGCACGAAGATGCACGAAGATGAACGAAGATGAACGAAGATGAACGAAGATGCACGAAGATGCACGAAGATGAACGAAGATGAACGAAGATAAACGAAGATGAACGAAGATGAACGAAGATGCACGAAGATGCACGAAGATGCACGAAGATGAACGAAGATGCACGAAGATGCACGAGGATGCACGAAGATGTACGAAGATGCACGAAGATGCACGAAGATGAACGAAGATGCACGAAGATGAACGAAGATGCACGAAGATGCACGAAGATGCACGAAGATGCACGAAGATGCACGAAGATGCACGAAGATGCACGAAGATGCACGAAGATGCACGAAGATGCATGAAGAAGCACGAAGATGCACGAAGATGAACGATGATGCACGAAGATCAATGAAGATGCACGAAGATGCACGAAGATGCACGAAGATGCACAAAGATGCACGAAGATGCACGAAGATGCACGAAGATGCACGATGATGCAAGAAGATGCACGAAGATGCACGAAGATGAACGAAGATGAACGAAGATAAACGAAGATGAACGAAGATGAACGAAGGTGAACGAAGATGCACGAAGATGCACGAAGATGCACGAAGATGCACGAAGATGCACGAAGATGCACGAGGATGCACGAAGATGTACGAAGATGCACGAAGATGTACGAAGATGCACGAAGATGCACGAAGATGCACGAAGATGCACGAAGATGCACGAAGATGGATGAAGATGCACGAAGATGCACGAAGATGAACGAAGATGAACGAAGATGAACTAAGATGCACGAAGATGCACGAAGATGCTTAGAGATGCACGAAGATGCACGAAGATGCACGAAGATAAACGAAGATGCACGAAGATGCACGAAGATGCACGAAGATGCACGAAGATGCACGAAGATGCACGAAGATGCACGAGGATGCACGAAGATGTACGAAGATGCACGAAGATGTACGAAGATGCACGAAGATGCACGAAGATGCACGAAGATGCACGAAGATGGACGAAGATGCACGAAGATGCACGAAGATGAACGAAGATGAACGAAGATGAACGAAGATGCACGAAGATGCACAGAGATGCACGAAGATGCACGAAGATGCACGAAGATGCACGAAGATGCACGAAGATGCACGAAGATAAACGAAGATGCACGAAGATGCACGAAGATGCACGAAGATGCACGAAGATGCACGAAGATGCACGAAGATGCACGAAGATGAACGAAGATGCACGAAGATGAACGAAGATGCACGAAGTTGTACGTAGATGCACGAAGATGCACGAAGATGCACGAAGATGCACGAAAATGCACGAAGATGAACTAAGATGAACGAAGACGAACGAAGATGCACGAAGATGCACGAAGATGCACGAAGATGCACGAAGATGCACGAAGATGCACGAAGATGCACGAAGATGCACGAAGATGAACGAAGATGAACGAAGATGCACGAAGATGCACGAAGATGCACGAAGATGCACGAAGATGCACGAAGATGCACGAAGATAAACGAAGATGCACGAAGATGAACGAAGATGCACGAAGATGCACGAAGATGCACGAAGATGCACGAAGATGAACGAAGATAAACGAAGATGAACGAAGATGAACGAAGATGAACGAAGATGCACGAAGAAGCACGAAGATGCACGAAGATGCACAAAGATGCACGAAGATGCACGAAGATGCACGAAGATGCACGATTATGCACGAAGATGAACGAAGATGAACGAAGATAAACGAAGATGAACGAAGATGAACGAAGATGAACGAAGATGAACGAAGATGAACGAAGATGCACGAAGATGCACGAAGATGAACGAAGATGAACGAAGATGAACGAAGTTGAACGAAGATGAACGAAGATGCACGAAGATGAACGAAGATGCACGAAGATGCAAGAAGATGCACGAAGATGAACGAAGATGAACGAAGATGAACGAAGATGAACGAAGATGAACGAAGATGAACGAAGATGAACGAAGATGAACGAAGCTGAACGAAGATAAACGAAGATGAACGAAGATGAACGAAGATCCACGGAGATGCACGAAGATGCACGAAGATGCACGAAGATGCACGAAGATGCACGAAGATGCACGAAGATGAACGAAGATGCACGAAGATGCACAAAGATGAACGAGGATGAACGAAGATGAACGGAGATGCACGAAGATGCACGAAGATGCACGAAGATGCACGAAGATGCTCGAAGATGCACGAAGATGCACGAAGATGCACGAAGATGCACGAAGATGCACGAAGATGCACGAAGATGCACGAAGATGCACGAAGATGCACGAATATGCACGAAGATGCACGAAGATGCACGAAGATGAACGATGATGCACGAAGATGAACGAAGATGCACGAAGATGCACGAAGATGCACGAAGATGCACGAAGATGCACAAAGATGCACGAAGATGCACGAAGATGAACGAAGATGCACGAAGATGCACGAAGATGCACGAAGATGCACGAAGATGCACGAAGATGCACGAAGATGCACGAAGATGAACGAAGATAAACGAAGATGCACGAAGATGAACGAAGATGCACGAAGTTGAACGAAGATGAACGAAGATGCACGAAGATGAACGAAGATGCACGAAGATGCAAGAAGATGCACGAAGATGAACGAAGATGAACGAAGATGAACGAAGATGAACGAAGATGAACGAAGATGAACGAAGATGAACGAAGATGAACGAAGCTGAACGAAGATAAACGAAGATGAACGAAGATGAACGAAGATCCACGGAGATGCACGAAGATGCACGAAGATGCACGAAGATGCACGAAGATGCACGAAGATGCACGAAGATGAACGAAGATGCACGAAGATGCACAAAGATGAACGAGGATGAACGAAGATGAACGGAGATGCACGAAGATGCACGAAGATGCACGAAGATGCACGAAGATGCTCGAAGATGCACGAAGATGCACGAAGATGCACGAAGATGCACGAAGATGCACGAAGATGCACGAAGATGCACGAAGATGCACGAATATGCACGAAGATGCACGAAGATGCACGAAGATGCACGAAGATGAACGATGATGCACGAAGATGAACGAAGATGCACGAAGATGCACGAAGATGCACGAAGATGCACGAAGATGCACAAAGATGCACAAAGATGCACGAAGATGCACGAAGATGAACGAAGATGCACGAAGATGCACGAAGATGCACGAAGATGCACGAAGATGCACGAAGATGCACGAAGATGAACGAAGATAAACGAAGATGAACGAAGATGCACGAAGTTGCACGAAGATGCACGAAGATGCACGAAGATGCACGAAGATGAACGAAGATGAACGAAGATGAACGAAGATGAACGAAGATGAACGAAGATGCACGAAGATGCACGAAGATGCACGAAGATGAACGAAGATGAACGAAGATGAACGAAGATGAACGAAGATGAACAAAGATGAACGATGATGATGATGATGATGATGATGATGATGATGATGATGAACGAAGATGAACGAAGATGCACGAAGATGCACGAAGATGCACGAAGATGAACGAAGAAGAACGAAGATAAACGAAGATGAACGAAGATGAACGAAGATGCACGAAGATGCACGAAGATGCACGAAGATGCACGAAGATGCACGAAGATGCACGAAGATGCACGAAGATGAACGAAGATGCACGAAGAAAAACGAATGTGAACGAAGATGAACGAAGATGAACGAAGATGCACGAAGATGCACGAAGATGCACGAAGATGCACGAAGATGCACGAAGATGCGCGAAGATGCACGAAGATGCACGAAGATGCACGAAGATGCACGAAGATGAACGAAGATGAACGAAGATGAACGAAGATGCACGAAGATGCACGAAGATGCACAGAGATGCACAAAGATGCACGAAGATGTACGAAGATGCACGAAGATGCACGAAGATAAACGAAGATGCACGAAGATGCACGATGATCTACGAAGATGCACGAAGATGAACGAAGATGCACGAAGTTGCACGAAGATGTACGAAGATGCACGAAGATGCACGAAGACGCACGAAGATGCACGAAGATGGACGAAGATGCACGAAGATGCACGAAGATGAACGGAGATGAACGAAGATGAACGAAGATGAACGAAGATGCACGAAGATGCACGAAGATGCACAGAGATGCACGAAGATGCACGAAGATGCACGAAGATGCACGAAGATGCACGAAGATGCACGAAGATGCACGAAGATGCACGATGATGAACGAAGATGCACGAAGATGAACGAAGATGCACGAAGTTGCACGAAGATGCACGAAGATGCACGAAGATGCACGAAGATGAACGAAGATGAACGAAGATGAACGAAGATGAACGAAGATGAACGAAGATGAACGAAGATGAACGAAGATGCACGAAGATGCACGAAGATGCACGAAGATGAACGAAGATGAACGAAGATGAACGAAGATGAACGAAGATGAACGAAGATGCACGAAGATGAACGAAGATGCACGAAGATGCAAGAAGATGCACGAAGATGAACGAAGATGCACGAAGATGAACGAAGATGAACGAAGATGAACGAAGATGCACGAAGATGAACGAAGATGAACGAAGATAAACGAAGATAAACGAAGATGAACGAAGATGCACGAAGATGCACGAAGATGCACGGAGATGCACGAAGATGAACGAAGATGCACGAAGATGCACGAGGATGCACGAAGATGTACGAAGATGCACGAAGATGTACGAAGATGCACGAAGATGAACGAAGATGCACGAAGATGCACGAAGATGCACGAAGATGCACGAAGATGAACGAAGATGAACGAAGATGAACGAAGATGCACGAAGATGCACGAAGATGCACGAAGATGCACGAAGATGCACGAAGATGCACGAAGATGCACGAAGATGAACGAAGATGAACGAAGATAAACGAAGATGAACGAAGATGAACGAAGATGAACGAAGATGCACGAAGATGCACGAAGATGCACGAAGATGCACGAAGATGCACGAAGATGCACGAAGATGCACGAAGATGCACGAAGATGAACGAAGATGCACGAAAATGCACGAAGATGCACGAAGATGCACGAAGATGCACGAAGATGCACGAAGTTGCACGAAGATGCACGAAGATGAAGGAAGATGCACGAAGATGAACGAAGATGCACGAAGATGCACGAAGATGCACGAGAATGCACAAAGATGCACGAAGATGCACGAAGATGCACGAAGATGCACGAAGATGCACGAAGATGCACGAAGATGAACGAAGATGAACGAAGATAAACGAAGATGAACGAAGATGAACGAAGATGAACGAAGATGAACGAAGATGAACGAAGATAAACGAAGATGAACGAAGATGAACGAAGATGAACGAAGATGCACGAAGATGCACGAAGATGCACGAAGATGCACGAAGATGCACGAGGATGCACGAAGATGTACGAAGATGCACGAAGATGTACGAAGATGCACGAAGATGCACGAAGATGCACGAAGATGCACGAAGATGCACGAAGATGGACGAAGATGCACGAAGATGCACGAAGATGAACGAAGATGAACGAAGATGAACGAAGATGCACGAAGATGCACGAAGATGCACGAAGATAAACGAAGATGCACGAAGATGCACGATGATGAACGAAGATGCACGAAGATGAACGAAGATGCACGAAGTTGCACGAAGATGCACGAAGATGCACGAAGATGAACGAAGATGAACGAAGATGAACGAAGATGAACGAAGATGAACGAAGATGAACGAAGATGAACGAAGATGCACGAAGATGCACGAAGATGCACGAAGATGAACGAAGATGAACGAAGATGAACGAAGATGAACGAAGATGAACGAAGATGAACGAAGATGCACGAAGATGAACGAAGATGCACGAAGATGCAAGAAGATGCACGAAGATGCACGAAGATGAACGAAGATGAACGAAGATGAACGAAGATGCACGAAGATGCACGAAGATGCACGAAGATGAACGAAGATGAACGAAGATGAACGAAGATGAACGAAGATGCACGAAGATGCACGAAGATGCACGAAGATGCACGAAGATGAACGAAGATGCACGAAGATGCACGAGGATGCACGAAGATGTACGAAGATGCACGAAGATGCACGAAGATGCACGAAGATGCACGAAGATGCAAGAAGATGCACGAAGATGCACGAAGATGAACGAAGATGAACGAAGATGAACGAAGATAAACGAAGATGAACGAAGATGAACGAAGATGCACGAAGATGCACGAAGATGCACGAAGATGCACGAAGATGCACGAGGATGCACGAAGATGTACGAAGATGCACGAAGATGTACGAAGATGCACGAAGATGCACGAAGATGCACGAAGATGCACGAAGATGGACGAAGATGCACGAAGATGCACGAAGATGAACGAAGATGAACGAAGATGAACGAAGATGCACCAAGATGCACGAAGATGCACAGAGATGCACGAAGATGCACGAAGATGCACGAAGATGCACGAAGATGCACGAAGATAAACGAAGATGAACGAAGATGAACGAAGATGAACGAAGATGAACGAAGATGCACGAAGATGAACGAAGATGCACGAAGATACAAGAAGATGCACGAAGATGCACGAAGATGAACGAAGATGAACGAAGATGAACGAAGATGCACGAAGATGCACGAAGATGAACGAAGATGAACGAAGATAAACGAAGATGAACGAAGATGAACGAAGATGCACGAAGATGCACGAAGATGCACGAAGATGAACGAAGATGCACGAAGATGCACGAGGATGCACGAAGATGTACGAAGATGCACGAAGATGCACGAAGATGAACGAAGATGCACGAAGATGAACGAAGATGCACGAAGATGCACGAAGATGCACGAAGATGCACGAAGATGCACGAAGATGCACGAAGATGCACGAAGATGCACGAAGATGCATGAAGAAGCACGAAGATGCACGAAGATGAACGATGATGCACGAAGATTAATGAAGATGCACGAAGATGCACGAAGATGCACGAAGATGCACAAAGATGCACGAAGATGCACGAAGATGCACGAAGATGCACGATGATGCAAGAAGATGCACGAAGATGCACGAAGATGAACGAAGATGAACGAAGATAAACGAAGATGAACGAAGATGAACGAAGGTGAACGAAGATGCACGAAGATGCACGAAGATGCACGAAGATGCACGAAGATGCACGAAGATGCACGAGGATGCACGAAGATGTACGAAGATGCACGAAGATGTACGAAGATGCACGAAGATGCACGAAGATGCACGAAGATGCACGAAGATGCACGAAGATGGATGAAGATGCACGAAGATGCACGAAGATGAACGAAGATGAACGAAGATGAACTAAGATGCACGAAGATGCACGAAGATGCTTAGAGATGCACGAAGATGCACGAAGATGCACGAAGATGCACGAAGATAAACGAAGATGCACGAAGATGCACGAAGATGCACGAAGATGCACGAAGATGCACGAAGATGCACGAAGATGCACGAGGATGCACGAAGATGTACGAAGATGCACGAAGATGTACGAAGATGCACGAAGATGCACGAAGATGCACGAAGATGCACGAAGATGGACGAAGATGCACGAAGATGCACGAAGATGAACGAAGATGAACGAAGATGAACGAAGATGCACGAAGATGCACAGAGATGCACGAAGATGCACGAAGATGCACGAAGATGCACGAAGATGCACGAAGATAAACGAAGATGCACGAAGATGCACGAAGATGCACGAAGATGCACGAAGATGCACGAAGATGCACGAAGATGCACGAAGATGAACGAAGATGCACGAAGATGAACGAAGATGCACGAAGTTGTACGTAGATGCACGAAGATGCACGAAGATGCACGAAGATGCACGAAAATGCACGAAGATGAACTAAGATGAACGAAGACGAACGAAGATGCACGAAGATGCACGAAGATGCACGAAGATGCACGAAGATGCACGAAGATGCACGAAGATGCACGAAGATGAACGAAGATGAACGAAGATGCACGAAGATGCACGAAGATGCACGAAGATGCACGAAGATGCACGAAGATGCACGAAGATGAACGAAGATGCACGAAGATGAACGAAGATGCACGAAGATGCACGAAGATGCACGAAGATGCACGAAGATGAACGAAGATAAACGAAGATGAACGAAGATGAACGAAGATGAACGAAGATGCACGAAGAAGCACGAAGATGCACGAAGATGCACAAAGATGCACGAAGATGCACGAAGATGCACGAAGATGCACGATTATGCACGAAGATGAACGAAGATGAACGAAGATAAACGAAGATGAACGAAGATGAACGAAGATGAACGAAGATGAACGAAGATGAACGAAGATGCACGAAGATGCACGAAGATGAACGAAGATGAACGAAGATGAACGAAGTTGAACGAAGATGAACGAAGATGCACGAAGATGAACGAAGATGCACGAAGATGCAAGAAGATGCACGAAGATGAACGAAGATGAACGAAGATGAACGAAGATGAACGAAGATGAACGAAGATGAACGAAGATGAACGAAGATGAACGAAGATGAACGAAGCTGAACGAAGATAAACGAAGATGAACGAAGATGAACGAAGATCCACGGAGATGCACGAAGATGCACGAAGATGCACGAAGATGCACGAAGATGCACGAAGATGCACGAAGATGAACGAAGATGCACGAAGATGCACAAAGATGAACGAGGATGAACGAAGATGAACGGAGATGCACGAAGATGCACGAAGATGCACGAAGATGCACGAAGATGCTCGAAGATGCACGAAGATGCACGAAGATGCACGAAGATGCACGAAGATGCACGAAGATGCACGAAGATGCACGAAGATGCACGAATATGCACGAAGATGCACGAAGATGCACGAAGATGAACGATGATGCACGAAGATGAACGAAGATGCACGAAGATGCACGAAGATGCACGAAGATGCACGAAGATGCACAAAGATGCACGAAGATGCACAAAGATGAACGAAGATGCACGAAGATGCACGAAGATGCACGAAGATGCACGAAGATGCACGAAGATGCACGAAGATGAACGAAGATAAACGAAGATGCACGAAGATGAACGAAGATGCACGAAGTTGCACGAAGATGCACGAAGATGCACGAAGATGCACGAAGATGAACGAAGATGAACGAAGATGAACGAAGATGAACGAAGATGAACGAAGATGCACGAAGATGCACGAAGATGCACGAAGATGAACGAAGATGAACGAAGATGAACGAAGATGAACGAAGATGAACAAAGATGAACGATGATGATGATGATGATGATGATGATGATGATGAACGAAGATGAACGAAGATGCACGAAGATGCACGAAGATGCACGAAGATGAACGAAGAAGAACGAAGATAAACGAAGATGAACGAAGATGAACGAAGATGCACGAAGATGCACGAAGATGCACGAAGATGCACGAAGATGCACGAAGATGCACGAAGATGCACGAAGATGAACGAAGATGCACGAAGAAAAACGAATGTGAACGAAGATGAACGAAGATGAACGAAGATGCACGAAGATGCACGAAGATGCACGAAGATGCACGAAGATGCGCGAAGATGCACGAAGATGCACGAAGATGCACGAAGATGCACGAAGATGAACGAAGATGAACGAAGATGAACGAAGATGCACGAAGATGCACGAAGATGCACAGAGATGCACAAAGATGCACGAAGATGTACGAAGATGCACGAAGATAAACGAAGATGCACGAAGATGCACGATGATGAACGAAGATGCACGAAGATGAACGAAGATGCACGAAGTTGCACGAAGATGTACGAAGATGCACGAAGATGCACGAAGACGCACGAAGATGCACGAAGATGGACGAAGATGCACGAAGATGCACGAAGATGAACGAAGATGAACGAAGATGAACGAAGATGAACGAAGATGCACGAAGATGCACGAAGATGCACAGAGATGCACGAAGATGCACGAAGATGCACGAAGATGCACGAAGATGCACGAAGATGCACGAAGATGCACGAAGATGCACGAAGATGCACGAAGATGAACGAAGATGAACGAAGATGAACGAAGATGCACGAAGATGCACGAAGATGCACAGAGATGCACAAAGATGCACGAAGATGTACGAAGATGCACGAAGATAAACGAAGATGCACGAAGATGCACGATGATGAACGAAGATGCACGAAGATGAACGAAGATGCACGAAGTTGCACGAAGATGTACGAAGATGCACGAAGATGCACGAAGACGCACGAAGATGCACGAAGATGGACGAAGATGCACGATGATGCACGAAGATGAACGAAGATGAACGAAGATGAACGAAGATGAACGAAGATGCACGAAGATGCACGAAGATGCACAGAGATGCACGAAGATGCACGAAGATGCACGAAGATGCACGAAGATGCACGAAGATGCACGAAGATGCACGAAGATGCACGATGATGAACGAAGATGCACGAAGATGAACGAAGATGCACGAAGTTGCACGAAGATGCACGAAGATGCACGAAGATGCACGAAGATGCACGAAGATGAACGAAGATGAACGAAGATGAACGAAGATGAACGAAGATGAACGAAGATGAACGAAGATGAACGAAGATGCACGAAGATGCACGAAGATGCACGAAGATGAACGAAGATGAACGAAGATGAACGAAGATGAACGAAGATGAACGAAGATGCACGAAGATGAACGAAGATGCACGAAGATGCAAGAAGATGCACGAAGATGAACGAAGATGCACGAAGATGAACGAAGATGAACGAAGATGAACGAAGATGCACGAAGATGAACGAAGATGAACGAAGATAAACGAAGATGAACGAAGATGAACGAAGATGCACGAAGATGCACGAAGATGCACGGAGATGCACGAAGATGAACGAAGATGCACGAAGATGCACGAGGATGCACGAAGATGTACGAAGATGCACGAAGATGTACGAAGATGCACGAAGATGAACGAAGATGCACGAAGATGCACGAAGATGCACGAAGATGCACGAAGATGAACGAAGATGAACGAAGATGAACGAAGATGCACGAAGATGCACGAAGATGCACGAAGATGCACGAAGATGCACGAAGATGCACGAAGATGAACGAAGATGAACGAAGATAAACGAAGATGAACGAAGATGAACTAAGATGCACGAAGATGCACGAAGATGCACGAAGATGCACGAAGATGCACGAAGATGCACGAAGATGCACGAAGATGCACGAAGATGAACGAAGATGCACGAAAATGCACGAAGATGCACGAAGATGCACGAAGATGCACGAAGATGCACGAAGATGCACGAAGATGCACGAAGTTGCACGAAGATGCACGAAGATGAAGGAAGATGCACGAAGATGAACGAAGATGCACGAAGATGCACGAAGATGCACGAGAATGCACAAAGATGCACGAAGATGCACGAAGATGCACGAAGATGCACGAAGATGCACGAAGATGCACGAAGATGCACGAAGATGAACGAAGATGAACGAAGATAAACGAAGATGAACGAAGATGAACGAAGATGAACGAAGATGCACGAAGATGCACGAAGATGCACGAAGATGCACGAAGATGCACGAGGATGCACGAAGATGCACGAAGATGCACGAAGATGCACGAAGATGAACGAAGATGCACGAAGATGCACGAAGATGAACGAAGATGCACGAAGATGCACAAAGATGAACGAGGATGAACGAAGATGAACGGAGATGCACGAAGATGCACGAAGATGAACGAAGATAAACGAAGATGAACGAAGATGAACGAAGATGAACGAAGATGCACGAAGATGCACGAAGATGCACGAAGATGCAGGAAGATGCATGAAGATGAACGAAGATGCACGAAGATGAACGAAGATGCACGAAGTTGCACGAAGATGCACGAAGATGCACGAAGATGCACGAAGATGAACGAAGATGAACGAAGATGAACGAAGATGAACGAAGATGAACGAAGATGCACGAAGATGCACGAAGATGCACGAAGATGAACGAAGATGAACGAAGATGAACGAAGATGAACGAAGATGAACAAAGATGAACGATGATGATGATGATGATGATGATGATGATGATGAACGAAGATGAACGAAGATGCACGAAGATGCACGAAGATGCACGAAGATGAACGAAGAAGAACGAAGATAAACGAAGATGAACGAAGATGAACGAAGATGCACGAAGATGCACGAAGATGCACGAAGATGCACGAAGATGCACGAAGATGAACGAAGATGCACGAAGAAAAACGAATGTGAACGAAGATGAACGAAGATGAACGAAGATGCACGAAGATGCACGAAGATGCACGAAGATGCACGAAGATGCGCGAAGATGCACGAAGATGCACGAAGATGCACGAAGATGCACGAAGATGCACGAAGATGAACGAAGATGAACGAAGATGAACGAAGATGCACGAAGATGCACGAAGATGCACAGAGATGCACGAAGATGCACGAAGATGTACGAAGATGCACGAAGATGCACGAAGATAAACGAAGATGCACGAAGATGCACGATGATGAACGAAGATGCACGAAGATGAACGAAGATGCACGAAGTTGCACGAAGATGTACGAAGATGCACGAAGATGCACGAAGATGCACGAAGATGCACGAAGATGGACGAAGATGCACGAAGATGCACGAAGATGAACGAAGATGAACGAAGATGAACGAAGATGAACGAAGATGCACGAAGATGCACGAAGATGCACAGAGATGCACGAAGATGCACGAAGATGCACGAAGATGCACGAAGATGCACGAAGATGCACGAAGATGCACGATGATGAACGAAGATGCACGAAGATGAACGAAGATGCACGAAGTTGCACGAAGATGCACGAAGATGCACGAAGATGCACGAAGATGAACGAAGATGAACGAAGATGCACGAAGATGCACGAAGATGAACGAAGATGAACGAAGATGAACGAAGATGAACGAAGATGAACGAAGATGAACGAAGATGAACGAAGATGCACGAAGATGAACGAAGATGCACGAAGATGCAAGAAGATGCACGAAGATGCACGAAGATGAACGAAGATGCACGAAGATGAACGAAGATGAACGAAGATGAACGAAGATGCACGAAGATGAACGAAGATGAACGAAGATAAACGAAGATGAACGAAGATGCACGAAGATGCACGAAGATGCACGAAGATGAACGAAGATGCACGAAGATGCACGGAGATGCACGAAGATGCACGAAGATGAACGAAAATGCACGAAGATGCACGAGGATGCACGAAGATGTACGAAGATGCACGAAGATGTACGAAGATGCACGAAGATGCAAGAAAATGCACGAAGATGCACGAAGATGCACGAAGATGCACGAAGATGCACGAAGATGAACGAAGATGAACGAAGATGAACGAAGATGCACGAAGATGCACGAAGATGCACGAAGATGCACGAAGATGCACGAAGATGCACGAAGATGAACGAAGATGAACGAAGATGAACGAAGATAAACGAAGATGAACGAAGATGAACGAAGATGAACGAAGATGCACGAAGATGCACGAAGATGCACGAAGATGCACGAAGATGCACGTAGATGCACGAAGATGCACGAAGATGCACGAAGATGCACGAAGATAAACGAAGATGCACGAAAATGCACGAAGATGCACGAAGATGCACGAAGATGCACGAAGATGCACGAAGATGCACGAAGATGCACGAAGATGCACGAAGATGCACGAAGATGCACGAAGATGCACGAAGATGCACGAAGATGAACGAAGATGCACGAAGATGAACGAAGATGCACGAAGATGCACGAAGATGCACGAGAATGCACAAAGATGCACGAAGATGCACGAAGATGCACGAAGATGCACGAAGATGCACGAAGATGCACGAAGATGAACGAAGATGAACGAAGATAAACGAAGATGAACGAAGATGAACGAAGATGAACGAAGATGCACGAAGATGCACGAAGATGCACGAAGATGCACGAAGATGCACGAGGATGCACGAAGATGAACGAAGATGCACGAAGATGCACAAAGATGAACGAAGATGCACGAAGATGAACGAAGATGCACGAAGATGCACGAAGATGCACGAAGATGCACGAAGATGAACGAAGATGCACGGAGATGAACGAAGATGCACGAAGTTGCACGAAGATGCACGAAGATGCACGAAGATGCACGAAGATGCACGAAGATGAACGAAGATGAACGAAGATAAACGAAGATGAACGAAGATGCACGAAGATGAACGAAGATGAACGAAGATGAACGAAGATAAACGAAGATGAACGAAGGTGAACGAAGATGCACGAAGATGCACGAAGAAGCACGAAGATGCACGAAGATGAACGAAGATGCACGAAGATGCACGAGGATGCACGAAGATGTACGAAGATGCACGAAGATGTACGAAGATGCACGAAGATGCACGAAGATGCACGAAGATGCACGAAGATGCACGAAGATGAACGAAGATGAACGAAGATGAACGAAGATGCACGAAGATGCACGAAGATGCACGAGGATGCACGAAGATGCACGAAGATGAACGAAGATGAACGAAGATAAACGAAGATGAACGAAGATGAACGAAGATGCACGAAGATGCACGAAGATGCACGAGGATGCACGAAGATGCACGAAGATGCACGAAGATGCACGAAGATGCAGGAAGATGCACGAAGATGCACGAAGATGCACGAAGATGCACGAAGATGCACGAAGATGCACGAAGATGCACGAAGATGCACGAAGATGAACGAAGATGCACGAAGTTGCACGAAGATGCACGAAGATGCACGAAGATGCACGAAGATGCACGAAGATGCACGAAGATGCACGAAGATGAACGATGATGCACGAAGATGAACGAAGATGCACGAAGATGCACGAAGATGCACGAGAATGCACAAAGATGCACGAAGATGCACGAAGATGCACGAAGATGCACGAAGATGAACGAAGATAAACGAAGATAATCGAAGATGAACGAAGATGAACGAAGATGAACGAAGATGCACGAAAATGCACGAAGATGCACGAAGATGCACGAAGATGCACGAAGATGCACGAAGATGCACGAAGATGCACGAAGATGCACGAAGATGCACGAAGATGCACGAAGATGCACGAAGATGAACGAAGATGCACGAAGATGAACGAAGATGCACGAAGATGCACGAAGATGCACGAAGATGAACGAAGATGCACGAAGATGAACGAAGATGCACGTATTTGCACGAAGATGCACGAAGATGCACGAAGATGAACGAAGATGAACGAAGATGAACGAAGATGAACGAAGATGAACGAAGATGAACGAAGATGAACGAAGATGCACGAAGATGCACGAAGATGCACGAAGATAAACGAAGATTAACGAAGATGAACGAAGATGAACGAAGATGAACAAAGATGAACGAAGATGATGATGATGATGATGATGATGATGATGAACGAAGATGAACGAAGATGCACGAAGATGCACGAAGATGAACGAAGATGAACGAAGATGCACGAAGATGCACGAAGATGAACGAAGATGCACGAAGATGCACGAAGATGCACGAAGATGCACGAAGATGCACGAAGATGCACGAAGATGCACGAAGATGAACGAAGATGAACGAAGATAAACGAAGATAAAAGAAGATGAACGAAGATGAACGAAGATGAACGAAGATGCACGAAGATGCACGAAGATGCACGAAGATGCACGAAGATGCACGAAGATGCACGAAGATGCACGAAGATGCACGGAGATGCACGAAAATGCACGAAGATGCACGAAGATGCACGAAGATGCACGAAGATGAACGAAGATGCACGAAGATGAACGAAGATGCACGAAGATGCACGAAGATGCACGAAGATGCACGAAGATGCACGATGATGAACGAAGATGCACGAAGAAGCACGAAGATGCACGAAGATGCACGATGATGAACGAAGATGCACGAAGATGAACGAAGATGCACGAAGTTGCACGAAGATGCACGAAGATGCACGAAGATGCACGAAGATGCACGAAGATGCACGAAGATGAACGAAGATGAACGAAGATGAACGAAGATGAACGAAGATGAACGAAGATGCACGAAGATGCACGAAGATGCACGAAGATGAACGAAGATGAACGAAGATGAACGAAGATGCACGAAGATGAACGAAGATGCACGAAGATGCAAGAAGATGCACGAAGATGCACGAAGATGCACGAAGATGAACGAAGATGCACGAAGATGCACGAAGATGCACGAAGATGCACGAAGATGCACGAAGATGCACGAAGATGCACGAAGATGCACGAAGATGCACGAAGATGCACGAAGATGAACGAAGATGAACGAAGATGAACGAAGATAAACGAAGATAAAAGAAGATGAACGAAGATGAACGAAGATGCACGAAGATGCACGAAGATGCACGAAGATGCACGAAGATGCACGAAGATGCACGAAGATGCACGGAGATGCACGAAAATGCACGAAGATGCACGAAGATGCACGAAGATGAACGAAGATGCACGAAGATGAACGAAGATGCACGAAGATGCACGAAGATGCACGAAGATGCACGAAGATGCACGAAGATGCACGATGATGAACGAAGATGCACGAAGAAGCACGAAGATGCACGAAGATGCACGATGATGAACGAAGATGCACGAAGATGAACGAAGATGCACGAAGTTGCACGAAGATGCACGAAGATGCACGAAGATGCACGAAGATGAACGAAGATGAACGAAGATGAACGAAGATGAACGAAGATGAACGAAGATGCACGAAGATGCACGAAGATGCACGAAGATGAACGAAGATGAACGAAGATGAACGAAGATGAACGAAGATGAACGAAGATGCACGAAGATGAACGAAGATGCACGAAGATGCAAGAAGATGCACGAAGATGCACGAAGATGCACGAAGATGAACGAAGATGCACGAAGATGCACGAAGATGCACGAAGATGCACGAAGATGAACGAAGATGCACGAAGATGAACGAAGATGAACGAAGATGAACGAAGATGAACGAAGATGAACGAAGATGCACGAAGATGCACGAAGATGCACGAAGATGAACGAAGATGAACGAAGATGAACGAAGATGAACGAAGATGCACGAAGATGAACGAAGATGCACGAAGATGCAAGAAGATGCACGAAGATGCACGAAGATGCACGAAGATGAACGAAGATGCACGAAGATGCACGAAGATGCACGAAGATGCACGAAGATGCACAAAGATGCACGAAGATGCACGAATATGCACGAAGATGCACGAAGATGCACGAAGATGCACGAAGATGCACGAAGATGCACGAAGATGCACGAAGATGCACGAAGATGAACGAAGATAAACGAAGATGAACGAAGATGAACGAAGATGCACGAAGATGCACGAAGATGCACGAAGATGCACGAAGATGCACGAAGATGCACGAAGATGCAGGAAGATGCATGAAGATGAACGAAGATGCACGAAGATGAACGAAGATGCACGAAGTTGCACGAAGATGCACGAAGATGCACGAAGATGCACGAAGATGAACGAAGATGAACGAAGATGAACGAAGATGAACGAAGATGAACGAAGATGCACGAAGATGCACGAAGATGCACGAAGATGAACGAAGATGAACGAAGATGAACGAAGATGAACGAAGATGAACAAAGATGAACGATGATGATGATGATGATGATGATGATGATGATGAACGAAGATGAACGAAGATGCACGAAGATGCACGAAGATGCACGAAGATGAACGAAGAAGAACGAAGATAAACGAAGATGAACGAAGATGAACGAAGATGCACGAAGATGCACGAAGATGCACGAAGATGCACGAAGATGCACGAAGATGCACGAAGATGCACGAAGATGAACGAAGATGCACGAAGAAAAACGAATGTGAACGAAGATGAACGAAGATGAACGAAGATGCACGAAGATGCACGAAGATGCACGAAAATGCACGAAGATGCACGAAGATGCGCGAAGATGCACGAAGATGCACGAAGATGCACGAAGATGCACGAAGATGAACGAAGATGAACGAAGATGAACGAAGATGCACGAAGATGCACGAAGATGCACAGAGATGCACGAAGATGCACGAAGATGTACGAAGATGCACGAAGATGCACGAAGATAAACGAAGATGCACGAAGATGCACGATGATGAACGAAGATGCACGAAGATGAACGAAGATGCACGAAGTTGCACGAAGATGTACGAAGATGCACGAAGATGCACGAAGATGCACGAAGATGGACGAAGATGCACGAAGATGCACGAAGATGAACGAAGATGAACGAAGATGAACGAAGATGAACGAAGATGCACGAAGATGCACGAAGATGCACAGAGATGCACGAAGATGCACGAAGATGCACGAAGATGCACGAAGATGCACGAAGATGCACGAAGATGCACGAAGATGCACGAAGATGCACGAAGATGCACGATGATGAACGAAGATGCACGAAGATGAACGAAGATGCACGAAGTTGCACGAAGATGCACGAAGATGCACGAAGATGCACGAAGATGAACGAAGATGAACGAAGATGAACGAAGATGAACGAAGATGAACGAAGATGAACGAAGATGCACGAAGATGCACGAAGATGCACGAAGATGAACGAAGATGAACGAAGATGAACGAAGATGAACGAAGATGAACGAAGATGAACGAAGATGCACGAAGATGAACGAAGATGCACGAAGATGCAAGAAGATGCACGAAGATGAACGAAGATGCACGAAGATGAACGAAGATGAACGAAGATGAACGAAGATGCACGAAGATGAACGAAGATGAACGAAGATAAACGAAGATGAACGAAGATGAACGAAGATGCACGAAGATGCACGAAGATGCACGGAGATGCACGAAGATGAACGAAGATGCACGAAGATGCACGAGGATGCACGAAGATGTACGAAGATGCACGAAGATGTACGAAGATGCACGAAGATGAACGAAGATGCACGAAGATGCACGAAGATGCACGAAGATGCACGAAGATGAACGAAGATGAACGAAGATGAACGAAGATGCACGAAGATGCACGAAGATGCACGAAGATGCACGAAGATGCACGAAGATGCACGAAGATGCACGAAGATGAACGAAGATGAACGAAGATAAACGAAGATGAACGAAGATGAACGAAGATGAACGAAGATGCACGAAGATGCACGAAGATGCACGAAGATGCACGAAGATGCACGAAGATGCACGAAGATGCACGAAGATGAACGAAGATGCACGAAAATGCACGAAGATGCACGAAGATGCACGAAGATGCACGAAGATGCACGAAGATGCACGAAGATGCACGAAGATGCACGAAGATGCACGAAGATGCACGAAGATGCACGAAGATGAAGGAAGATGCACGAAGATGAACGAAGATGCACGAAGATGCACGAAGATGCACGAGAATGCACAAAGATGCACGAAGATGCACGAAGATGCACGAAGATGCACGAAGATGCACGAAGATGCACGAAGATGAACGAAGATGAACGAAGATAAACGAAGATGAACGAAGATGAACGAAGATGAACGAAGATGCACGAAGATGCACGAAGATGCACGAAGATGCACGAAGATGCACGAGGATGCACGAAGATGCACGAAGATGCACGAAGATGCACGAAGATGAACGAAGATGCACGAAGATGCACGAAGATGAACGAAGATGCACGAAGATGCACAAAGATGAACGAGGATGAACGAAGATGAACGGAGATGCACGAAGATGCACGAAGATGAACGAAGATAAACGAAGATGAACGAAGATGAACGAAGATGAACGAAGATGCACGAAGATGCACGAAGATGCACGAAGATGCACGAAGATGCACGAAGATGCACGAAGATGCACGAAGATGCACGAAGATGCAGGAAGATGCATGAAGATGAACGAAGATGCACGAAGATGAACGAAGATGCACGAAGTTGCACGAAGATGCACGAAGATGCACGAAGATGCACGAAGATGAACGAAGATGAACGAAGATGAACGAAGATGAACGAAGATGAACGAAGATGCACGAAGATGCACGAAGATGCACGAAGATGAACGAAGATGAACGAAGATGAACGAAGATGAACGAAGATGAACAAAGATGAACGATGATGATGATGATGATGATGATGATGATGATGAACGAAGATGAACGAAGATGCACGAAGATGCACGAAGATGCACGAAGATGAACGAAGAAGAACGAAGATAAACGAAGATGAACGAAGATGAACGAAGATGCACGAAGATGCACGAAGATGCACGAAGATGCACGAAGATGCACGAAGATGAACGAAGATGCACGAAGAAAAACGAATGTGAACGAAGATGAACGAAGATGAACGAAGATGCACGAAGATGCACGAAGATGCACGAAGATGCACGAAGATGCGCGAAGATGCACGAAGATGCACGAAGATGCACGAAGATGCACGAAGATGCACGAAGATGAACGAAGATGAACGAAGATGAACGAAGATGCACGAAGATGCACGAAGATGCACAGAGATGCACGAAGATGCACGAAGATGTACGAAGATGCACGAAGATGCACGAAGATAAACGAAGATGCACGAAGATGCACGATGATGAACGAAGATGCACGAAGATGAACGAAGATGCACGAAGTTGCACGAAGATGTACGAAGATGCACGAAGATGCACGAAGATGCACGAAGATGCACGAAGATGGACGAAGATGCACGAAGATGCACGAAGATGAACGAAGATGAACGAAGATGAACGAAGATGAACGAAGATGCACGAAGATGCACGAAGATGCACAGAGATGCACGAAGATGCACGAAGATGCACGAAGATGCACGAAGATGCACGAAGATGCACGATGATGAACGAAGATGCACGAAGATGAACGAAGATGCACGAAGTTGCACGAAGATGCACGAAGATGCACGAAGATGCACGAAGATGAACGAAGATGAACGAAGATGCACGAAGATGCACGAAGATGAACGAAGATGAACGAAGATGAACGAAGATGAACGAAGATGAACGAAGATGAACGAAGATGCACGAAGATGAACGAAGATGCACGAAGATGCAAGAAAATGCACGAAGATGAACGAAGATGCACGAAGATGAACGAAGATGAACGAAGATGAACGAAGATGAACGAAGATGCACGAAGATGAACGAAGATGAACGAAGATAAACGAAGATGAACGAAGATGAACGAAGATGCACGAAGATGCACGAAGATGCACGAAGATGAACGAAGATGCACGAAGATGCACGAAGATGCACGAAGATGCACGAAGATGAACGAAAATGCACGAAGATGCACGAGGATGCACGAAGATGTACGAAGATGCACGAAGATGTACGAAGATGCACGAAGATGCAAGAAAATGCACGAAGATGCACGAAGATGCACGAAGATGCACGAAGATGAACGAAGATGAACGAAGATGAACGAAGATGCACGAAGATGCACGAAGATGCACGAAGATGCACGAAGATGCACGAAGATGAACGAAGATGAACGAAGATAAACGAAGATGAACGAAGATGAACGAAGATGAACGAAGATGCACGAAGATGCACGAAGATGCACGAAGATGCACGAAGATGCACGTAGATGCACGAAGATGCACGAAGATGCACGAAGATGCACGAAGATGAACGAAGATGCACGAAAATGCACGAAGATGCACGAAGATGCACGAAGATGCACGAAGATGCACGAAGATGCACGAAGATGCACGAAGATGCACGAAGATGAACGAAGATGCACGAAGATGAACGAAGATGCACGAAGATGCACGAAGATGCACGAGAATGCACAAAGATGCACGAAGATGCACGAAGATGCACGAAGATGCACGAAGATGCACGAAGATGCACGAAGATGCACGAAGATGAACGAAGATGAACGAAGATAAACGAAGATGAACGAAGATGAACGAAGATGAACGAAGATGCACGAAGATGCACGAAGATGCACGAAGATGCACGAAGATGCACGAGGATGCACGAAGATGAACGAAGATGCACGAAGATGCACAAAGATGAACGAAGATGCACGAAGATGAACGAAGATGCACGAAGATGCACGAAGATGCACGAAGATGCACGAAGATGAACGAAGATGCACGGAGATGAACGAAGATGCACGAAGTTGCACGAAGATGCACGAAGATGCACGAAGATGCACGAAGATGCACGAAGATGAACGAAGATGAACGAAGATAAACGAAGATGAACGAAGATGCACGAAGATGAACGAAGATGAACGAAGATGAACGAAGATGAACGAAGATAAACGAAGATGAACGAAGATGCACGAAGATGCACGAAGAAGCACGAAGATGCACGAAGATGAACGAAGATGCACGAAGATGCACGAGGATGCACGAAGATGTACGAAGATGCACGAAGATGTACGAAGATGCACGAAGATGCACGAAGATGCACGAAGATGCACGAAGATGCACGAAGATGAACGAAGATGAACGAAGATGAACGAAGATGCACGAAGATGCACGAAGATGCACGAGGATGCACGAAGATGCACGAAGATGAACGAAGATGAACGAAGATAAACGAAGATGAACGAAGATGAACGAAGATGCACGAAGATGCACGAAGATGCACGAGGATGCACGAAGATGCACGAAGATGCACGAAGATGCAGGAAGATGCACGAAGATGCACGAAGATGCACGAAGATGCACGAAGATGCACGAAGATGCACGAAGATGCACGAAGATGCACGAAGATGCACGAAGATGAACGAAGATGCACGAAGTTGCACGAAGATGCACGAAGATGCACGAAGATGCACGAAGATGCACGAAGATGCACGAAGATGAACGAAGATGCACGAAGATGAACGAAGATGCACGAAGATGCACGAAGATGCACGAAGATGAACGAAGATGCACGAAGATGAACGAAGATGCACGTATTTGCACGAAGATGCACGAAGATGCACGAAGATGAACGAAGATGAACGAAGATGAACGAAGATGAACGAAGATGAACGAAGATGAACGAAGATGCACGAAGATGCACGAAGATGCACGAAGATAAACGAAGATGAACGATGATGCACGAAGATGAACGAAGATGCACGAAGATGCACGAAGATGCACGAGAATGCACAAAGATGCACGAAGATGCACGAAGATGCACGAAGATGCACGAAGATGCACGAAGATGCACGAAGATGAACGAAGATAAACGGAGATAATCGAAGATGAACGAAGATGAACGAAGATGAACGAAGATGCACGAAAATGCACGAAGATGCACGAAGATGCACGAAGATGCACGAAGATGCACGAAGATGCACGAAGATGCACGAAGATGCACGAAGATGCACGAAGATGCACGAAGATGAACGAAGATGCACGAAGATGAACGAAGATGCACGAAGATGCACGAAGATGCACGAAGATGAACGAAGATGCACGAAGATGAACGAATATGCACGTATTTGCACGAAGATGCACGAAGATGCACGAAGATGAACGAAGATGAACGAAGATGAACGAAGATGAACGAAGATGAACGAAGATGAACGAAGATGAACGAAGATGAACGAAGATGCACGAAGATGCACGAAGATGCACATAGATAAACGAAGATTAACGAAGATGAACGAAGATGAACGAAGATGAACAAAGATGAACGAAGATGATGATGATGATGATGATGATGATGATGAACGAAGATGAACGAAGATGCACGAAGATGCACGAAGATGAACGAAGATGAACGAAGATGCACGAAGATGCACGAAGATGAACGAAGATGAACGAAGATGCACGAAGATGCACGAAGATGCACGAGAATGCACAAAGATGCACGAAGATGCACGAAGATGCACGAAGATGCACGAAGATGCACGAAGATGCACGAAGATGAACGAAGATAAACGAAGATAATCGAAGATGAACGAAGATGAACGAAGATGAACGAAGATGCACGAAAATGCACGAAGATGCACGAAGATGCACGAAGATGCACGAAGATGCACGAAGATGCACGAAGATGCACGAAGATGCACGAAGATGCACGAAGATGCACGAAGATGAACGAAGATGCACGAAGATGAACGAAGATGCACGAAGATGCACGAAGATGCACGAAGATGAACGAAGATGCACGAAGATGAACGAAGATGCACGAAGATGCACGAAGATGAACGAAGATGAACGAAGATGAACGAAGATGAACGAAGATGAACGAAGATGAACGAAGATGAACGAAGATGCACGAAGATGAACGAAGATGCACGAAGATGCAAGAAGATGCACGAAGATGCACGAAGATGAACGAAGATGCACGAAGATGAACGAAGATGAACGAAGATGAACGAAGATGCACGAAGATGAACGAAGATGAACGAAGATAAACGAAGATGAACGAAGATGAACGAAGATGCACGAAGATGCACGAAGATGCACGAAGATGAACGAAGATGCACGAAGATGCACGAAGATGCACGAAGATGCACGAAGATGAACGAAAATGCACGAAGATGCACGAGGATGCACGAAGATGTACGAAGATGCACGAAGATGTACGAAGATGCACGAAGATGCAAGAAAATGCACGAAGATGCACGAAGATGCACGAAGATGCACGAAGATGCACGAAGATGAACGAAGATGAACGAAGATGAACGAAGATGCACGAAGATGCACGAAGATGCACGAAGATGCACGAAGATGCACGAAGATGCACGAAGATGAACGAAGATGAACGAAGATGAACGAAGATAAACGAAGATGAACGAAGATGAACGAAGATGAACGAAGATGCACGAAGATGCACGAAGATGCACGAAGATGCACGAAGATGCACGTAGATGCACGAAGATGCACGAAGATGCACGAAGATGCACGAAGATAAACGAAGATGCACGAAAATGCACGAAGATGCACGAAGATGCACGAAGATGCACGAAGATGCACGAAGATGCACGAAGATGCACGAAGATGCACGAAGATGCACGAAGATGCACGAAGATGCACGAAGATGCACGAAGATGAACGAAGATGCACGAAGATGAACGAAGATGCACGAAGATGCACGAAGATGCACGAGAATGCACAAAGATGCACGAAGATGCACGAAGATGCACGAAGATGCACGAAGATGCACGAAGATGCACGAAGATGAACGAAGATGAACGAAGATAAACGAAGATGAACGAAGATGAACGAAGATGAACGAAGATGCACGAAGATGCACGAAGATGCACGAAGATGCACGAAGATGCACGAGGATGCACGAAGATGAACGAAGATGCACGAAGATGCACAAAGATGAACGAAGATGCACGAAGATGAACGAAGATGCACGAAGATGCACGAAGATGCACGAAGATGCACGAAGATGAACGAAGATGCACGGAGATGAACGAAGATGCACGAAGTTGCACGAAGATGCACGAAGATGCACGAAGATGCACGAAGATGCACGAAGATGAACGAAGATGAACGAAGATAAACGAAGATGAACGAAGATGCACGAAGATGAACGAAGATGAACGAAGATGAACGAAGATAAACGAAGATGAACGAAGGTGAACGAAGATGCACGAAGAAGCACGAAGATGCACGAAGATGAACGAAGATGCACGAAGATGCACGAGGATGCACGAAGATGTACGAAGATGCACGAAGATGTACGAAGATGCACGAAGATGCACGAAGATGCACGAAGATGCACGAAGATGCACGAAGATGAACGAAGATGAACGAAGATGAACGAAGATGCACGAAGATGCACGAAGATGCACGAGGATGCACGAAGATGCACGAAGATGAACGAAGATGAACGAAGATAAACGAAGATGAACGAAGATGAACGAAGATGCACGAAGATGCACGAAGATGCACGAGGATGCACGAAGATGCACGAAGATGCACGAAGATGCACGAAGATGCAGGAAGATGCACGAAGATGCACGAAGATGCACGAAGATGCACGAAGATGCACGAAGATGCACGAAGATGCACGAAGATGCACGAAGATGAACGAAGATGCACGAAGTTGCACGAAGATGCACGAAGATGCACGAAGATGCACGAAGATGCACGAAGATGCACGAAGATGCACGAAGATGAACGATGATGCACGAAGATGAACGAAGATGCACGAAGATGCACGAAGATGCACGAGAATGCACAAAGATGCACGAAGATGCACGAAGATGCACGAAGATGCACGAAGATGCACGAAGATGAACGAAGATAAACGAAGATAATCGAAGATGAACGAAGATGAACGAAGATGAACGAAGATGCACGAAAATGCACGAAGATGCACGAAGATGCACGAAGATGCACGAAGATGCACGAAGATGCACGAAGATGCACGAAGATGCACGAAGATGCACGAAGATGAACGAAGATGCACGAAGATGAACGAAGATGCACGAAGATGCACGAAGATGCACGAAGATGAACGAAGATGCACGAAGATGAACGAAGATGCACGTATTTGCACGAAGATGCACGAAGATGCACGAAGATGAACGAAGATGAACGAAGATGAACGAAGATGAACGAAGATGAACGAAGATGAACGAAGATGCACGAAGATGCACGAAGATGCACGAAGATAAACGAAGATTAACGAAGATGAACGAAGATGAACGAAGATGAACAAAGATGAACGAAGATGATGATGATGATGATGATGATGATGATGAACGAAGATGAACGAAGATGCACGAAGATGCACGAAGATGAACGAAGATGAACGAAGATGCACGAAGATGCACGAAGATGAACGAAGATGCACGAAGATGCACGAAGATGCACGAAGATGCACGAAGATGCACGAAGATGCACGAAGATGCACGAAGATGAACGAAGATGAACGAAGATAAACGAAGATAAAAGAAGATGAACGAAGATGAACGAAGATGAACGAAGATGCACGAAGATGCACGAAGATGCACGAAGATGCACGAAGATGCACGAAGATGCACGAAGATGCACGAAGATGCACGGAGATGCACGAAAATGCACGAAGATGCACGAAGATGCACGAAGATGCACGAAGATGAACGAAGATGCACGAAGATGAACGAAGATGCACGAAGATGCACGAAGATGCACGAAGATGCACGATGATGAACGAAGATGCACGAAGAAGCACGAAGATGCACGAAGATGCACGATGATGAACGAAGATGCACGAAGATGAACGAAGATGCACGAAGTTGCACGAAGATGCACGAAGATGCACGAAGATGCACGAAGATGCACGAAGATGCACGAAGATGCACGAAGATGAACGAAGATGAACGAAGATGAACGAAGATGAACGAAGATGAACGAAGATGCACGAAGATGCACGAAGATGCACGAAGATGAACGAAGATGAACGAAGATGAACGAAGATGCACGAAGATGAACGAAGATGCACGAAGATGCAAGAAGATGCACGAAGATGCACGAAGATGCACGAAGATGAACGAAGATGCACGAAGATGCACGAAGATGCACGAAGATGCACGAAGATGCACGAAGATGCACGAAGATGCACGAAGATGCACGAAGATGCACGAAGATGCACGAAGATGCACGAAGATGAACGAAGATGAACGAAGATGAACGAAGATAAACGAAGATAAAAGAAGATGAACGAAGATGAACGAAGATGCACGAAGATGCACGAAGATGCACGAAGATGCACGAAGATGCACGAAGATGCACGGAGATGCACGAAAATGCACGAAGATGCACGAAGATGCACGAAGATGAACGAAGATGCACGAAGATGAACGAAGATGCACGAAGATGCACGAAGATGCACGAAGATGCACGAAGATGCACGAAGATGCACGAAGATGCACGATGATGAACGAAGATGCACGAAGAAGCACGAAGATGCACGAAGATGCACGATGATGAACGAAGATGCACGAAGATGAACGAAGATGCACGAAGTTGCACGAAGATGCACGAAGATGCACGAAGATGCACGAAGATGAACGAAGATGAACGAAGATGAACGAAGATGAACGAAGATGAACGAAGATGCACGAAGATGCACGAAGATGCACGAAGATGAACGAAGATGAACGAAGATGAACGAAGATGAACGAAGATGAACGAAGATGCACGAAGATGAACGAAGATGCACGAAGATGCAAGAAGATGCACGAAGATGCACGAAGATGCACGAAGATGAACGAAGATGCACGAAGATGCACGAAGATGCACGAAGATGCACGAAGATGAACGAAGATGCACGAAGATGAACGAAGATGAACGAAGATGAACGAAGATGAACGAAGATGAACGAAGATGAACGAAGATGCACGAAGATGCACGAAGATGAACGAAGATGAACGAAGATGAACGAAGATGAACGAAGATGCACGAAGATGAACGAAGATGCACGAAGATGCAAGAAGATGCACGAAGATGCACGAAGATGCACGAAGATGAACGAAGATGCACGAAGATGCACGAAGATGCACGAAGATGCACGAAGATGCACAAAGATGCACGAAGATGCACGAATATGCACGAAGATGCACGAAGATGCACGAAGATGCACGAAGATGCACGAAGATGCACGAAGATGCACGAAGATGCACGAAGATGAACGAAGATAAACGAAGATGAACGAAGATGAACGAAGATGCACGAAGATGCACGAAGATGCACGAAGATGCACGAAGATGCACGAAGATGCACGAAGATGCAGGAAGATGCATGAAGATGAACGAAGATGCACGAAGATGAACGAAGATGCACGAAGTTGCACGAAGATGCACGAAGATGCACGAAGATGCACGAAGATGAACGAAGATGAACGAAGATGAACGAAGATGAACGAAGATGAACGAAGATGCACGAAGATGCACGAAGATGCACGAAGATGAACGAAGATGAACGAAGATGAACGAAGATGAACGAAGATGAACAAAGATGAACGATGATGATGATGATGATGATGATGATGATGATGAACGAAGATGAACGAAGATGCACGAAGATGCACGAAGATGCACGAAGATGAACGAAGAAGAACGAAGATAAACGAAGATGAACGAAGATGAACGAAGATGCACGAAGATGCACGAAGATGCACGAAGATGCACGAAGATGCACGAAGATGCACGAAGATGCACGAAGATGAACGAAGATGCACGAAGAAAAACGAATGTGAACGAAGATGAACGAAGATGAACGAAGATGCACGAAGATGCACGAAGATGCACGAAGATGCACGAAGATGCACGAAGATGCGCGAAGATGCACGAAGATGCACGAAGATGCACGAAGATGCACGAAGATGAACGAAGATGAACGAAGATGAACGAAGATGCACGAAGATGCACGAAGATGCACAGAGATGCACGAAGATGCACGAAGATGTACGAAGATGCACGAAGATGCACGAAGATAAACGAAGATGCACGAAGATGCACGATGATGAACGAAGATGCACGAAGATG
Organism: Plagiodera versicolora; assembly: GCA_037013635.1. Taxonomy (NCBI): domain Eukaryota; kingdom Metazoa; phylum Arthropoda; class Insecta; order Coleoptera; family Chrysomelidae; genus Plagiodera; species Plagiodera versicolora. The sequence continues at coordinate 2,615,612 of JAYMYH010000018.1, forward strand.
AACGAAGATGCACGAAGTTGCACGAAGATGTACGAAGATGCACGAAGATGCACGAAGATGCACGAAGATGGACGAAGATGCACGAAGATGCACGAAGATGAACGAAGATGAACGAAGATGAACGAAGATGAACGAAGATGCACGAAGATGCACGAAGATGCACAGAGATGCACGAAGATGCACGAAGATGCACGAAGATGCACGAAGATGCACGAAGATGCACGAAGATGCACGAAGATGCACGAAGATGCACGATGATGAACGAAGATGCACGAAGATGAACGAAGATGCACGAAGTTGCACGAAGATGCACGAAGATGCACGAAGATGCACGAAGATGAACGAAGATGAACGAAGATGAACGAAGATGAACGAAGATGAACGAAGATGAACGAAGATGAACGAAGATGCACGAAGATGCACGAAGATGCACGAAGATGAACGAAGATGAACGAAGATGAACGAAGATGAACGAAGATGAACGAAGATGAACGAAGATGCACGAAGATGAACGAAGATGCACGAAGATGCAAGAAGATGCACGAAGATGAACGAAGATGCACGAAGATGAACGAAGATGAACGAAGATGAACGAAGATGCACGAAGATGAACGAAGATGAACGAAGATAAACGAAGATGAACGAAGATGAACGAAGATGCACGAAGATGCACGAAGATGCACGGAGATGCACGAAGATGAACGAAGATGCACGAAGATGCACGAGGATGCACGAAGATGTACGAAGATGCACGAAGATGTACGAAGATGCACGAAGATGAACGAAGATGCAAGAAGATGCACGAAGATGCACGAAGATGCACGAAGATGAACGAAGATGAACGAAGATGAACGAAGATGCACGAAGATGCACGAAGATGCACGAAGATGCACGAAGATGCACGAAGATGCACGAAGATGCACGAAGATGAACGAAGATGAACGAAGATAAACGAAGATGAACGAAGATGAACGAAGATGAACGAAGATGCACGAAGATGCACGAAGATGCACGAAGATGCACGAAGATGCACGAAGATGCACGAAGATGCACGAAGATGCACGAAGATGAACGAAGATGCACGAAAATGCACGAAGATGCACGAAGATGCACGAAGATGCACGAAGATGCACGAAGATGCACGAAGATGCACGAAGATGCACGAAGATGAAGGAAGATGCACGAAGATGAACGAAGATGCACGAAGATGCACGAAGATGCACGAGAATGCACAAAGATGCACGAAGATGCACGAAGATGCACGAAGATGCACGAAGATGCACGAAGATGAACGAAGATGAACGAAGATAAACGAAGATGAACGAAGATGAACGAAGATGAACGAAGATGCACGAAGATGCACGAAGATGCACGAAGATGCACGAAGATGCACGAGGATGCACGAAGATGCACGAAGATGCACGAAGATGCACGAAGATGAACGAAGATGCACGAAGATGCACGAAGATGAACGAAGATGCACGAAGATGCACAAAGATGAACGAGGATGAACGAAGATGAACGGAGATGCACGAAGATGCACGAAGATGAACGAAGATAAACGAAGATGAACGAAGATGAACGAAGATGAACGAAGATGCACGAAGATGCACGAAGATGCACGAAGATGCACGAAGATGCACGAAGATGCACGAAGATGCACGAAGATGCACGAAGATGCAGGAAGATGCATGAAGATGAACGAAGATGCACGAAGATGAACGAAGATGCACGAAGTTGCACGAAGATGCACGAAGATGCACGAAGATGCACGAAGATGAACGAAGATGAACGAAGATGAACGAAGATGAACGAAGATGAACGAAGATGCACGAAGATGCACGAAGATGCACGAAGATGAACGAAGATGAACGAAGATGAACGAAGATGAACAAAGATGAACGATGATGATGATGATGATGATGATGATGATGATGAACGAAGATGAACGAAGATGCACGAAGATGCACGAAGATGCACGAAGATGAACGAAGAAGAACGAAGATAAACGAAGATGAACGAAGATGAACGAAGATGCACGAAGATGCACGAAGATGCACGAAGATGCACGAAGATGCACGAAGATGAACGAAGATGCACGAAGAAAAACGAATGTGAACGAAGATGAACGAAGATGAACGAAGATGCACGAAGATGCACGAAGATGCACGAAGATGCACGAAGATGCGCGAAGATGCACGAAGATGCACGAAGATGCACGAAGATGCACGAAGATGCACGAAGATGAACGAAGATGAACGAAGATGAACGAAGATGCACGAAGATGCACGAAGATGCACAGAGATGCACGAAGATGCACGAAGATGTACGAAGATGCACGAAGATGCACGAAGATAAACGAAGATGCACGAAGATGCACGATGATGAACGAAGATTCACGAAGATGAACGAAGATGCACGAAGTTGCACGAAGATGTACGAAGATGCACGAAGATGCACGAAGATGCACGAAGATGCACGAAGATGGACGAAGATGCACGAAGATGCACGAAGATGAACGAAGATGAACGAAGATGAACGAAGATGAACGAAGATGCACGAAGATGCACGAAGATGCACAGAGATGCACGAAGATGCACGAAGATGCACGAAGATGCACGAAGATGCACGAAGATGCACGATGATGAACGAAGATGCACGAAGATGAACGAAGATGCACGAAGTTGCACGAAGATGCACGAAGATGCACGAAGATGCACGAAGATGAACGAAGATGAACGAAGATGCACGAAGATGCACGAAGATGAACGAAGATGAACGAAGATGAACGAAGATGAACGAAGATGAACGAAGATGAACGAAGATGCACGAAGATGAACGAAGATGCACGAAGATGCAAGAAGATGCACGAAGATGCACGAAGATGAACGAAGATGCACGAAGATGAACGAAGATGAACGAAGATGAACGAAGATGAACGAAGATGCACGAAGATGAACGAAGATGAACGAAGATAAACGAAGATGAACGAAGATGAACGAAGATGCACGAAGATGCACGAAGATGCACGAAGATGAACGAAGATGCACGAAGATGCACGAAGATGCACGAAGATGCACGAAGATGAACGAAAATGCACGAAGATGCACGAGGATGCACGAAGATGTACGAAGATGCACGAAGATGTACGAAGATGCACGAAGATGCAAGAAAATGCACGAAGATGCACGAAGATGCACGAAGATGCACGAAGATGAACGAAGATGAACGAAGATGAACGAAGATGCACGAAGATGCACGAAGATGCACGAAGATGCACGAAGATGCACGAAGATGCACGAAGATGAACGAAGATGAACGAAGATAAACGAAGATGAACGAAGATGAACGAAGATGAACGAAGATGCACGAAGATGCACGAAGATGCACGAAGATGCACGAAGATGCACGTAGATGCACGAAGATGCACGAAGATGCACGAAGATGCACGAAGATGAACGAAGATGCACGAAAATGCACGAAGATGCACGAAGATGCACGAAGATGCACGAAGATGCACGAAGATGCACGAAGATGCACGAAGATGCACGAAGATGCACGAAGATGCACGAAGATGAACGAAGATGCACGAAGATGAACGAAGATGCACGAAGATGCACGAAGATGCACGAGAATGCACAAAGATGCACGAAGATGCACGAAGATGCACGAAGATGCACGAAGATGCACGAAGATGCACGAAGATGAACGAAGATGAACGAAGATAAACGAAGATGAACGAAGATGAACGAAGATGAACGAAGATGCACGAAGATGCACGAAGATGCACGAAGATGCACGAAGATGCACGAGGATGCACGAAGATGAACGAAGATGCACGAAGATGCACAAAGATGAACGAAGATGCACGAAGATGAACGAAGATGCACGAAGATGCACGAAGATGCACGAAGATGCACGAAGATGAACGAAGATGCACGGAGATGAACGAAGATGCACGAAGTTGCACGAAGATGCACGAAGATGCACGAAGATGCACGAAGATGAACGAAGATGCACGAAGATGCACGAGGATGCACGAAGATGTACGAAGATGCACGAAGATGTACGAAGATGCACGAAGATGCACGAAGATGCACGAAGATGCACGAAGATGCACGAAGATGAACGAAGATGAACGAAGATGAACGAAGATGCACGAAGATGCACGAAGATGCACGAGGATGCACGAAGATGCACGAAGATGAACGAAGATGAACGAAGATAAACGAAGATGAACGAAGATGAACGAAGATGCACGAAGATGCACGAAGATGCACGAGGATGCACGAAGATGCACGAAGATGCACGAAGATGCAGGAAGATGCACGAAGATGCACGAAGATGCACGAAGATGCACGAAGATGCACGAAGATGCACGAAGATGCACGAAGATGCACGAAGATGCACGAAGATGAACGAAGATGCACGAAGTTGCACGAAGATGCACGAAGATGCACGAAGATGCACGAAGATGCACGAAGATGCACGAAGATGAACGAAGATGCACGAAGATGAACGAAGATGCACGAAGATGCACGAAGATGCACGAAGATGAACGAAGATGCACGAAGATGAACGAAGATGCACGTATTTGCACGAAGATGCACGAAGATGCACGAAGATGAACGAAGATGAACGAAGATGAACGAAGATGAACGAAGATGAACGAAGATGAACGAAGATGCACGAAGATGCACGAAGATGCACGAAGATAAACGAAGATGAACGATGATGCACGAAGATGAACGAAGATGCACGAAGATGCACGAAGATGCACGAGAATGCACAAAGATGCACGAAGATGCACGAAGATGCACGAAGATGCACGAAGATGCACGAAGATGCACGAAGATGAACGAAGATAAACGAAGATAATCGAAGATGAACGAAGATGAACGAAGATGAACGAAGATGCACGAAAATGCACGAAGATGCACGAAGATGCACGAAGATGCACGAAGATGCACGAAGATGCACGAAGATGCACGAAGATGCACGAAGATGCACGAAGATGCACGAAGATGAACGAAGATGCACGAAGATGAACGAAGATGCACGAAGATGCACGAAGATGCACGAAGATGAACGAAGATGCACGAAGATGAACGAAGATGCACGTATTTGCACGAAGATGCACGAAGATGCACGAAGATGAACGAAGATGAACGAAGATGAACGAAGATGAACGAAGATGAACGAAGATGAACGAAGATGAACGAAGATGCACGAAGATGCACGAAGATGCACGAAGATAAACGAAGATTAACGAAGATTAACGAAGATGAACGAAGATGAACGAAGATGAACAAAGATGAACGAAGATGATGATGATGATGATGATGATGATGATGAACGAAGATGAACGAAGATGCACGAAGATGCACGAAGATGAACGAAGATGAACGAAGATGCACGAAGATGCACGAAGATGAACGAAGATGAACGAAGATGCACGAAGATGCACGAAGATGCACGAAGATGCACGAAGATGCACGAAGATGCACGAAGATGAACGAAGATGAACGAAGATAAACGAAGATAAAAGAAGATGAACGAAGATGAACGAAGATGAACGAAGATGCACGAAGATGCACGAAGATGCACGAAGATGCACGAAGATGCACGAAGATGCACGAAGATGCACGAAGATGCACGGAGATGCACGAAAATGCACGAAGATGCACGAAGATGCACGAAGATGCACGAAGATGAACGAAGATGCACGAAGATGAACGAAGATGCACGAAGATGCACGAAGATGCACGAAGATGCACGAAGATGCACGATGATGAACGAAGATGCACGAAGAAGCACGAAGATGCACGAAGATGCACGATGATGAACGAAGATGCACGAAGATGAACGAAGATGCACGAAGTTGCACGAAGATGCACGAAGATGCACGAAGATGCACGAAGATGCACGAAGATGCACGAAGATGAACGAAGATGAACGAAGATGAACGAAGATGAACGAAGATGAACGAAGATGCACGAAGATGCACGAAGATGCACGAAGATGAACGAAGATGAACGAAGATGAACGAAGATGCACGAAGATGAACGAAGATGCACGAAGATGCAAGAAGATGCACGAAGATGCACGAAGATGCACGAAGAAGAACGAAGATGCACGAAGATGCACGAAGATGCACGAAGATGCACGAAGATGCACGAAGATGCAAGAAGATGCACGAAGATGCACGAAGATGCACGAAGATGCACGAAGATGCACGAAGATGAACGAAGATGAACGAAGATAAACGAAGATAAAAGAAGATGAACGAAGATGAACGAAGATGCACGAAGATGCACGAAGATGCACGAAGATGCACGAAGATGCACGAAGATGCACGAAGATGCACGAAGATGCACGAAGATGCACGGAGATGCACGAAAATGCACGAAGATGCACGAAGATGCACGAAGATGAACGAAGATGCACGAAGATGAACGAAGATGCACGAAGATGCACGAAGATGCAAGAAGATGCACGAAGATGCACGAAGATGCACGATGATGAACGAAGATGCACGAAGAAGCACGAAGATGCACGAAGATGCACGATGATGAACGAAGATGCACGAAGATGAACGAAGATGCACGAAGTTGCACGAAGATGCACGAAGATGCACGAAGATGCACGAAGATGCACGAAGATGAACGAAGATGAACGAAGATGAACGAAGATGAACGAAGATGAACGAAGATGCACGAAGATGCACGAAGATGCACGAAGATGAACGAAGATGAACGAAGATGAACGAAGATGCACGAAGATGAACGAAGATGCACGAAGATGCAAGAAGATGCACGAAGATGCACGAAGATGCACGAAGATGAACGAAGATGCACGAAGATGCACGAAGATGCACGAAGATGCACGAAGATGAACGAAGATGAACGAAGATGAACGAAGATAAACGAAGATGAACGAAGATGAACGAAGATGCACGAAGATGCACGAAGATGCACGAAGATGCACGAAGATGCACGAAGATGCACGAAGATGAACGAAGATGAACGAAGATGAACGAAGATGAACGAAGATAAACGAAGATGAACGAAGATGAACGAAGATGCACGAAGATGCACGAAGATGCACGAAGATGCACGAAGATGCACGAAGATGAACGAAGATGCACGAAGATGCACGAGGATGCACGAAGATGTACGAAGATGCACGAAGATGTACGAAGATGCACGAAGATGCACGAAGATGCACGAAGATGCACGAAGATGCACGAAGATGAACGAAGATGAACGAAGATGAACGAAGATGCACGAAGATGCACGAAGATGCACGAAGATGCACGAAGATGCACGAAGATGCACGAAGATGCACGAAGATGCACGAAGATGAACGAAGATGAACGAAGATAAGCGAAGATGAACGAAGATGAACGAAGATGCACGAAGATGCACGAAGATGCACGAGGATGCACGAAGATGCACGAAGATGCACGAAGATGCACGAAGATGCACGAAGATGCACGAAGATGCACGAAGATGCACGAAGATGCACGAAGATGCACGAAGATGCACGAAGATGCACGAAGATGCACGAAGATGAACGAAGATGCACGAAGTTGCACGAAGATGCACGAAGATGCACGAAGATGCACGAAGATGCACGAAGATGAACGATGATGCACGAAGATGAACGAAGATGCACGAAGATGCACGAAGATGCACGAGAATGCACAAAGATGCACGAAGATGCACGAAGATGCACGAAGATGCACGAAGATGAACGAAGATAAACGAAGATAAACGAAGATGAACGAAGATGAACGAAGATGAACGAAGATGCACGAAAATGCACGAAGATGCACGAAGATGCACGAAGATGCACGAAGATGCACGAAGATGCACGAAGATGCACGAAGATGCACGAAGATGCACGAAGATGAACGAAGATGCACGAAGATGGACGAAGATGCACGAAGTTGCACGAAGATGCACGAAGATGAACGAAGATGAACGAAGATGAACGAAGATGAACGAAAATGAACGAAGATGAACGAAGATGCACGAAGATGCACGAAGATGCACGAAGATGAACGAAGATGAACGAAGATGAACAAAGATGAACGAAGATGATGATGATTATGATGATGATGATGATGAACGAAGATGAACGAAGATGCACGAAGATGCACGAAGATGCACGAAGATGAACGAAGATGAACGAAGATGCACGAAGATGCACGAAGATGAACGAAGATGCACGAAGATGCACGAAGATGCACGAAGATGCACGAAGATGCACGAAGATGCACGAAGATGCACGAAGATGAACGAAGATGAACGAAGATAAACGAAGATAAAAGAAGATGAACGAAGATGAACGAAGGTGAACGAAGATGCACGAAGATGCACGAAGATGCACGAAGATGCACGAAGATGCACGAAGATGCACGAAGATGCACGAAGATGCACGGAGATGCACGAAAATGCACGAAGATGCACGAAGATGCACGAAGATGCACGAAGATGAACGAAGATGCACGAAGATGAACGAAGATGCACGAAGATGCACGAAGATGCACGAAGATGCACGAAGATGCACGATGATGAACGAAGATGCACGAAGAAGCACGAAGATGCACGAAGATGCACGATGATGAACGAAGATGCACGAAGATGAACGAAGATGCACGAAGTTGCACGAAGATGCACGAAGATGCACGAAGATGCACGAAGATGCACGAAGATGAACGAAGATGAACGAAGATGAACGAAGATGAACGAAGATGAACGAAGATGCAGGAAGATGCACGAAGATGCACGAAGATGAACGAAGATGAACGAAGATGAACGAAGATGAACGAAGATGCACGAAGATGAACGAAGATGAACGAAGATGCAAGAAGATGCACGAAGATGCACGAAGATGAACGAAGATTAACGAAGATGAACGAAGATGCACGAAGATGCACGAAGATGCACGAAGATGAACGAAGATGAACGAAGATAAACGAAGATGAACGAAGATGAACGAAGATGCACGAAGATGCACGGAGATGCACGAAGAAGAACGAAGATGCACGAAGATGCACGAAGATGCACGAAGATGCACGAAGATGCACGAAGATGAACGAAGATGAACGAAGATAAACGAAGATGAACGAAGATGAACGAAGATGAACGAAGATGCACGAAGATGCACGAAGATGCACGAAGATGCACGAAGATGCACGAAGATGCACGAAGATGCACGAAGATGAACGAAGATGCACGAAGATGAACGAAGATGCACGAAGATGCACGAAGATGCACGAAGATGCACGAAGATGCACGAAGATGAACGAAGATGAACGAAGATAAACGAAGATGAACGAAGATGAACGAAGATGAACGAAGATGCACGAAGATGCACGAAGATGCACGAAGATGCACGAAGATGCACGAGGATGCACGAAGATGCACGAAGATGCACGAAGATGAACGAAGATGCACGAAGATGAACGAAGATGAACGAAGATAAACGAAGATAAACGAAGATGAACGAAGATGAACGAAGATGAACGAAGATGCACGAAGATGCACGAAGATGCACGAAGATGCACGAAGATGCACGGAGATGCACGAAAATGCACGAAGATGCACGAAGATGCACGAAGATGCACGAAGATGAACGAAGATGCACGAAGATGAACGAAGATGCACGAAGATGCACGAAGATGCACGAAGATGCACGAAGATGCACGAAGATTCACGAAGATGCACGATGATGAACGAAGATGCACGAAGATGCACGAAGATGCACGAAGATGCACGAAGATGCACGATGATGAACGAAGATGCACGAAGATGAACGAAGATGCACGAAGTTGCACGAAGATGCACGAAGATGCACGAAGATGCACGAAGATGAACGAAGATGAAAAAAGATGAACGAAGATGAACGAAGATGAACGAAGATGCACGAAGATGCACGAAGATGAACGAAGATGAACGAAGATGCACGAAGATGAACGAAGAAGCACGAAGATGCAAGAAGATGCACGAAGATGCACGAAGATGCACGAAGATGAACGAAGATTAACGAAGATGAACGAAGATGCACGAAGATGCACGAAGATGCACGAAGATGAACGAAGATGAACGAAGATAAACGAAGATGAACGAAGATGAACGAAGATGCACGAAGATGCACGAAGATGCACGAAGATGCACGAAGATGAACGAAGATGCACGAAGATGCACGAGGATGCACGAAGATGTACGAAGATGCACGAAGATGTACGAAGATGCACGAAGATGCACGAAGATGCACGAAGATGCACGAAGATGCACGAAGATGCACGAAGATGAACGAAGATGAACGAAGATGAACGAAGATGCACGAAGATGCACGGAGATGCACGAAGATGCACGAAGATGCACGAAGATGAACGATGATGCACGAAGATGAACGAAGATGAACGAAGATGAACGAAGATGAACGAAGATGAACGAAGATGAACGAAGATGAACAAAGATGAACGAAGATGAACGAAGATGAACGAAGATGAACGAAGATGAACGAAGATGAACGAAGATGAACGAAGATGAACGAAGATGCAAGAAGATGCACGAAGATGCACGAAGATGAACGAAGATGAACGAAGATGAACGAAGATGCACGAAGATGCACGAAGATGCACGAAGATGAACGAAGATGAACGAAGATAAACGAAGATGAACGAAGATGAACGAAGATGCACGAAGATGCACGAAGATGCACGAAGATGAACGAAGATGATCGAAAATGAACGAAGATGCACGAAGATGCACGAAGATGCACGAAGATGCACGAAGATGCACGAAGATGCACGAAGATGCACTAAGATGCACGAAGATGAACGAAGATGAACGAAGATAAACGAAGATGAACGAAGATGAACGAAGATGAACGAAGATGCACGAAGATGCACGAAGATGCACGAAGATGCACGAAGATGCACGAAGATGCACGAAGATGCACGAAGATGCACGAAGATGCACGAAGATGCACGAAGATGAACGATGATGCACGAAGATGCACGAAGATGCACGAAGATGGACGAAGATGCACAAAGATGCACGAAGATGCACGAAGATGCACGAAGATGCACGAAGAATCACGAAGATGCACGAAGATGAACGAAGATGAACGAAGATAAACGAAGATGAACGAAGATGAACGAAGATGAACGGAGATGAACGAAGATGCACGAAGATGCACGAAGATGCACGAAGATGCACGAAGATGCACGAAGATGCACGAAGATGCACGAAGATGCACGAAGATGCACGAAGATGCACAAAGATGCACGAAGATGCACGAAGATGCACGAAGATGCACGAAGATGAACGAAGATGAACGAAGATGCACGAAGATGCACGAAGATGCACGAAGATGCACGAAGATGCACGAAGATGCACGAAGATGCACGAAGATGCACGAAGATGCACGAAGATGCACGAAGATGAACGAAGATGAACGAAGATAAACGAAGATGAACGAAGATGAACGAAGATGCACGAAGATGCACGAAGATGCACGAAGATGCACGAAGATGCACGAAGATGCACGAAGATGCACGAAGATGCACGAAGATGCACGAAGATGCACGAAGATGCACGAAGATGAACGAAGATGCACGAAGTTGCACGAAGATGCACGAAGATGCACGAAGATGCACGAAGATGCACGAAGATGAACGATGATGCACGAAGATGAACGAAGATGCACGAAGATGCACGAAGATGCACGAGAATGCACAAAGATGCACGAAGATGCACGAAGATGCACGAAGATGCACGAAGATGCACGAAGATGAACGAAGATGAACGAAGATAAACGAAGATGAACGAAGATGAACGAAGATGAACGAAGATGCACGAAGATGCACGAAGATGCACGAAGATGCACGAAGATGCACGAAGATGCACGAAGATGCACGAAGATGCACGAAGATGCACGAAGATGCACGAAGATGCACGAAGATGCACGAAGATGCACGAAGATGCACGAAGATGCACGAAGATGAACGAAGATGCACGAAGATGAACGAAGATGCACGAAGATGCACGAAGATGCACGAAGATGCACGAAGATGAACGAAGATGCACGAAGATGAACGAAGATGCACGAAGTTGCATGAAGATGCACGAAGATGCACGAAGATGAACGAAGATGAACGAAGATAAACGAAGATGAACGAAGATGCACGAAGATGAACGAAGATGAACGAAGATAAACGAAGATGAACGAAGATGAACGAAGATGCACGAAGATGCACGAAGATGCACGAAGTTGCACGAAGATGAACGAAGATGCACGAAGATGCACAAGGATGCACGAAGATATACGAAGATGCACGAAGATGTACGAAGATGCACGAAGATGCACGAAGATGCACGAAGATGCACGAAGATGCACGAAGATGCACGAAGATGCACGAAGATGCACGAAGATGAACGAAGATGCACGAAGATGAACGAAGATGCACGAAGTTGCACGAAGATGCACGAAGATGCACGAAGATGCACGAAGATGCACGAAGATGCACGAAGATGAACGATGATGCACGAAGATGAACGGAGATGCACGAAGATGCACGATGATGGACGAAGATGCACAAAGATGCACGAAGATGCACGAAGATGCACGAAGATGCACGAAGATGCACGAAGAATCACGAAGATGCACGAAGATGAACGAAGATGAACGAAGATAAACGAAGATGAACGAAGATGAACGAAGATGAACGAAGATGAACGAAGATGCACGAAGATGCACGAAGATGCACGAAGATGCACGAAGATGCACGAAGATGCACGAAGATGCACGAAGATGCACGAAGATGCACGAAGATGCACGAAGATGCACAAAGATGCACGAAGATGCAAGAAGATGCACGAAGATGCACGAAGATGAACGAAGATGAACGAAGATAAACGAAGATGAACGAAGATGAACGAAGATGAACGAAGATGCACGAAGATGCACGAAGATGCACGAAGATGCACGAAGATGCACGAAGATGCACGAAGATGCACGAAGATGCACGAAGATGCACGAAGTTGCACGAAGATGCACGAAGATGCACGAAGATGCACGAAGATGAACGATGATGCACGAAGATGAACGAAGATGCACGAAGATGCACGAAGATGCACGAGAATGCACAAAGATGCACGAAGATGCACGAAGATGCACGAAGATGCACGAAGATGCACGAAGATGATCGAAGATGAACGAAGATAAACGAAGATGAACGAAGATGAACGAAGATGAACGAAGATGCACGAAGATGCACGAAGATGCACGAAGATGCACGAAGATGCACGAAGATGCACGAAGATGCACGAAGATGCACGAAGATGCACGAAGATGCACGAAGATGCACGAAGATGCACGAAGATGCACGAAGATGAACGAAGATGCACGAAGATGAACGAAGATGCACGAAGTTGCACGAAGATGCACGAAAATGCACGAAGATGCACGAAGATGAACGAAGATGAACGAAGATAAACGAAGATGAACGAAGATGCACGAAGATGAACGAAGATGAACGAAGATGCACGAAGATGCACGAAGATGAACGAAGATGCACGAAGATGCACGAGGATGCACGAAGATGTACGGAGATGCACGAAGATGTACGAAGATGCACGAAGATGCACGAAGATGCACGAAGATGCACGAAGATGCACGAAGATGAACGAAGATGAACGAAGATAAACGAAGATGAACGAAGATGAACGAAGATGCACGAAGATGCACGAAGATGCACGAAGATGCACGAAGATGCACGAAGATGCACGAAGATGCACGAAGATGCACGAAGATGCACGAAGATGCACGAAGATGCACGAAGATGCACGAAGATGAACGAAGATGCACGAAGATGCACGAAGATGCACGAAGATGCACGAAGATGAACGATGATGCACGAAGATGAACGAAGATGCACGAAGATGCACGAGAATGCACAAAGATGCACGAAGATGCACGAAGATGCACGAAGATGCACGAAGATGCACGAAGATGCACGAAGATGAACGAAGATGAACGAAGATAAACGAAGATGAACGAAGATGAACGAAGATGAACGAAGATGCACGAAGATGCACGAAGATGCACGAAGATGCACGAAGATGCACGAAGATGCACGAAGATGCACGAAGATGCACGAAGATGCACGAAGATGCACGAAGATGCACGAAGATGCACGAAGATGCACGAAGATGCACGAAGATGAACGAAGATGCACGAAGATGAACGAAGATGAACGAAGATGCACGAAGATGCACGAAGATGCACGAAGATGAACGAAGATGCACGAAGATGAACGAAGATGCACGAAGTTGCACGAAGATGCACGAAGATGCACGAAGATGCACGAAGATGAACGAAGATGAACGAAGATAAACGAAGATGAACGAAGATGCACGAAGATGAACGAAGATGAACGAAGATAAACGAAGATGAACGAAGATGAACGAAGATGCACGAAGATGCACGAAGATGCACGAAGATGCACGAAGATGAACGAAGATGCACGAAGATGCACAAGGATGCACGAAGATATACGAAGATGCACGAAGATGTACGAAGATGCACGAAGATGCACGAAGATGCACGAAGATGCACGAAGATGCACGAAGATGCACGAAGATGCACGAAGATGCACGAAGATGAACGAAGATGCACGAAGATGAACGAAGATGCACGAAGTTGCACGAAGATGCACGAAGATGCACGAAGATGCACGAAGATGCACGAAGATGAACGATGATGCACGAAGATGAACGGAGATGCACGAAGATGCACGAAGATGGACGAAGATGCACAAAGATGCACGAAGATGCACGAAGATGCACGAAGATGCACGAAGATGCACGAAGATGCACGAAGAATCACGAAGATGCACGAAGATGAACGAAGATGAACGAAGATAAACGAAGATGAACGAAGATGAACGAAGATGAACGAAGATGAACGAAGATGCACGAAGATGCACGAAGATGCACGAAGATGCACGAAGATGCACGAAGATGCACGAAGATGCACGAAGATGCACGAAGATGCACGAAGATGCACAAAGATGCACGAAGATGCACGAAGATGCACGAAGATGCACGAAGATGCACGAAGATGCACGAAGATGAACGAAGATGAACGAAGATAAACGAAGATGAACGAAGATGAACGAAGATGAACGAAGATGCACGAAGATGCACGAAGATGCACGAAGATGCACGAAGATGCACGAAGATGCACGAAGATGCACGAAGATGCACGAAAATGAACGAAGATGCACGAAGTTGCACGAAGATGCACGAAGATGCACGAAGATGCACGAAGATGCACGAAGATGAACGATGATGCACGAAGATGAACGAAGATGCACGAAGATGCACGAAGATGCACGAGAATGCACAAAGATGCACGAAGATGCACGAAGATGCACGAAGATGCACGAATATGCACGAAGATGAACGAAGATGAACGAAGATAAACGAAGATGAACGAAGATGAACGAAGATGAACGAAGATGCACGAAGATGCACGAAGATGCACGAAGATGCACGAAGATGCACGAAGATGCACGAAGATGCACGAAGATGCACGAAGATGCACGAAGATGCACGAAGATGCACGAAGATGAACGAAGATGCACGAAGATGAACGAAGATGCACGAAGATGCACGAAGATGCACGAAGATGCACGAAGATGCACGAAGATGAACGAAGATGCACGAAGATGAACGAAGATGCACGAAGTTGCACGAAGATGCACGAAAATGCACGAAGATGCACGAAGATGAACGAAGATGAACGAAGATAAACGAAGATGAACGAAGATGCACGAAGATGAACGAAGATGAACGAAGATGCACGAAGATGCACGAAGATGAACGAAGATGCACGAAGATGCACGAGGATGCACGAAGATGTACGGAGATGCACGAAGATGTACGAAGATGCACGAAGATGCACGAAGATGCACGAAGATGCACGAAGATGAACGAAGATGAACGAAGATGAATGAAGATGCACGAAGATGCACGAAGATGCACGAAGATGGACGAAGATGCACGAAGATGCACGAAGATGCACGAAGATGCACGAAGATGAACGAAGATGAACGAAGATAAACGAAGATGAACGAAGATGAACGAAGATGAACGAAGATGCACGAAGATGCACGAAGATGCACGAAGATGCACGAAGATGCACGAAGATGCACGAAGATGCACGAAGATGCACGAAGATGCACGAAGATGTACGAAGATGCACGAAGATGTACGAAGATGCACGAAGATGCACGAAGATGCACGAAGATGCACGAAGATGCACGAAGATGCACGAAGATGCACGAAGATGCACGAAGATGAACGAAGATGCACGAAGATGAACGAAGATGCACGAAGTTGCACGAAAATGCACGAAGATGCACGAAGATGCACGAAGATGCACGAAGATGAACGATGATGCACGAAGATGAACGGAGATGCACGAAGATGCACGAAGATGGACGAAGATGCACAAAGATGCACGAAGATGCACGAAGATGCACGAAGATGCACGAAGATGCACGAAGAATCACGAAGATGCACGAAGATGAACGAAGATGAACGAAGATAAACGAAGATGAACGAAGATGAACGAAGATGAACGAAGATGAACGAAGATGCACGAAGATGCACGAAGATGCACGAAGATGCACGAAGATGCACGAAGATGCACGAAGATGCACGAAGATGCACGAAGATGCACGAAGATGCACAAAGATGCACGAAGATGCACGAAGATGCACGAAGATGCACGAAGATGCACGAAGATGAACGAAGATGAACGAAGATAAACGAAGATGAACGAAGATGAACGAAGATGAACGAAGATGCACGAAGATGCACGAAGATGCACGAAGATGCACGAAGATGCACGAAGATGCACGAAGATGCACGAAGATGCACGAAGATGCACGAAGATGCACGAAGATGCACGAAGATGCACGAAGATGAACAAAGATGCACGAAGTTGCACGAAGATGCACGAAGATGCACGAAGATGCACGAAGATGCACGAAGATGCACGAAGATGAACGATGATGCACGAAGATGAACGAAGATGCACGAAGATGCACGAAGATGCACGAGAATGCACAAAGATGCACGAAGATGCACGAAGATGCACGAAGTTGCACGAAGATGCACGAAGATGAACGAAGATGAACGAAGATAAACGAAGATGAACGAAGATGAACGAAGATGAACGAAGATGCACGAAGATGCACGAAGATGCACGAAGATGCACGAAGATGCACGAAGATGCACGAAGATGCACGAAGATGCACGAAGATGCACGAAGATGAACGAAGATGCACGAAGATGAACGAAGATGCACGAAGATGCACGAAGATGCACGAAGATGCACGAAGATGCACGAAGATGCACGAAGATGAACGAAGATGCACGAAGATGAACGAAGATGCACGAAGTTGCACGAAGATGCACGAAGATGCACGAAGATGAACGAAGATGAACGAAGATAAACGAAGATGAACGAAGATGCACGAAGATGAACGAAGATGAACGAAGATAAACGAAGATGAACGAAGATGAACGAAGATGCACGAAGATGCACGAAGATGCACGAAGATGAACGAAGATGCACGAAGATGCACGAGGATGCACGAAGATGTACGAAGATGCACGAAGATGTACGAAGATGCACGAAGATGCACGAAGATGCACGAAGATGCACGAAGATGCACGAAGATGAACGAAGATGAACGAAGATGAATGAAGATGCACCAAGATGCACGAAGATGCACGAAGATGCACGAAGATGCACGAAGATGCACGAAGATGCACGAAGATGCACGAAGATGCACGAAGATGAACGAAGATGAACGAAGATAAACGAAGATGAACGAAGATGAACGAAGATGAACGAAGATGCACGAAGATGCACGAAGATGCACGAAGATGCACGAAGATGCACGAAGATGCACGAAGATGCACGAAGATGCACGAAGATGCACGAAGATGCACGAAGATGCACGAAGATGCACGAAGATGCACGAAGATGCACGAAGATGCACGAAGATGAACGAAGATGCACGAAGTTGCACGAAGATGCACGAAGATGCACGAATATGCACGAAGATGCACGAAGATGCACGAAGATGCACGAAGATATACGAAGATGAACGATGATGCACGAAGATGAACGAAGATGCACGAAGATGCACGAAGATGCACGAAGATGCACGAAGATGCACGAAGATGCACGAAGATGCACGAAGATGAACGAAGATAAACGAAGATGAACGAAGATGCACGAAGATGCACGAAGATGCACGAAGATGCACGAAGATGAACGAAGATGCACGAAGATGCACGAAGATGCACGAAGATGCACGAAGATATACGAAGATGAACGAAGATGCACGAAGATGCACGAAGATGCACGAAGATGCACGAAGATGAACAAAGATGAACGAAGATAAACGAAGATGAACGAAGATGCACGAAGATGAACGAATATGAACGAAGATAAACGAAAATGAACGAAGATGCACGAAGATGCACGAAGATGCACGAAGATGCACGAAAATGAACGAAGATGCACGAAGATGCACGAGGATGCACGAAGATGTACGAAGATGCACGAAGATGTACGAAGATGCACGAAGATAAACGAAGATGAACGAAGATGCACGAAGATGAACGAATATGAACGAAGATAAACGAAGATGAACGAAGATGAACGAAGATGCACGAAGATGCACGAAGATGCACGAAGATGCACGAAAATGAACGAAGATGCACGAAGATGCACGAGGATGCACGAAGATGTACGAAGATGCACGAAGATGTACGAAGATGCACGAAGATGCACGAAGATGCACGAAGATGCACGAAGATGCACGAAGATGCACGAAGATGAACGAAGATGAACGAAGATGAATGAAGATGCACGAAGATGCACGAAGATGCACGAAGATGCACGAAGATGCACGAAGATGCACGAAGATGAACGAAGATGAACGAAAATAAACGAAGATGAACGAAGATGAACGAAGATGAACGAAGATGCACGAAGATGCACGAAGATGCACGAAGATGCACGAAGATGAACGAAGATGCACGAAGATGCACGAAGTTGCACGAAGATGCACGGAGATGCACGAAGATGCACGAAGATGCACGAAGATGCACGAAGATGAACGAAGATGAATGAAGATGCACCAAGCTGCACGAAGATGCACGAAGATGCACGAAGATGCACGAAGATGCACGAAGATGCACGAAGATGAACGAAGATGAACGAAGATAAACGAAGATGAACGAAGATGAACGAAGATGAACGAAGATGCACGAAGATGCACGAAGATGCACGAAGATGCACGAAGATGCACGAAGATGCACGAAGATGCACGAAGATGCACGAAGATGCACGAAGATGCACGAAGATGCACGAAGATGCACGAAGATGCACGAAGATGAACGAAGATGCACGAAGTTGCACGAAGATGCACGAAGATGCACGAAGATGCACGAAGATGCACGAAGATATACGAAGATGAACGATGATGCACGAAGATGAACGAAGATGCACGAAGATGCACGAAGATGCACGAAGATGCACGAAGATGCACGAAGATGCACGAAGATGAACGAAGATAAACGAAGATGAACGAAGATGAACGAAGATGCACGAAGATGCACGAAGATGCACGAAGATGCACGAAGATGAACGAAGATGCACGAAGATGCACGAAGATGCACGAAGATGCACGAAGATATACGAAGATGAACGAAGATGCACGAAGATGCACGAAGATGCACGAAGATGCACGAAGATGAACGAAGATGAACGAAGATAAACGAAGATGAACGAAGATGCACGAAGATGAACGAATATGAACGAAGATAAACGAAGATGAACGAAGATGAACGAAGATGCACGAAGAAGCACGAAGATGCACGAAGATGCACGAAGATGAACGAAGATGCACGAAGATGCACGAGGATGCACGAAGATGTACGAAGATGCACGAAGATGTACGAAGATACACGAAGATGCACGAAGATGCACGAAGATGCACGAAGATGCACGAAGATGAACGAAGATGAACGAAGATGAATGAAGATGCACGAAGATGCACGAAGATGCACGAAGATGCACGAAGATGCACGAAGATGCACGAAGATGAACGAAGATGAACGAAAATAAACGAAGATGAACGAAGATGAACGAAGATGAACGAAGATGCACGAAGATGCACGAAGATGCACGAAGATGCACGAAGATGCACGAAGATGAACGAAGATGCACGAAGATGCACGAAGTTGCACGAAGATGCACGAAGATGCACGAAGATGCACGAAGATGCACGAAGATATACGAAGATGAACGATGATGCACGAAGATGAACGAAGATGCACGAAGATGCACGAAGATGCACGAAGATGCACGAAGATGCACGAAGATGAACGAAGATAAACGAAGATGAACGAAGATGAACGAAGATGAACGAAGATGCACGAAAATGCACGAAGATGCACGAAGATGCACGAAGATGCACGAAGATGCACGAAGATGCACGAAGATGCACGAAGATGCACGAAGATGCACGAAGATGCACGAAGATGCACGAAGATGAACGAAGATGCACGAAGATGAACGAAGATGCACGAAGATGCACGAAGATGCACGAAGATGAACGAAGATGCACGAAGATGAACGAAGATGCACGAAGATGCACGAAGATGCACGAAGATGCACGAAGATGAACGAAGATGAACGAAGATAAACGAAGATGAACGAAGATGAACGAAGATGAACGAAGATGCACGAAGATGCACGAAGATCAATTTGGTAAAAATACGAGAGTGAACACGCATTACAGTTCTCTGCTCGAAATTTCTCGATTATAGTGGTTAAAGTGCATCAAAATTTTCGCTTTTTTTCTGTGCAGTGCAGTCTAATGTATCTACGGTTATAGACCGCGTAAAATTTCCTGTGTTGTTCGTCAATACAGTCTTTCTTGGATAATCAGTATTTATCAATTGGAAACACTGGGAACAAAAAGTCACCAAAAGAAGTGGGGAAAAAAAAACCCTCAAAAAGTGCCAATAGCCCAGGTGTATTAGTGCTATCATTGTTACGTTAATAGTCCAGTGAAATTGTAAAATGGTTGGGAATAAGTGCTCAACCTGCGATGTAAACATCGGCGATAAGTCAGTCGTTTGCGATAGCTGCCATATCATCCTACATCCGTCAGAGCAGTGTACTGGCTTAAGTGCATCTGAACTCCGAGCTGTTGTAATCCAGAAGAGATCCTTGTTCTACTTTTGCTCTGATTGCCGTTTGGCGTTCAAAAGTGTTCCCAAAATTTTAAGAGAAGTAGAAAACCTCAAGTCTGAAGTAACCTTACTCAAAGCGGAAATTCACAAACTAAAGGAGGAGAAGAATAATATTGCAGCAACTGATGATATAATAAACGAGCTTCATGAACGCCAAAGGAGATCTAACAATCTATTGATCTTCAATCTACCTGAATCATCAACTACATCCGAAGACATCAACCAGGTTAAAACGCTCTTATCTGGAATTAATGCAGATGCGGTTAACATCAACAACTTAAAAATTATTCGCTTCGGGAAGAAGAACAAAAACGGCCATCGGCCAATGAAAGTTGTGCTTTCTTCTGCTCGTGAGGTACATGAGATCCTGAGAAACAAAGTTAAAATAGGTCAATCAAACAAAATATTTTTCCAACCTGACCAAACTCCCCAACAGAAAAAGCAACTCGAATCAGTGAAAAATGATCTCCTTATTCGTCAACAGGCTGGTGAGAGCAATTTGACTATCAAATACTTCAACAATACACCGAAAATCATTAAAAAAAACTAAATCTGGGCAGCCCTTCGGTCTACTACCAAAATGTCAGAGGCCTTAGGACTAAACTTACCGACCTAAGCTTGAATGTTAGCAACTGTTCCTATGACATCATAATACTCACTGAAACCTGGCTTACACCTGAATTTATGGATGCTGAACTTGGGCTTCTCAACTACAATGTTTACAGAACTGACCGCTCTATTGAATCCAGTGTCTTCAGCAGGGGTGGCGGTGTATTAATAGCTATCAAAAAATCATTCTCCTCTTATCAAATTCAGTCAGACCCTTCTATTGAACAGCTGTATGTTCTCCTAAACAAAAAATCTATAATTGGAACTGTATATTTTCCACCTAAATCTGTATCAACTCTATACCAATCTTACTTCGATCAACTTATCACCATCAGCGAGCAATATAGTTGTGCAAACCTTTACCTATTTGGCGACTTCAATCTTCCATCAGCAATCTGGGCTGAAGACGATTATTGTTCCGTAGCTTCTCCTCAGCCAACATCTACACAATTCGAGATAGACTCGATTGAAACGATATCTAACATCTGTGCCTTCTTTAACCTTTTTCAATCCAACGAAATTACCAATGAAAGAGGAATTACCCTCGATCTCATTTTATCACCTTCAGATACTACAGTAACGAAGGCTCTAGACATTTTAATTCCGGAAGACTTCCATCATCCTCCACTCGAATGTAATTTGCCACTTAGAGTACCTAAAGCTTACTCGACTGGCGAAGAATATTACTATGATTTCCTCCATGCTGACTATGCATCTATTAGTTCGTCCCTTGAAGCAATCGATTGGGATGGCACACTACATGGAAAAGAACTCTCCGAAATGGTTTCTATATTTTATGACATCCTTTATTCCATCATTGACCGCTTTGTTCCGCAAAAAAAAATTTACAAAAAGAAATTTCCATGCTGGCATTCCCCCGAGCTGAGGAAACTAACTCACGAGAAGAAATCAGCGCACAAAATTTACAAGAGCTCAAAGTGTCCCGAAAGCTATGCAGCATTCAGTTCCTTAAGATCAAGATGTAAATCTCTATCAAGACAATGCTACGCTGATTACATTCAACGCACTGAACACTCTATTGTTGATAATGTTAAATCCTTTTGGAAATATGTAAGCAGCAAAAGGTTGAGTAACACTATACCGGATACAATGACACTTGGCGATTGTACTGCTCATGATGGAGTTGATATTGCCAACCTTTTTGCAAACCAATTCTCTTCAGTCTATTCAAATCAACCCCTACATCTTTATGATACTCCTATTATATCTGCGGTTAATGTGTCCAACTATAACATCGAAATTTCTAAAATCTATGAAAAACTGTCTGAACTTAACACCAACAAAGGCCCTGGCCCTGACGGGATTCACCCTACTTTACTTAAATCATTTAGTTTCATTTTATCTCGTCCACTTTTTTATATATTTAATAAGTCTCTTTCATCAGGCGAATTTCCGGATTACTGGAAAACATCATATGTTACTCCTATATATAAATCTGGTCGAAAATCTGACGTGAGCAATTATCGTCCCATTTCTATACTTAGCGTAATCCCCAAAGCCTTTGAGAGCATCATCTTTGATTTCCTTTCTTACGACTGTTCATCAATAATAGGGACCCATCAGTTTGGATTTACATCCAAAAAATCAGCGGAACTAGGCCTCATCACGTATGTCGATTTTTTGTCGGAAGCTCTGGAAAGAGGATCTCAAATTGACTCTGTGTACACCGATTTTTCCAAAGCTTTCGACAAAGTCAATCATGATCTCCTGATTCACAAACTTCGATTATACGGCATTGATGGGGCAATATTGCAGTGGCTCAAGAGCTACCTCACAGAAAGAACCCAAACTGTTAAGGTTAATCATTACTATTCGCAATCCTTTACAGTTACCTCGGGTGTTCCACAAGGATCTCACCTGGGCCCACTGCTGTTTAATCTTTTTATTAACGATCTTATTAGCTGTTTTCGAGAAAGTGAAGCTTTGCTATTTGCCGACGACTTGAAGTGTTTTAAAATAATCAATAATGAGGCCGATTCACTAAACCTACAAAATGATATAGATTGCCTATCAAACTGGTGCACGCAAAATGGAATGTGTTTGAATGCTTCCAAATGCCATATTCTTCGTTTCCATCGAACACACTACCCAATCATCTTCGATTACAGTATAAATAATTTGACCCTTCATTCTGCTATTGAAACCAAAGATCTAGGTGTGATTTTAGACTCCACACTTAGTTACAAATCTCATATTTCCACTGTAACTCAGAAATCTATGAAGATGCTAGGCTTTATAAAGAGAACCACCTGTGATTTTACAAACATCATTGCTATTAAATCCCTTTACTTTTCCCTCGTTAGATCTCACCTTGACTACTGCTCCTCAGTTTGGTCCCCTCATTATGCTATATATAAAATGAAACTCGAGGCTGTTCAGCACAATTTTCTTAGATATATAGCCTTAAAGATGCATGCATACCACGACTATGCTGTATTGGAACGCATATTGAACATACCTTCCCTTGAGGTACGCAGGAAACAAAGAGACCTAATATTTCTATTTAAGATTGTCAATGGACTATGTAACAGCCCGGAGCTTCTCTCCAAAATATCCCTACTTGTTCCCTGTCGTGCAACTAGACAGGTACAAACCTTTTATGTCGCATTTCATAGATTCAACTACTCATACTACAGCTTTATCCCCAGATCTCTTCGATTAGCCAACTCCTTGAACAACCTTCAAATCTTTAACATATCAGTTCCTCGCTTCAATAACCATATTCTTAACCTTGCTATCTAATATTTAATATATCAGTTTCCCGCTTCAAAAACCATATCCTTGACCTAGCTATTTAATACTTTCAGCTTGTGCTTTTGTATTGTGTTTACTGTTGCTTGGCCTGCAAGAATGAGATTAGTTCATATTGTTATACATTGCGAATTTTTCTTAATATTTCTATTTTGAATCTGTATTATTCACATAATTTACTTTCAATCCACTATATTGTATTGACTACTATATAGCACTGTAATACTTTTATCCGAATTGGGCTTGCCCGTGTATAAATAAATAAAAAAAGATGCACGAAGATGCACGAAGATTCACGAAGATGCACGAAGATGCACGAAGATGCACGAAGATGCACGAAGATGAACGAAGATGCACGAAGATGAACGAAGATGCACGAAGATGCACGAAGATGCACGAAGATGCACGAAGATGCACGAAGATGCACGAAGATGAACGAAGATGCACGAAGATGAACGAAGATGCACGAAGTTGCACGAAGATGCACGAAAATGCACGAAGATGCACGAAGATGAACGAAGATGAACGAAGATAAACGAAGATGAACGAAGATGCACGAAGATGAACGAAGATGAACGAAGATGCACGAAGATGCACGAAGATGAACGAAGATGCACGAAGATGCACGAGGATGCACGAAGATGCACGAGGATGCACGAAGATGTACGGAGATGCACGAAGATGTACGAAGATGCACGAAGATGCACGAAGATGCACGAAGATGCACGAAGATGAACGAAGATGAACGAAGATGAAAGAAGATGCACGAAGATGCACGAAGATGCACGAAGATGCACGAAGATGGACGAAGATGCACGAAGATGCACGAAGATGCACGAAGATGAACGAAGATGAACGAAGATAAACGAAGATGAACGAAGATGAACGAAGATGCACGAAGATGCACGAAGATGCACGAAGATGCACGAAGATGCACGAAGATGCACGAAGATGCACGAAGATGCACGAAGATGCACGAAGATGTACGAAGATGCACGAAGATGTACGAAGATGCACGAAGATGCACGAAGATGCACGAAGATGCACGAAGATGCACGAAGATGCACGAAGATGCACGAAGATGCACGAAGATGCACGAAGATGCACGAAGATGAACGAAGATGCATGAAGATGAACGAAGATGCACGAAGTTGCACGAAGATGCACGAAGATGCACGAAGATGCACGAAGATGCACGAAGATGCACGAAGATGAACGATGATGCACGAAGATGAACGGAGATGCACGAAGATGCACGAAGATGGACGAAGATGCACAAAGATGCACGAAGATGCACGAAGATGCACGAAGATGCACGAAGATGCACGAAGATGCACGAAGATGAACGAAGATGAACGAAGATAAACGAAGATGAACGAAGATGAACGAAGATGAACGAAGATGCACGAAGATGCACGAAGATGCACGAAGATGCACGAAGATGCACGAAGATGCACGAAGATGCACGAAGATGCACGAAGATGCACGAAGATGCACGAAGATGCACGAAGATGAACAAAGATGCACGAAGTTGCACGAAGATGCACGAAGATGCACGAAGATGCACGAAGATGCACGAAGATGCACGAAGATGAACGATGATGCACGAAGATGAACGAAGATGCACGAAGATGCACGAAGATGCACGAAGATGCACGAGAATGCACAAAGATGCACGAAGATGCACGAAGATGCACGAAGATGCACGAAGATGCACGAAGATGAACGAAGATGAACGAAGATAAACGAAGATGAACGAAGATGAACGAAGATGAACGAAGATGCACGAAGATGCACGAAGATGCACGAAGATGCACGAAGATGCACGAAGATGCACGAAGATGCACGAAGATGCACGAAGATGCACGAAGATGAACGAAGATGCACGAAGATGAACGAAGATGCACGAAGATGCACGAAGATGCACGAAGATGCACGAAGATGAACGAAGATGCACGAAGATGAACGAAGATGCACGAAGTTGCACGAAGATGCACGAAGATGCACGAAGATGAACGAAGATGAACGAAGATAAACGAAGATGAACGAAGATGCACGAAGATGAACGAAGATGAACGAAGATAAACGAAGATGAACGAAGATGAACGAAGATGCACGAAGATGCACGAAGATGCACGAAGATGCACGAAGATGAACGAAGATGCACGAAGATGCACGAGGATGCACGAAGATGTACGAAGATGCACGAAGATGTACGAAGATGCACGAAGATGCACGAAGATGCACGAAGATGCACGAAGATGCACGAAGATGAACGAAGATGAACGAAGATGAATGAAGATGCACCAAGATGCACGAAGATGCACGAAGATGCACGAAGATGCACGAAGATGCACGAAGATGCACGAAGATGCACGAAGATGAACGAAGATGAACGAAGATAAACGAAGATGAACGAAGATGAACGAAGATGCACGAAGATGCACGAAGATGCACGAAGATGCACGAAGATGCACGAAGATGCACAAAGATGCACGAAGATGCACGAAGATGCACGAAGATGCACGAAGATGAACGAAGATGCACGAAGTTGCACGAAGATGCACGAAGATGCACGAATATGCACGAAGATGCACGAAGATGCACGAAGATGCACGAAGATATACGAAGATGAACGATGATGCACGAAGATGAACGAAGATGCACGAAGATGCACGAAGATGCACGAAGATGCACGAAGATGCACGAAGATGCACGAAGATGAACGAAGATGAACGAAGATAAACGAAGATGAACGAAGATGAACGAAGATGCACGAAGATGCACGAAGATGCACGAAGATGCACGAAGATGAACGAAGATGCACGAAGATGCACGAAGATGCACGAAGATGCACGAAGATGCACGAAGATATACGAAGATGAACGAAGATGCACGAAGATGCACGAAGATGCACGAAGATGCACGAAGATGAACGAAGATGAACGAAGATAAACGAAGATGAACGAAGATGCACGAAGATGAACGAATATGAACGAAGATAAACGAAGATGAACGAAGATGAACGAAGATGCACGAAGATGCACGAAGATGCACGAAGATGAACGAAGATGCACGAAGATGCACGAGGATGCACGAAGATGTACGAAGATGCACGAAGATGTACGAAGATGCACGAAGATGCACGAAGATGCACGAAGATGCACGAAGATGCACGAAGATGAACGAAGATGAACGAAGATGAACGAAGATGAATGAAGATGCACGAAGATGCACGAAGATGCACGAAGATGCACGAAGATGAACGAAGATGCACGAAGATGCACGAAGTTGCACGAAGATGCACGAAGATGCACGAAGATGCACGAAGATGCACGAAGATGAACGAAGATGAACGAAGATGAATGAAGATGCACCAAGATGCACGAAGATGCACGAAGATGCACGAAGATGCACGAAGATGCACGAAGATGCACGAAGATGCACGAAGATGAACGAAGATGAACGAAGATAAACGAAGATGAACGAAGATGAACGAAGATGAACGAAGATGCACGAAGATGCACGAAGATGCACGAAGATGCACGAAGATGCACGAAGATGCACGAAGATGCACGAAGATGCACGAAGATGAACGAAGATGAACGAAAATAAACGAAGATGAACGAAGATGAACGAAGATGAACGAAGATGCACGAAGATGCACGAAGATGCACGAAGATGCACGAAGATGCACGAAGATGAACGAAGATGCACGAAGATGCACGAAGTTGCACGAAGATGCACGAAGATGCACGAAGATGCACGAAGATGCACGAAGATATACGAAGATGAACGATGATGCACGAAGATGAACGAAGATGCACGAAGATGCACGAAGATGCACGAAGATGCACGAAGATGAACGAAGATAAACGAAGATGAACGAAGATGAACGAAGATGCACGAAAATGCACGAAGATGCACGAAGATGCACGAAGATGCACGAAGATGCACGAAGATGCACGAAGATGCACGAAGATGCACGAAGATGCACGAAGATGCACGAAGATGAACGAAGATGCACGAAGATGAACGAAGATGCACGAAGATGCACGAAGATGCACGAAGATGCACGAAGATGAACGAAGATGCACGAAGATGCACGAAGATGCACGAAGATGCACGAAGATGCACGAAGATGAACGAAGATGAACGAAGATAAACGAAGATGAACGAAGATGAACGAAGATGCACGAAGATGCACGAAGATGCACGAAGATGCACGAAGATGAACGAAGATGCACGAAGATGCACGAAGATGCACGAAGATGCACGAAGATGCACGAAGATATACGAAGATGAACGAAGATGCACGAAGATGCACGAAGATGCACGAAGATGCACGAAGATGAACGAAGATGAACGAAGATAAACGAAGATGAACGAAGATGCACGAAGATGAACGAATATGAACGAAGATAAACGAAGATGAACGAAGATGAACGAAGATGCACGAAGATGCACGAAGATGCACGAAGATGAACGAAGATGCACGAAGATGCACGAGGATGCACGAAGATGTACGAAGATGCACGAAGATGTACGAAGATGCACGAAGATGCACGAAGATGCACGAAGATGCACGAAGATGCACGAAGATGAACGAAGATGAACGAAGATGAACGAAGATGAATGAAGATGCACGAAGATGCACGAAGATGCACGAAGATGCACGAAGATGAACGAAGATGCACGAAGATGCACGAAGTTGCACGAAGATGCACGAAGATGCACGAAGATGCACGAAGATGCACGAAGATGAACGAAGATGAACGAAGATGAATGAAGATGCACCAAGATGCACGAAGATGCACGAAGATGCACGAAGATGCACGAAGATGCACGAAGATGCACGAAGATGCACGAAGATGAACGAAGATGAACGAAGATAAACGAAGATGAACGAAGATGAACGAAGATGAACGAAGATGCACGAAGATGCACGAAGATGCACGAAGATGCACGAAGATGCACGAAGATGCACGAAGATGCACGAAGATGCACGAAGATGAACGAAGATGAACGAAAATAAACGAAGATGAACGAAGATGAACGAAGATGAACGAAGATGCACGAAGATGCACGAAGATGCACGAAGATGCACGAAGATGAACGAAGATGCACGAAGATGCACGAAGTTGCACGAAGATGCACGAAGATGCACGAAGATGCACGAAGATGCACGAAGATATACGAAGATGAACGATGATGCACGAAGATGAACGAAGATGCACGAAGATGCACGAAGATGCACGAAGATGCACGAAGATGAACGAAGATAAACGAAGATGAACGAAGATGAACGAAGATGCACGAAAATGCACGAAGATGCACGAAGATGCACGAAGATGCACGAAGATGCACGAAGATGCACGAAGATGCACGAAGATGCACGAAGATGCACGAAGATGCACGAAGATGAACGAAGATGCACGAAGATGAACGAAGATGCACGAAGATGCACGAAGATGCACGAAGATGCACGAAGATGAACGAAGATGCACGAAGATGCACGAAGATGCACGAAGATGCACGAAGATGAACGAAGATGAACGAAGATAAACGAAGATGAACGAAGATGAACGAAGATGAACGATGATGCACGAAGATGCACGAAGATGCACGAAGATGCACGAAGATGCACGAAGATGCACGAAGATGCACGAAGATGCACGAAGATGCACGAAGATGCACGAAGATGCACGAAGATGCACGAAGATGAACGAAGATGCACGATGATGAACGAAGATGCACGAAGTTGCACGAAGATGCACGAAAATGCACGAAGATGCACGAAGATGAACGAAGATGAACGAAGATAAACGAAGATGAACGAAGATGCACGAAGATGAACGAAGATGAACGAAGATGCACGAAGATGCACGAAGATGAACGAAGATGCACGAAGATGCACGAGGATGCACGAAGATGTACGGAGATGCACGAAGATGTACGAAGATGCACGAAGATGCACGAAGATGCACGAAGATGCACGAAGATGAACGAAGATGAACGAAGATGAATGAAGATGCACGAAGATGCACGAAGATGCACGAAGATGCACGAAGATGGACGAAGATGCACGAAGATGCACGAAGATGCACGAAGATGCACGAAGATGAACGAAGATGAACGAAGATAAACGAAGATGAACGAAGATGAACGAAGATGAACGAAGATGCACGAAGATGCACGAAGATGCACGAAGATGCACGAAGATGCACGAAGATGCACGAAGATGCACGAAGATGCACGAAGATGCACGAAGATGTACGAAGATGCACGAAGATGTACGAAGATGCACGAAGATGCACGAAGATGCACGAAGATGCACGAAGATGCACGAAGATGCACGAAGATGCACGAAGATGCACGAAGATGCACGAAGATGCACGAAGATGCACGAAGATGAACGAAGATGCACGAAGATGAACGAAGATGCACGAAGTTGCACGAAGATGCACGAAGATGCACGAAGATGCACGAAGATGCACGAAGATGAACGATGATGCACGAAGATGAACGGAGATGCACGAAGATGCACGAAGATGGACGAAGATGCACAAAGATGCACGAAGATGCACGAAGATGCACGAAGATGCACGAAGATGCACGAAGATGCACGAAGAATCACGAAGATGCACGAAGATGAACGAAGATGAACGAAGATAAACGAAGATGAACGAAGATGAACGAAGATGAACGAAGATGAACGAAGATGCACGAAGATGCACGAAGATGCACGAAGATGCACGAAGATGCACGAAGATGCACGAAGATGCACGAAGATGCACGAAGATGCACGAAGATGCACGAAGATGCACGAAGATGCACAAAGATGCACGAAGATGCACGAAGATGCACGAAGATGCACGAAGATGCACGAAGATGAACGAAGATGAACGAAGATAAACGAAGATGAACGAAGATGAACGAAGATGAACGAAGATGCACGAAGATGCACGAAGATGCACGAAGATGCACGAAGATGAACGAAGATGCACGAAGATGCACGAAGATGCACGAAGATGCACGAAGATGCACGAAGATGCACGAAGATGAACGAAGATGCACGAAGATGCACGAAGATGAACAAAGATGCACGAAGTTGAACGAAGATGCACGAAGATGCACGAAGATGCACGAAGATGCACGAAGATGAACGATGATGCACGAAGATGAACGAAGATGCACGAAGATGCACGAAGATGCACGAGAATGCACAAAGATGCACGAAGATGCACGAAGATGCACGAAGATGCACGAAGATGCACGAAGATGAACGAAGATGAACGAAGATAAACGAAGATGAACGAAGATGAACGAAGATGAACGAAGATGCACGAAGATGCACGAAGATGAACGAAGATAAACGAAGATGAACGAAGATGAACGAAGATGCACGAAGATGCACGAAGATGCACGAAGATGCACGAAGATGAACGAAGATGCACGAAGATGCACGAAGATGCACGAAGATGCACGAAGATATACGAAGATGAACGAAGATGCACGAAGATGCACGAAGATGCACGAAGATGCACGAAGATGAACGAAGATGAACGAAGATAAACGAAGATGAACGAAGATGCACGAAGATGAACGAATATGAACGAAGATAAACGAAGATGAACGAAGATGAACGAAGATGCACGAAGATGCACGAAGATGCACGAAGATGCACGAAGATGAACGAAGATGCACGAGGATGCACGAAGATGTACGAAGATGCACGAAGATGTACGAAGATGCACGAAGATGCACGAAGATGCACGAAGATGCACGAAGATGCACGAAGATGAACGAAGATGAACGAAGATGAACGAAGATGAATGAAGATGCACGAAGATGCACGAAGATGCACGAAGATGCACGAAGATGCACGAAGATGCACGAAGATGAACGAAGATGAACGAAAATAAACGAAGATGAACGAAGATGAACGAAGATGAACGAAGATGCACGAAGATGCACGAAGATGCACGAAGATGCACGAAGATGCACGAAGATGAACGAAGATGCACGAAGATGCACGAAGTTGCACGAAGATGCACGAAGATGCACGAAGATGCACGAAGATGCACGAAGATGAACGAAGATGAACGAAGATGAATGAAGATGCACCAAGATGCACGAAGATGCACGAAGATGCACGAAGATGCACGAAGATGCACGAAGATGCACGAAGATGCACGAAGATGCACGAAGATGAACGAAGATGAACGAAGATAAACGAAGATGAACGAAGATGAACGAAGATGAACGAAGATGCACGAAGATGCACGAAGATGCACGAAGATGCACGAAGATGCACGAAGATGCACGAAGATGCAGGAAGATGAACGAAGATGCACGAAGATGCACGAAGTTGCACGAAGATGCACGAAGATGCACGAAGATGCACGAAGATGAACGAAGATGAACGAAGATGAATGAAGATGCACCAAGATGCACGAAGATGCACGAAGATGCACGAAGATGCACGAAGATGCACGAAGATGAACGAAGATGAACGAAGATGAATGAAGATGCACCAAGATGCACGAAGATGCACGAAGATGCACGAAGATGCACGAAGATGCACGAAGATGCACGAAGATGCACGAAGATGCACGAAGATGAACGAAGATGAACGAAGATAAACGAAGATGAACGAAGATGAACGAAGATGAACGAAGATGCACGAAGATGCACGAAGATGCACGAAGATGCACGAAGATGCACGAAGATGCACGAAGATGCACGAAGATGCACGAAGATGCACGAAGATGCACGAAGATGCACGAAGATGAACGAAGATGCACGAAGTTGCACGAAGATGCACGAAGATGCACGAATATGCACGAAGATGCACGAAGATGCACGAAGATGCACGAAGATATACGAAGATGAACGATGATGCACGAAGATGAACGAAGATGCACGAAGATGCACGAAGATGCACGAAGATGCACGAAGATGCACGAAGATGCACGAAGATGCACGAAGATGCACGAAGATGCACGAAGATGAACGAAGATAAACGAAGATGAACGAAGATGAACGAAGATGCACGAAGATGCACGAAGATGCACGAAGATGCACGAAGATGAACGAAGATGCACGAAGATGCACGAAGATGCACGAAGATGCACGAAGATATACGAAGATGAACGAAGATGCACGAAGATGCACGAAGATGCACGAAGATGCACGAAGATGAACGAAGATGAACGAAGATAAACGAAGATGAACGAAGATGCACGAAGATGGACGAATATGAACGAAGATAAACGAAGATGAACGAAGATGAACGAAGATGCACGAAGATGCACGAAGATGCACGAAGATGCACGAAGATGAACGAAGATGAACGAAGATGCACGAAGATGCACGAGGATGCACGAAGATGTACGAAAATGCACGAAGATGTACGAAGATGCACGAAGATGCACGAAGATGCACGAAGATGCACGAAGATGCACGAAGATGAACGAAGATGAATGAAGATGCACGAAGATGCACGAAGATGCACGAAGATGCACGAAGATGCACGAAGATGCACGAAGATGAACGAAGATGAACGAAAATAAACGAAGATGAACGAAGATGAACGAAGATGCACGAAGATGCAGGAAGATGCACGAAGATGCACGAAGATGCACGAAGATGAACGAAGATGCACGAAGATGCACGAAGTTGCACGAAGATGCACGAAGATGCACGAAGATGCACGAAGATGCACGAAGATGCACGAAGATGCACGAAGATATACGAAGATGAACGATGATGCACGAAGATGAACGAAGATGCACGAAGATGCACGAAGATGCACGAAGATGCACGAAGATGCACGAAGATGAACGAAGATAAACGAAGATGAACGAAGATGAACGAAGATGAACGAAGATGCACGAAAATGCACGAAGATGCACGAAGATGCACGAAGATGCACGAAGATGCACGAAGATGCACGAAGATGCACGAAGATGCACGAAGATGAACGAAGATGCACGAAGATGAACGAAGATGCACGAAGATGCACGAAGATGCACGAAGATGCACGAAGATGAACGAAGATGCACGAAGATGAACGAAGATGCACGAAGTTGCACGAAGATGCACGAAGATGCACGAAGATGCACGAAGATGAACGAAGATGAACGAAGATGAACGAAGATGAACGAAGATGAACGAAGATGAACGAAGATGCACGAAGATGCACGAAGATGCACGAAGATAAACGAAGATGCACGAAGATGCACCAAGATGCACGAAGATGCACGGAGATGCACGAAAATGCACGAAGATGCACGAAGATGCACGAAGATGCACGAAGATGAACGAAGATGCACGAAGATGAACGATGATGCACAAAGATGCACGAAGATGCACGAAGATGCACGATGATGAACGAAGATGCACGAAGATGCACGAAGATGCACGAAGATGCACGATGATGAACGAAGATGCACGAAGATGAACGAAGATGCACGAAGATGCACGAAGATGCTCGAAGATGCACGAAGATGCACGAAGATGCACGAAGATGCACGAAGATGCACGAAGATGCACGAATATGCACGAAGATGAACGAAGATGCACGAAGATGAACGAAGATGAACGAAGATGAACGAAGATGAACGAAGATGAACGAAGATGCACGAAGATGCACGAAGATGCACGAAGATGAACGAAGATGAACGAAGATGGACGGAGATGAACGAAGAAGCACGAAGATGAACGAAGATGAACGAAGATGAACGAAGATGAACGAAGATGCACGAAGATGCACGAAGATGCACGAAGATGCATGAAGATGCACGAAGATGCACGAAGATGAACGAAGATGCACGAAGATGCACGAAGATAAACGATGATGCACGAAGATTAACGAAGATGCACGAAGATGCACGAAGATGCACGAAGATGCACAAAGATGCACGAAGATGCACGAAGATGCACGAAGATGCACGAAGATGCACGAAGATGCAAGAAGATGCACGAAGATGCACGAAGATGAACGAAGATGAACGAAGATGAACGAAGATAAACGAAGATGAACGAAGATGAACGAAGATGAACGAAGATGCACGAAGATGCACGAAGATGCACGAAGATGCACGAAGATGCACGAGGATGCACGAAGATGTACGAAGATGCACGAAGATGTACGAAGATGCACGAAGATGCACGAAGATGCACGAAGATGCACGAAGATGAACGAATATGAACGAAGATAAACGAAGATGAACGAAGATGAACGAAGATGCACGAAGATGCACGAAGATGCACGAAGATGCACGAAGATGAACGAAGATGCACGAGGATGCACGAAGATGTACGAAGATGCACGAAGATGTACGAAGATGCACGAAGATGCACGAAGATGCACGAAGATGCACGAAGAAGCACGAAGATGAACGAAGATGAACGAAGATGAACGAAGATGAATGAAGATGCACGAAGATGCACGAAGATGCACGAAGATGCACGAAGATGCACAAAGATGCACGAAGATGAACGAAGATGAACGAAAATAAACGAAGATGAACGAAGATGAACGAAGATGAACGAAGATGCACGAAGATGCACGAAGATGCACGAAGATGCACGAAGATGCACGAAGATGAACGAAGATGCACGAAGATGCACGAAGTTGCACGAAGATGCACGAAGATGCACGAAGATGCACGAAGATGCACGAAGATGAACGAAGATGAACGAAGATGAATGAAGATGCACCAAGATGCACGAAGATGCACGAAGATGCACGAAGATGCACGAAGATGCACGAAGATGCACGAAGATGCACGAAGATGCACGAAGATGAACGAAGATGAACGAAGATAAACGAAGATGAACGAAGATGAACGAAGATGAACGAAGATGCACGAAGATGCACGAAGATGCACGAAGATGCACGAAGATGCACGAAGATGCACGAAGATGCACGAAGATGCACGAAGATGCACGAAGATGCACGAAGATGCACGAAGATGCACGAAGATGAACGAAGATGCACGAAGTTGCACGAAGATGCACGAAGATGCACGAATATGCACGAAGATGCACGAAGATGCACGAAGATGCACGAAGATATACGAAGATGAACGATGATGCACGAAGATGAACGAAGATGCACGAAGATGCACGAAGATGCACGAAGATGCACGAAGATGCACGAAGATGCACGAAGATGAACGAAGATAAACGAAGATGAACGAAGATGAACGAAGATGCACGAAGATGTACGA
This sequence comes from Plagiodera versicolora, assembly GCA_037013635.1. NCBI lineage: Eukaryota > Metazoa > Arthropoda > Insecta > Coleoptera > Chrysomelidae > Plagiodera > Plagiodera versicolora. The sequence continues at coordinate 2,652,597 of JAYMYH010000018.1, forward strand.
AGATGCACGAAGATGTACGAAGATGCACGAAGATGCACGAAGATGCACGAAGATGCACGAAGATGCACGAAGATGAACGAAGATGAACGAAGATGAACGAAGATGAATGAAGATGCACGAAGATGCACGAAGATGCACGAAGATGCACGAAGATGCACAAAGATGCACGAAGATGAACGAAGATGAACGAAAATAAACGAAGATGAACGAAGATGAACGAAGATGAACGAAGATGCACGAAGATGCACGAAGATGCACGAAGATGCACGAAGATGCACGAAGATGAACGAAGATGCACGAAGATGCACGAAGTTGCACGAAGATGCACGAAGATGCACGAAGATGCACGAAGATGCACGAAGATGAACGAAGATGAACGAAGATGAATGAAGATGCACCAAGATGCACGAAGATGCACAAAGATGCACGAAGATGCACGAAGATGCACGAAGATGCACGAAGATGCACGAAGATGAACGAAGATGAACGAAGATGAACGAAGATGAACGAAGATGAACGAAGATGAACGAAGATGCACGAAGATGCACGAAGATGCACGAAGATGCACGAAGATGCACGAAGATGCACGAAGATGCACGAAGATGCACGAAGATGCACGAAGATGCACGAAGATGCACGAAGATGCACGAAGATGAACGAAGATGCACGAAGTTGCACGAAGATGCACGAAGATGCACGAATATGCACGAAGATGCACGAAGATATACGAAGATGAACGATGATGCACGAAGATGAACGAAGATGCACGAAGATGCACGAAGATGCACGAAGATGCACGAAGATGCACGAAGATGCACGAAGATGCACGAAGATGCACGAAGATGAACGAAGATAAACGAAGATGAACGAAGATGAACGAAGATGCACGAAGATGCACGAAGATGCACGAAGATGCACGAAGATGAACGAAGATGCACGAAGATGCACGAAGATGCACGAAGATGCACGAAGATATACGAAGATGAACGAAGATGCACGAAGATGCACGAAGATGCACGAAGATGCACGAAGATGCACGAAGATGAACGAAGATGAACGAAGATAAACGAAGATGAACGAAGATGCACGAAGATGAACGAATATGAACGAAGATAAACGAAGATGAACGAAGATGCACGAAGATGCACGAAGATGCACGAAGATGCACGAAGATGAACGAAGATGAACGAAGATGCACGAAGATGCACGAGGATGCACGAAGATGTACGAAAATGCACGAAGATGTACGAAGATGCACGAAGATGCACGAAGATGCACGAAGATGCACGAAGATGCACGAAGATGAACGAAGATGAACGAAGATGAATGAAGATGCACGAAGATGCACGAAGATGCACGAAGATGCACGAAGATGCACGAAGATGCACGAAGATGAACGAAGATGAACGAAGATGAATGAAGATGCACCAAGATGCACGAAGATGCACGAAGATGCACGAAGATGCACGAAGATGAACGAAGATGAACGAAGATGAATGAAGATGCACCAAGATGCACGAAGATGCACGAAGATGCACGAAGATGCACGAAGATGCACGAAGATGCACGAAGATGCACGAAGATGCACGAAGATGAACGAAGATGAACGAAGATAAACGAAGATGAACGAAGATGAACGAAGATGAACGAAGATGCACGAAGATGCACGAAGATGCACGAAGATGCACGAAGATGCACGAAGATGCACGAAGATGCACGAAGATGCACGAAGATGCACGAAGATGCACGAAGATGCACGAAGATGAACGAAGATGCACGAAGTTGCACGAAGATGCACGAAGATGCACGAATATGCACGAAGATGCACGAAGATGCACGAAGATGCAGGAAGATATACGAAGATGAACGATGATGCACGAAGATGAACGAAGATGCACGAAGATGCACGAAGATGCACGAAGATGCACGAAGATGCACGAAGATGCACGAAGATGCACGAAGATGCACGAAGATGCACGAAGATGCACGAAGATGAACGAAGATAAACGAAGATGAACGAAGATGAACGAAGATGCACGAAGATGCACGAAGATGCACGAAGATGCACGAAGATGAACGAAGATGCACGAAGATGCACGAAGATGCACGAAGATGCACGAAGATATACGAAGATGAACGAAGATGCACGAAGATGCACGAAGATGCACGAAGATGCACGAAGATGAACGAAGATGAACGAAGATAAACGAAGATGAACGAAGATGCACGAAGATGAACGAATATGAACGAAGATAAACGAAGATGAACGAAGATGAACGAAGATGCACGAAGATGCACGAAGATGCACGAAGATGCACGAAGATGAACGAAGATGCACGAAGATGCACGAAGTTGCACGAAGATGCACGAAGATGCACGAAGATGCACGAAGATGCACGAAGATGCACGAAGATGCACGAAGATATACGAAGATGAACGATGATGCACGAAGATGAACGAAGATGCACGAAGATGCACGAAGATGCACGAAGATGCACGAAGATGCACGAAGATGCACGAAGATGAACGAAGATAAACGAAGATGAACGAAGATGAACGAAGATGAACGAAGATGAACGAAGATGCACGAAAATGCACGAAGATGCACGAAGATGCACGAAGATGCACGAAGATGCACGAAGATGCACGAAGATGCACGAAGATGCACGAAGATGCACGAAGATGAACGAAGATGCACGAAGATGAACGAAGATGCACGAAGATGCACGAAGATGCACGAAGATGCACGAAGATGAACGAAGATGCACGAAGATGAACGAAGATGCACGAAGTTGCACGAAGATGCACGAAGATGCACGAAGATGCACGAAGATGAACGAAGATGAACGAAGATGAACGAAGATGAACGAAGATGAACGAAGATGAACGAAGATGCACGAAGATGCACGAAGATGCACGAAGATAAACGAAGATGCACGAAGATGCACCAAGATGCACGAAGATGCACGGAGATGCACGAAAATGCACGAAGATGCACGAAGATGCACGAAGATGAACGAAGATGCACGAAGATGAACGAAAATGCACGAAGATGCACGAAGATGCACAAAGATGCACGAAGATGCACGATGATGAACGAAGATGCACGAAGATGCACGAAGATGCACGAAGATGCACGATGATGAACGAAGATGCACGAAGATGAACGAAGATGCACGAAGATGCACGAAGATGCTCGAAGATGCACGAAGATGCACGAAGATGCACGAAGATGCACGAAGATGCACGAAGATGCACGAATATGCACGAAGATGAACGAAGATGCACGAAGATGAACGAAGATGAACGAAGATGAACGAAGATGAACGAAGATGAACGAAGATGCACGAAGATGCACGAAGATGCACGAAGATGAACGAAGATGAACGAAGATGAACGGAGATGAACGAAGAAGCACGAAGATGAACGAAGATGAACGAAGATGAACGAAGATGAACGAAGATGCACGAAGATGCACGAAGATGCACGAAGATGCACGAAGATGTATAAAGATGCACGAAGATGCACGAAGATGAACGAAGATGCACGAAGATGCACGAAGATAAACGATGATGCACGAAGATTAACGAAGATGCACGAAGATGCACGAAGATGCACGAAGATGCACAAAGATGCACGAAGATGCACGAAGATGCACGAAGATGCACGAAGATGCACGAAGATGCAAGAAGATGCACGAAGATGCACGAAGATGAACGAAGATGAACGAAGATGAACGAAGATAAACGAAGATGAACGAAGATGAACGAAGATGAACGAAGATGCACGAAGATGCACGAAGATGCACGAAGATGCACGAAGATGCACGAGGATGCACGAAGATGTACGAAGATGCACGAAGATGTACGAAGATGCACGAAGATGCACGAAGATGCACGAAGATGCACGAAGATGGACGAAGATGCACGAAGATGCACGAAGATGAACGAAGATGAACGAAGATGAACGAAGATGCACGAAGATGCACGAAGATGCACAGAGATGCACGAAGATGCACGAAGATGCACGAAGATGCACGAAGATGCACGAAGATAAACGAAGATGCACGAAGATGCACGATGATGAACGAAGATGCACGAAGATGAACGAAGATGCACGAAGTTGCACGAAGATGCACGAAGATGCACGAAGATGCACGAAGATGAACGAAGATGAACGAAGATGAACGAAGATGAACGAAGATGAACGAAGATGAACGAAGATGCACGAAGATGCACGAAGATGCACGAAGATGAACGAAGATGAACGAAGATGAACGAAGATGAACGAAGATGAACGAAGATGAACGAAGATGCACGAAGATGAACGAAGATGCACGAAGATGCAAGAAGATGCACGAAGATGCACGAAGATGAACGAAGATGAACGAAGATGAACGAAGATGCACGAAGATGCACGAAGATGCACGAAGATGAACGAAGATGAACGAAGATGAACGAAGATGAACGAAGATGAACGAAGATGCACGAAGATGCACGAAGATGCACGAAGATGCACGAAGATGAACGAAGATGCACGAAGATGCACGAGGATGCACGAAGATGTACGAAGATGCACGAAGATGCACGAAGATGCACGAAGATGCAAGAAGATGCACGAAGATGCACGAAGATGAACGAAGATGAACGAAGATGAACGAAGATAAACGAAGATGAACGAAGATGAACGAAGATGCACGAAGATGCACGAAGATGCACGAAGATGCACGAAGATGCACGAAGATGCACGAGGATGCACGAAGATGTACGAAGATGCACGAAGATGTACGAAGATGCACGAAGATGCACGAAGATGCACGAAGATGCACGAAGATGGACGAAGATGCACGAAGATGCACGAAGATGAACGAAGATGAACGAAGATGCACGAAGATGCACGAAGATGCACAGAGATGCACGAAGATGCACGAAGATGCACGAAGATGCACGAAGATAAACGAAGATGCACGAAGATGCACGATGATGAACGAAGATGCACGAAGATGAACGAAGATGCACGAAGTTGCACGAAGATGCACGAAGATGCACGAAGATGCACGAAGATGAACGAAGATGAACGAAGATGAACGAAGATGAACGAAGATGAACGAAGATGAACGAAGATGAACGAAGATGCACGAAGATGCACGAAGATGCACGAAGATGAACGAAGATGAACGAAGATGAACGAAGATGAACGAATATGAACGAAGATGAACGAAGATGCACGAAGATGAACGAAGATGCACGAAGATACAAGAAGATGCACGAAGATGCACGAAGTTGAACGAAGATGAACGAAGATGAACGAAGATGCACGAAGATGCACGAAGATGCACGAAGATGAACGAAGATAAACGAAGATGAACGAAGATGAACGAAGATGCACGAAGATGCACGAAGATGCACGAAGATGCACGAAGATGAACGAAGATGCACGAAGATGCACGAGGATGCACGAAGATGTACGAAGATGCACGAAGATGAACGAAGATGCACGAAGATGAACGAAGATGCACGAAGATGCACGAAGATGCACGAAGATGCACGAAGATGCACGAAGATGCACGAAGATGCACGAAGATGCACGAAGATGCATGAAGAAGCACGAAGATGCACGAAGATGCACGAAGATGAACGATGATGCACGAAGATTAATGAAGATGCACGAAGATGCACGAAGATGCACGAAGATGCACGAAGATGCACAAAGATGCACGAAGATGCACGAAGATGCACGAAGATGCACGATGATGCAAGAAGATGCACGAAGATGCACGAAGATGAACGAAGATGAACGAGGATAAACGAAGATGAACGAAGATGAACGAAGGTGAACGAAGATGCACGAAGATGCACGAAGATGCACGAAGATGCACGAAGATGCACGAAGATGCACGAGGATGCACGAAGATGTACGAAGATGCACGAAGATGTACGAAGATGCACGAAGATGCACGAAGATGCACGAAGATGCACGAAGATGGATGAAGATGCACGAAGATGCACGAAGATGAACGAAGATGAACGAAGATGAACTAAGATGCACGAAGATGCACGAAGATGCTTAGAGATGCACGAAGATGCACGAAGATGCACGAAGATGCACGAAGATAAACGAAGATGCACGAAGATGCACGAAGATGCACGAAGATGCACGAAGATGCACGAAGATGCACGAAGATGCACGAAGATGCACGAGGATGCACGAAGATGTACGAAGATGCACGAAGATGTACGAAGATGCACGAAGATGCACGAAGATGCACGAAGATGCACGAAGATGGACGAAGATGCACGAAGATGCACGAAGATGAACGAAGATGAACGAAGATGAACGAAGATGCACGAAGATGCACAGAGATGCACGAAGATGCACGAAGATGCACGAAGATGCACGAAGATGCACGAAGATAAACGAAGATGCACGAAGATGCACGAAGATGCACGAAGATGCACGAAGATGCACGAAGATGCACGAAGATGAACGAAGATGCACGAAGATGAACGAAGATGCACGAAGTTGCACGTAGATGCACGAAGATGCACGAAGATGCACGAAGATGCACGAAGATGCACGAAGATGAACGAAGATGAACGAAGACGAACGAAGATGCACGAAGATGCACGAAGATGCACGAAGATGCACAAAGATGCACGAAGATGCACGAAGATGAACGAAGATGAACGAAGACGAACGAAGATGCACGAAGATGCACGAAGATGCACGAAGATGCACGAAGATGCACGAAGATGCACGAAGATGAACGAAGATGAACGAAGATGAACGAAGATGAACGAAGATGCACGAAGATGCACGAAGATGAACGAAGATGAACGAAGATGAACGAAGATGAACGAAGATGAACGAAGATGCACGAAGATGAACGAAGATGCACGAAGATGCAAGAAGATGCACGAAGATGAACGAAGATGAACGAAGATGAACGAAGATGAACGAAGATGAACGAAGATGAACGAAGATGAACGAAGATAAACGAAGATGAACGAAGATGAACGAAGATCCACGAAGATGCACGAAGATGCACGAAGATGCACGAAGATGCACGAAGATGCACGAAGATGAACGAAGATGCACGAAGATGCACAAAGATGAACGAGGATGAACGAAGATGAACGGAGATGCACGAAGATGCACGAAGATGCACGAAGATGCACGAAGATGCTCGAAGATGCACGAAGATGCACGAAGATGCACGAAGATGCACGAAGATGCACGAAGATGCACGAAGATGCACGAAGATGAACGAAGATGCACGAAGATGAACGAAGATGCACGAAGTTGCACGAAGATGCACGAAGATGCACGAAGATGCACGAAGATGCACGAAGATGCACGAAGATGCACGAAGATGCACGAAGATGCACGAAGATGCACGAAGATGCACGAAGATGCACGAAGATGCACGAAGATGAACGATGATGCACGAAGATGAACGAAGATGCACGAAGATGCACGAAGATGCACGAAGATGCACGAAGATGCACAAAGATGCACGAAGATGCACGAATATGCACGAAGATGCACGAAGATGCACGAAGATGCACGAAGATGCACGAAGATGCACGAAGATGAACGAAGATAAACGAAGATGAACGAAGATGAACGAAGATGCACGAAGATGCACGAAGATGCACGAAGATGCACGAAGATGCACGAAGATGCAGGAAGATGCATGAAGATGAACGAAGATGCACGAAGATGAACGAAGATGCACGAAGTTGCACGAAGATGCACGAAGATGCACGAAGATGCACGAAGATGAACGAAGATGAACGAAGATGAACGAAGATGAACGAAGATGAACGAAGATGCACGAAGATGCACGAAGATGCACGAAGATGAACGAAGATGAACGAAGATGAACGAAGATGAACGAAGATGAACGAAGATGAACAAAGATGAACGATGATGATGATGATGATGATGATGATGATGATGAACGAAGATGAACGAAGATGCACGAAGATGCACGAAGATGCACGAAGATGAACGAAGAAGAACGAAGATAAACGAAGATGAACGAAGATGAACGAAGATGCACGAAGATGCACGAAGATGCACGAAGATGCACGAAGATGCACGAAGATGCACGAAGATGAACGAAGATGCACGAAGAAAAACGAATGTGAACGAAGATGAACGAAGATGAACGAAGATGCACGAAGATGCACGAAGATGCACGAAGATGCACGAAGATGCACGAAGATGCGCGAAGATGCACGAAGATGCACGAAGATGCACGAAGATGCACGAAGATGCACGAAGATGAACGAAGATGAACGAAGATGCACGAAGATGCACGAAGATGCACAGAGATGCACGAAAATGCACGAAGATGTACGAAGATGCACGAAGATGCACGAAGATAAACGAAGATGCACGAAGATGCACGATGATGAACGAAGATGCACGAAGATGAACGAAGATGCACGAAGTTGCACGAAGATGTACGAAGATGCACGAAGATGCACGAAGATGCACGAAGATGCACGAAGATGGACGAAGATGCACGAAGATGCACGAAGATGAACGAAGATGAACGAAGATGAACGAAGATGAACGAAGATGCACGAAGATGCACGAAGATGCACGAAGATGCACAGAGATGCACGAAGATGCACGAAGATGCACGAAGATGCACGAAGATGCACGAAGATGCACGAAGATGCACGATGATGAACGAAGATGCACGAAGATGAACGAAGATGCACGAAGTTGCACGAAGATGCACGAAGATGCACGAAGATGCACGAAGATGAACGAAGATGAACGAAGATGAACGAAGATGAACGAAGATGAACGAAGATGAACGAAGATGCACGAAGATGCACGAAGATGCACGAAGATGAACGAAGATGAACGAAGATGAACGAAGATGAACGAAGATGCACGAAGATGAACGAAGATGCACGAAGATGCAAGAAGATGCACGAAGATGAACGAAGATGCACGAAGATGAACGAAGATGAACGAAGATGAACGAAGATGCACGAAGATGAACGAAGATGAACGAAGATAAACGAAGATGAACGAAGATGAACGAAGATGCACGAAGATGCACGAAGATGCACGAAGATGCACGAAGATGAACGAAGATGCACGAAGATGCACGAGGATGCACGAAGATGTACGAAGATGAACGAAGATGAACAAAGATGAACGAAGATGCACGAAGATGCACGAAGATGAACGAAGATAAACGAAGATGAACGAAGATGAACGAAGATGCACGAAGATGCACGAAGATGCACGAAGATGCACGAAGATGCACGAAGATGCAGGAAGATGCATGAAGATGAACGAAGATGCACGAAGATGAACGAAGATGCACGAAGTTGCACGAAGATGCACGAAGATGCACGAAGATGCACGAAGATGAACGAAGATGAACGAAGATGAACGAAGATGAACGAAGATGAACGAAGATGCACGAAGATGCACGAAGATGCACGAAGATGAACGAAGATGAACGAAGATGAACGAAGATGAACGAAGATGAACAAAGATGAACGATGATGATGATGATGATGATGATGATGATGATGAACGAAGATGAACGAAGATGCACGAAGATGCACGAAGATGCACGAAGATGCACGAAGATGAACGAAGAAGAACGAAGATAAACGAAGATGAACGAAGATGAACGAAGATGCAAGAAGATGCACGAAGATGCACGAAGATGCACGAAGATGCACGAAGATGCACGAAGATGAACGAAGATGCACGAAGAAAAACGAATGTGAACGAAGATGAACGAAGATGAACGAAGATGCACGAAGATGCACGAAGATGCACGAAGATGCACGAAGATGCACGAAGATGCGCGAAGATGCACGAAGATGCACGAAGATGCACGAAGATGCACGAAGATGCACGAAGATGAACGAAGATGAACGAAGATGCACGAAGATGCACGAAGATGCACAGAGATGCACGAAAATGCACGAAGATGTACGAAGATGCACGAAGATGCACGAAGATAAACGAAGATGCACGAAGATGCACGATGATGAACGAAGATGCACGAAGATGAACGAAGATGCACGAAGTTGCACGAAGATGTACGAAGATGCACGAAGATGCACGAAGATGCACGAAGATGCACGAAGATGGACGAAGATGCACGAAGATGCACGAAGATGAACGAAGATGAACGAAGATGAACGAAGATGAACGAAGATGCACGAAGATGCACGAAGATGCACGAAGATGCACAGAGATGCACGAAGATGCACGAAGATGCACGAAGATGCACGAAGATGCACGAAGATGCACGAAGATGCACGATGATGAACGAAGATGCACGAAGATGAACGAAGATGCACGAAGTTGCACGAAGATGCACGAAGATGCACGAAGATGCACGAAGATGAACGAAGATGAACGAAGATGAACGAAGATGAACGAAGATGAACGAAGATGAACGAAGATGCACGAAGATGCACGAAGATGCACGAAGATGAACGAAGATGAACGAAGATGAACGAAGATGAACGAAGATGCACGAAGATGAACGAAGATGCACGAAGATGCAAGAAGATGCACGAAGATGAACGAAGATGCACGAAGATGAACGAAGATGAACGAAGATGCACGAAGATGAACGAAGATGAACGAAGATAAACGAAGATGAACGAAGATGAACGAAGATGCACGAAGATGCACGAAGATGCACGAAGATGCACGAAGATGAACGAAGATGCACGAAGATGCACGAGGATGCACGAAGATGTACGAAGATGAACGAAGATGAACAAAGATGAACGAAGATGATGATGATGATGATGATGATGATGATGATGATGAACGAAGATGAACGAAGATGAACGAAGATGCACGAAGATGCACGAAGATGCACGAAGATGAACGAAGATGAACGAAGATGCACGAAGATGCACGAAGATGAACGAAGATGCACGAAGATGCACGAAGATGCACGAAGATGCACGAAGATGCACGAAGATGCACGAAGATGCACGAAGATGCACGAAGATGCACGAAGATGCACGAAGATGAACGAAGATGAACGAAGATAAACGAAGATAAAAGAAGATGAACGAAGATAAACGAAGATGAACGAAGATGCACGAAGTTGCACGAAGATGCACGAAGATGCACGAAGATGCACGAAGATGCACGAAGATGCACGAAGATGCACGAAGATGCACGATGATGAACGAAGATGCACGAAGATGAACGAAGATGCACGAAGTTGCACGAAGATGCACGAAGATGCACGAAGATGCACGAAGATGAACGAAGATGAACGAAGATGAACGAAGATGAACGAAGATGAACGAAGATGAACGAAGATGAACGAAGATGCACGAAGATGCACGAAGATGCACGAAGATGAACGAAGATGAACGAAGATGAACGAAGATGAACGAAGATGAACGAAGATGAACGAAGATGAACGAAGATGCACGAAGATGAACGAAGATGCACGAAGATGCAAGAAGATGCACGAAGATGCACGAAGATGAACGAAGATGCACGAAGATGAACGAAGATGAACGAAGATGAACGAAGATGCACGAAGATGAACGAAGATGAACGAAGATAAACGAAGATGAACGAAGATGAACGAAGATGCACGAAGATGCACGAAGATGCACGAAGATGAACGAAGATGCACGAAGATGCACGAAGATGCACGAAGATGCACGAAGATGAACGAAAATGCACGAAGATGCACGAGGATGCACGAAGATGTACGAAGATGCACGAAGATGTACGAAGATGCACGAAGATACAAGAAAATGCACGAAGATGAACGAAGATGCACGAAGATGCACGAAGATGCACGAAGATGAACGAAGATGCACGAAGATGCACGAAGATGCACGAAGATGCACGAAGATGAACGAAAATGCACGAAGATGCACGAGGATGCACGAAGATGTACGAAGATGCACGAAGATGTACGAAGATGCACGAAGATACAAGAAAATGCACGAAGATGAACGAAGATGAACGAAGATGAACGAAGATGAACGAAGATGAACGAAGATGAACGAAGATGAACGAAGATGAACGAAGATGCACGAAGATGCACGAAGATGAACGAAGATGCACGAAGATGCACGAAGATGCACGAAGATGCACGAAGATGCACGAAGATGCACGAAGATGCACGAAGATGCACGAAGATGCACGAAGATGCACGAAGATGAACGAAGATGAACGAAGATAAACGAAGATAAAAGAAGATGAACGAAGATAAACGAAGATGAACGAAGATGCACGAAGTTGCACGAAGATGCACGAAGATGCACGAAGATGCACGAAGATGCACGAAGATGCACGAAGATGCACGATGATGAACGAAGATGCACGAAGATGAACGAAGATGCACGAAGTTGCACGAAGATGCACGAAGATGCACGAAGATGCACGAAGATGAACGAAGATGAACGAAGATGAACGAAGATGAACGAAGATGAACGAAGATGAACGAAGATGAACGAAGATGCACGAAGATGCACGAAGATGCACGAAGATGAACGAAGATGAACGAAGATGAACGAAGATGAACGAAGATGAACGAAGATGAACGAAGATGAACGAAGATGCACGAAGATGAACGAAGATGCACGAAGATGCAAGAAGATGCACGAAGATGCACGAAGATGAACGAAGATGCACGAAGATGAACGAAGATGAACGAAGATGAACGAAGATGCACGAAGATGAACGAAGATGAACGAAGATAAACGAAGATGAACGAAGATGAACGAAGATGCACGAAGATGCACGAAGATGCACGAAGATGAACGAAGATGCACGAAGATGCACGAAGATGCACGAAGATGCACGAAGATGAACGAAAATGCACGAAGATGCACGAGGATGCACGAAGATGTACGAAGATGCACGAAGATGTACGAAGATGCACGAAGATACAAGAAAATGCACGAAGATGAACGAAGATGAACGAAGATGAACGAAGATGAACGAAGATGAACGAAGATGAACGAAGATGAACGAAGATGAACGAAGATGCACGAAGATGCACGAAGATGAACGAAGATGCACGAAGATGCAAGAAGATGCACGAAGATGCACGAAGATGAACGAAGATGCACGAAGATGAACGAAGATGAACGAAGATGAACGAAGATGCACGAGGATGCACGAAGATGTACGAAGATGCACGAAGATGCACGAAGATGTACGAAGATGCACGAAGATGCACGAAGATGCACGAAGATGCACGAAGATGCACGAAGATGAACGAAGATGAACGAAGATGAACGAAGATGCACGAAAATGCACGAAGATGCACGAAGATGCACGAAGATGCACGAAGATGCACGAAGATGCACGAAGATGAACGAAGATGAACGAAGATAAGCGAAGATGAACGAAGATGAACGAAGATGCACGAAGATGCACGAAGATGCACGAGGATGCACGAAGATGCACGAAGATGCACGAAGATGCACGAAGATGCACGAAGATGCACTAAGATGCACGAAGATGCACGAAGATGCACGAAGATGCACGAAGATGCACGAAGATGCACGAAGATGAACGAAGATGCACGAAGTTGCACGAAGATGCACGAAGATGCACGAAGATGCACGAAGATGAACGATGATGCACGAAGATGAACGAAGATGCACGAAGATGCACGAAGATGCACGAGAATGCACAAAGATGCACGAAGATGCACGAAGATGCACGAAGATGCACGAAGATGCACGAAGATGAACGAAGATAAACGAAGATAAACGAAGATGAACGAAGATGAACGAAGATGAACGAAGATGCACGAAAATGCACGAAGATGCACGAAGATGCACGAAGATGCACGAAGATGCACGAAGATGCACGAAGATGCACGAAGATGCACGAAGATGCACGAAGATGAACGAAGATGCACGAAGATGGACGAAGATGCACGAAGTTGCACGAAGATGCACGAAGATGCACGAAGATGCACGAAGATGAACGAAGATGAACGAAGATGAACGAAGATGAACGAAGATGAACGAAAATGAACGAAGATGAACGAAGATGCACGAAAATGCACGAAGATGCACGAAGATGCACGAAGATGAACGAAGATGAACGAAGATGAACAAAGATGAACGAAGATGATGATGATGATGATGATGATGATGATGAACGAAGATGAACGAAGATGCACGAAGATGCACGAAGATGCACGAAGATGAACGAAGATGAACGAAGATGCACGAAGATGCACGAAGATGAACGAAGATGCACGAAGATGCACGAAGATGCACGAAGATGCACGAAGATGCACGAAGATGCACGAAGATGCACGAAGATGAACGAAGATGAACGAAGATAAACGAAGATAAAAGAAGATGAACGAAGATGAACGAAGGTGAACGAAGATGCACGAAGATGCACGAAGATGCACGAAGATGCACGAAGATGAACGAAGATGAACGAAGATGAACAAAGATGAACGAAGATGATGATGATGATGATGATGATGATGATGATGAACGAAGATGAACGAAGATGCACGAAGATGCACGAAGATGCACGAAGATGAACGAAGATGAACGAAGATGCACGAAGATGCACGAAGATGAACGAAGATGCACGAAGATGCACGAAGATGCACGAAGATGCACGAAGATGCACGAAGATGCACGAAGATGCACGAAGATGAACGAAGATGAACGAAGATAAACGAAGATAAAAGAAGATGAACGAAGATGAACGAAGGTGAACGAAGATGCACGAAGATGCACGAAGATGCACGAAGATGCACGAAGATGCACGAAGATGCACGAAGATGCACGAAGATGCACGAAGATGCACGAAGATGCACGAAGATGCACGGAGATGCACGAAAATGCACGAAGATGCACGAAGATGCACGAAGATGCACGAAGATGAACGAAGATGCACGAAGATGAACGAAGATGCACGAAGATGCACGAAGATGCACGAAGATGCACGAAGATGCACGATGATGAACGAAGATGCACGAAGAAGCACGAAGATGCACGAAGATGCACGATGATGAACGAAGATGCACGAAGATGAACGAAGATGCACGAAGTTGCACGAAGATGCACGAAGATGCACGAAGATGCACGAAGATGAACGAAGATGAACGAAGATGAACGAAGATGCACGAAAATGCACGAAGATGCACGAAGATGCACGAAGATGCACGAAGATGCACGAAGATGCACGAAGATGCACGAAGATGCACGAAGATGCACGAAGATGCACGAAGATGAACGAAGATGCACGAAGATGAACGAAGATGCACGAAGATGCACGAAGATGCACGAAGATGCACGAAGATGAACGAAGATGCACGAAGATGAACGAAGATGCACGAAGTTGCACGAAGATGCACGAAGATGCACGAAGATGCACGAAGATGAACGAAGATGAACGAAGATGAACGAAGATGAACGAAGATGAACGAAGATGAACGAAGATGCACGAAGATGCACGAAGATGCACGAAGATGCACGAAGATGAACGAAGATGAACAAAGATGAACGAAGATGATGATGATGATGATGATGATGATGATGATGATGAACGAAGATGAACGAAGATGCACGAAGATGCACGAAGATGCACGAAGATGAACGAAGATGAACGAAGATGCACGAAGATGCACGAAGATGCACGAAGATGAACGAAGATGCACGAAGATGCACGAAGATGCACGAAGATGCACGAAGATGCACGAAGATGCACGAAGATGCACGAAGATGCACGAAGATGCACGAAGATGAACGAAGATGAACGAAGATAAACGAAGATAAAAGAAGATGAACGAAGATGAACGAAGATGCACGAAGATGAACGAAGATGAACGAAGATGCAAGAAGATGCACGAAGATGCACGAAGATGCACGAAGATGAACGAAGATTAACGAAGATGAACGAAGATGCACGAAGATGCACGAAGATGCACGAAGATGAACGAAGATGAACGAAGATAAACGAAGATGAACGAAGATGAACGAAGATGCACGAAGATGCACGGAGATGCACGAAGAAGAACGAAGATGCACGAAGATGCACGAAGATGCACGAAAATGCACGAAGATGCACGAAGATGCACGAAGATGCACGAAGATGCACGAAGATGCACGAAGATGAACGAAGATGAACAAAGATGAACGAAGATGATGATGATGATGATGATGATGATGATGATGATGAACGAAGATGAACGACGATGCACGAAGATGCACGAAGATGCACGAAGATGAACGAAGATGAACGAAGATGCACGAAGATGCACGAAGATGAACGAAGATGCACGAAGATGCACGAAGATGCACGAAGATGCACGAAGATGCACGAAGATGCACGAAGATGCACGAAGATGCACGAAGATGAACGAAGATGAACGAAGATAAACGAAGATAAAAGAAGATGAACGAAGATGAACGAAGATGCACGAAGATGAACGAAGATGAACGAAGATGCAAGAAGATGCACGAAGATGCACGAAGATGCACGAAGATGAACGAAGATTAACGAAGATGAACGAAGATGCACGAAGATGCACGAAGATGCACGAAGATGAACGAAGATGAACGAAGATAAACGAAGATGAACGAAGATGAACGAAGATGCACGAAGATGCACGAAGATGCACGAAGATGCACGAAGATGCACGAAGATGCACGAAGATGCACGAAGATGCACGAAGATGCACGAAGATGCACGAAGATGCACGAAGATGCACGAAAATGCACGAAGATGCACGAAGATGCACGAAGATGAACGAAGATGCACGAAGTTGCACGAAGATGCACGAAGATGCACGAAGATGCACGAAGATGAACGAAGATGAACGAAGATGAACGAAGATGAACGAAGATGCACGAAGATGCACGAAGATGCACGAAGATGAACGAAGATGAACGAAGATGAACGAAGATGAACGAAGATGCACGAAGATGAACGAAGATGAACGAAGATGCAAGAAGATGCACGAAGATGCACGAAGATGCACGAAGATGAACGAAGATTAACGAAGATGAACGAAGATGCACGAAGATGCACGAAGATGCACGAAGATGAACGAAGATGAACGAAGATAAACGAAGGGTAAACCTACAGTATAGGTAAGCAACTCCGATTTCGATGAAATTTGCACAGAAGCTTCGGAACACTAATACAAACACCCAGTGATAAAAATTTTTCCGCGGAAACACCTCTAACATACTTTTTTTTAGGAAAGTTTATGAAAATCGATCACGGTAAGACCTAAGAATTTGATTGATATTGTACTCACGTTATGGTTTGAGAGAATGTTTATTATACTAAAACATAATTAACATGTCCTTGAATCAAATTTCACAAGAAATTTCATGATGAGAAACTTTGGAATAAGATATTTTCATGTTTTTATATTCGTATATTCTCGACCCAAAACAATATATAATTATTGCTATGTCAAATGAGATCTGTCATGTCACAAGAGAGCAAGGTTGCCAAGTTGTATTTCTATTTTCAGTGGTAAACCATAGAACTTGAGTCTACATATAAGTACCATATATTTTTATGTGGCCAATTGATTGATCTACGTTTGATTGATCTAGGTGTAATTGATCTACGTTTGGGGTGGATCCCGGCGAGAGTGATGTTTTTAATCAGGCACTGCGATGGCGCGCCAGCGCCGTCGCAGGAAACATCTCCCTGGAGTTACCTGCATTTTGAATTATCTACGTTGGATTGATCTAGGCAGAGATAAGCTATAATAAGATGTGCACGTCAATGTTAAAATTTGGAAATATTTTTATCATGCTTTTGGAATCAACCACCAGATGGAGTTACTATCTTTGCATCCACAACAAAGACGTTAGCTCTTTTTACTGCTAATTTGGCTGTCACGCTATTCATTTGAATTATAAAGAAAGAAGAGGAAAAGTTTCTTCTAGATGTATTAGAACTCGATTTGGTCAGCATTGTACATATGATTATTGCTTGACCTGAATTACTTGTAGTCCAATAAAATTTCGAGAAGTTCGCATTGTCGCAATAAAGGTTAACTTTTTGATATATTGTTTGTGAAGACGTTATAAACAAATTTGCAAATCCCAAAAACAGCCCCTCATTGCTGGTTTTTGGGCGTTTACGCGAAAACTATGTACTATACAAAAAAAAGGTGTAGAGCTTTCTTTCCTGCGTACTTTGAAATCAAGTTCGTTCGATTTGGATGCACGAGTTATTTTCTGCGGGCCCGAAAAGACGCGTGTTGGGAAAGTGCGACGACACGAGGAGTGGGACAGACAAGGCGCGAAGACGGCGGCACCGTCTCACCCTTTGTTCTCGAGACCACTGACCGACAAAGGGGACTTTTTTTATTTCATCGAAATCATAATTGATTTGATTACGAGTTTCGAGCGCGCCTTCTTCCCTCACACCCTTCGTCGGATCATAGAATCAGACGGGATAAGTAAATGAAATGTTGCGTTATCTATTTGATTACATTGCACAAGATTATATTTATTTATTTATTTATTTATTTATACAGGAGGAATACAAACGGGACTGACCCGAAACAGTATTCACATATAGGTTATAACGCCAGAAAGCGAATCTATATAAATCCAAAATGAGTTTCGATGTATCTAAAAATTAATAAAGAATTCAAGTAATGAAAATGGTACATGTGGTAAATGAAATAAGTGAATATTGAAGATAAACATTATTTTTGTTCAGCATTTTTTATATATCATGAAATATATACGTCCCAAATCGCTTGCTTGTTAAAAACATTAAAAATTTTGACTCGAAAACTGAAAACACAATTTTATCAGGAACAACCAATTTCAGAGAGTACATTATGAAATTATGAGGGAAGGCATGAAATAACTCTACAATATGAAGACATAATATACATTTGTAAAAATAAATTAGCTAATTGAAATCTCCCGAATTGATGCTTATCTAAAAAATACATTGTATACAAAATGAGACCTTCATACCTACCGAATGGATTCACTCAAATTATCATGGATAACGGTTTTTAGGCAGCATTTATGGTCCACCAATTTTCGCCAAATTATTTTCCGTTTTAGTTTAAAGTCGTATTTTATGGAAAAAAAAAACATGGAACTGGATGCAGAATTCAACGCTGACTTCGATGATGATAAAATATACAGGGTGCTCCATTGAAAAATATACTGCTTTTGTTATTACGGAAAAATGCAATACCCTGTCCACCTGGAACTTTTTTCAAAACTTAACTTTGGTGCCGTGTAACTTTTATATAGGACTTTTTTTTTCAAATGAATCAGCCCTATTTATATATCGAACAAATGTGCACTGTCGGGACATTCGGTATAAGTTATGACATATTTCAATCCACAAAGAATATTGAAATTGTGAACGAAATGATCCAAAAGCATTTTATGATAATTACAGACAATTATCATATATTATATAAACATAATTAATTATGTAGAATAATCATCGTAGTTGTATCAACAATAAGTTGATCAAGTTATTATGTTTAGATTCAACAGTAGAAAGTCAAGAGATATTATTGAGAGGAATGAATTGAAAGGAAGGGAGGGCAAAGAAGTATCATTTTTTCATTAATATCAATCGTAACATCGTTTATTCACACCTCTATTAAACAGATGAACTGTACATATATCATACCTACATTTTACAAATAAATCGCTTCAATTACATTAATACTAAACATATGGACCTCGTAAACAGTCTTTGCACAAAATATGCACATCCTCGTGAAGTCAAACCTCCTCACATCCAATCGATGCTCAAAACTTGAATTCTGCAGATGTTGGAAACTTGACTGTACAGAAAAAGTAGTCGTAGGCTGAAAAGTGGAGCATACGTCCGCATGACGTATCGATGATTCCTTCTGGATCGAGGGCTGAGGAGGTCTGCAGATATCAATTGTGCACTCACGACAGCTGATACTATGATATGAATCAGACGATGAAGGATGGTCACATTCAAGTCTAGTGCGTTTTATTGGACCCTGGCAGTTTGATATCTAACACTACAAAGCTTATAGAAAAACTTTATATCATCGTTGGCCTAACACTCCCATTTGTCGTCGTTTAATGATTGGCTTTTCTAAGTCAATGTCTGCAGGCCTTTTTGATGAACGACTACAGTGGTGTCCTTTCCACAATCGAGCGGTTCATCAGATTCCACAAATTTGAGAACGGTCCATGATGGCGACTGTAAGCAATTGAAATTTAACCAATTGCTCTCATAGAGGGAAAAATGTCGGACAAAACAATTCTCATTTTCAGATATTGACATCGCTCGCAGATTGAAAAAATCCAAATTTTTGGCCGAGGTAAGGGATGGCAGAAATGTCTGAACTGACCAAAAGTCTCGTTTTGTGAATGTGACTTCAACGAAGACAATTTTTTTATAGGATCATATGTCGAAAAGGAATATAGTACAGTACATTATCGACTACTGAGGAAGACATGGAGAAGTACATATGATCATGTTTTCTGATATGCTGATTTATTGAGATATTCATCATATTCGTTGCTGGTAATTTTCGTTCAGTTTTTTTTTGAGGTATTTAGGTACTACGTCTGATTTGTAAAATAAGTTTCACTTGTTTTATTTTTCAATTATATTTCTACTTTGAACTCGAAAATATACCAGAAATATGCAAAATTTATCACCTGATAGGTCACGTTTTTGGGGCTGTTGTATCTCGATTCGACATGAACATGTATCTAGAGAGAAGTTAGCATTCTTTTGAGATATTGAGCGTGTTTTTATCATTTATCGTTCTAAATTTATGGCTGTTTATATCGGCTGCTCGGATTTTTTCAACTTTGAGCAAAGAGCGGCACTGCCTAACGTCGTTTAATCGAGCTCAAACTCCATATACAAATAATATTATACTAACCTGTGAAATCAGCAAACGTTTACACCCACAAATATAAGAAGAGCTTTTTGGAAACCAAAAATTTGTTTTACTTCTGTTCAAGACAAACAACAAGCAAATTCTACAATTACATTCGGAATAAATTCTTACAATTAGATGTTTACCGAAAGTCGTTAACAATTAATATTTCGAAGAAATCGAAAAAAAAAGTCCACTTTGTCGGTCAGTCGGCTCGACAAAGGGTGAGACGGTGCCGTCGTCATCGCGCCTTGTCCCACTCCTCGTGTCCTCGCGCTTTTCTACACGCGTCTTTTCGGGCCCACAGAAAATGTCTCTTACAACCAAATCGAACAAACTTGATATCAAAGTACGCAGAAACAAACTGTACAACTTTTGTCTGAAGATTTTTCCGTATAGTAAATAGTTTACGCGTAAAGCCCAAAAAACCAGCAATGAGGGGCTGTTTTCGCGATTTGCAACCCCCGTGCAATAGATATCGATTCGCTGCTTTGGGAATTTGTTTATAACGTCTGCACAAACAATATATCAGAAAGTTAACCTTCATTGTAGAATTTTTACATTGGAATTTATTACCTGCAATTAAATAAAAAATTAGTGGGAACCCCTTCATAAAAGAAAAAAAAACCTTTTTCGTACTCATTCTCCAGAATCTTCAATTCTTATATTCCAGTGTTACAATAATTTCAAATATATTTCATTTAAACTTTCAGTTCGTGACTTTCATCAGAATCCGTAGAGTCCTGGTAACCTAGTATTTTTTCCCACATGGAACCTTCTTCATTTCATAAAACTGGTCAATAAATAATATAACGAAGGAAATTATATAAACACTTTTTTTACTTCTTGTCTGAAACAGCCAGCTTGAAATAAACAAACCTAAATATTCAGTACTATTTTTCCAATCACAAAAATAAATCATTACGTTCATAAAATTAGCTGCCAACTGCTAACTTCACATTGCCTAAAATAGAAATTCATGCATTATGCGACATCTATGATATCACGTTGAAATGAAAATCAATCACGTGACCATATTTCCAAACCTTCCATAAGACGTGCACATCTTATTGTAACTTATCTCTGATCTAGGTGTAATTGATCTACGTTTGGGGTGGATCCCGGCGAGAGTGATGTTTTTAAACAGGCACTGCGATGGCGCGCCAGCGCCGTCGCAGGAACCATCTCCCTCGAGCTACCTGCATTTTGATTTATCTACGTTTGATTGATCTAGGTGTAATTGATCTACGTTTGGGGTGGATCCCGGCGAGAGTGATGTTTTTAATCAGGCACTGCGATGGCGCGCCAGCGCCGTCGCAGGAACCATCTCCCTCGAGTTACCTGCATTTTGAATCATCTACGTTTGATTGATCTAGGTGTAATTGATCTACGTTTGGGGTGGATCCCGGCGAGAGTGATGTTTTTAATCAGGCACTGCGATGGCGCGCCAGCGCCGTCGCAGGAACCATCTCCCTCGAGTTACCTGCATTTTGAATTATCTACGTTTGATTGATCTAGGTGTAATTGATCTACGTTTGGGGTGGATCCCGGCGAGAGTGATGTTTTTAATCAGGCACTGCGATGGCGCGCCAGCGCCGTCGCAGGAACCATCTCCCTCGAGTTACCTGCATTTTGAATCATCTACGTTTGATTGATCTAGGTGTAATTGATCTACGTTTGGGGTGGATCCCGGCGAGAGTGATGTTTTTAATCAGGCACTGCGATGGCGCGCCAGCGCCGTCGCAGGAACCATCTCCCTCGAGTTACCTGCATTTTGAATTATCTATGTTTGATTGATTTATCGCGCCATCGCAGGAATCGTGTGCATCAAAATATTTGGATTCGTTGAATGATTGTATCCCGAACTTTGAAATAAATCAAATCTCCGATTTTGTATTCACTTGGCAACGCTGCTTGTTTTAGTGACACTAAACTAGTCATTTGACATTTCCATTATTGCACGCCATATTGGGTTGAAAATATATGATATTAAATTATGAAAATGGGCATTTTCATAGCTTTCCATCATGAAATTTCTCGTGGAAATCGATTTTAGAACATTTTAATGAAATTTTAGTCTATTTAAAATTTGTCCTACTAATTACGTAAGTACAATATCAATCAAATTCTTAGGTCTTACCGTGATCGATTTTCAGAAACTTTCCTAAAAAAAAGTATGTTAGAGGTGTTTCCGCGGAAAAATTTTTATCACATGGAGTTTTTATTAGTGTTCCGAAGCTTCTGTGAAAATTTCATCAAAATCGGAGTTGCTTACCTATACTGTAGGTTTTCCAAACGAAGATGAACGAAGATGAACGAAGATGCACGAAGATGCACGGAGATGCACGAAGAAGAACGAAGATGCACGAAGATGCACGAAGATGCACGAAGATGAACGAAGATGAACGAAGATAAACGAAGATGAACGAAGATGAACGAAGATGAACGAAGATGAACGAAGATGCACGAAGATGCACGAAGATGCACGAAGATGCACGAAGATGCACGAAGATGCACGAAGATGCACGAAGATGCACGAAGATGAACGAAGATGCACGAAGATGAACGAAGATGAACGAAGATGCACGAAGATGCACGAAGATGCACGAAGATGCACGAAGATGCACGAGGATGCACGAAGATGCACGAAGATGCACGAAGATGAACGAAGATGCACGAAGATGAACGAAGATGCACGAAGATGCACGAAGAAGCACGAAGATGCACGAAGATGCACGAAGATGAACGAAGATGCACGGAGATGAACGAAGATGCACGAAGTTGCACGAAGATGCACGAAGATGCACGAAGATGCACGAAGATGCACGAAGATGAACGAAGATGAACGAAGATAAACGAAGATGAACGAAGATGCACGAAGATGAACGAAGATGCACGAAGATGAACGATGATGCACGAAGATGAACGGAGATGCACGAAGATGCACGAAGATGCACGAGAATGCACAAAGATGCACGAAGATGCACGAAGATGCACGAAGATGCACGAAGATGCACGAAGATGAACGAAGATAAACGAAGATAAACGAAGATGAACGAAGATGAACGAAGATGAACGAAGATGAACGAAAATGCACGAAGATGCACGAAGATGCACGAAGATGCACGAAGATGCACGAAGATGCACGAAGATGCACGAAGATGCACGAAGATGCACGAAGATGCACGAAGATGCACGAAGATGAACGAAGATGCACGAAGATGAACGAAGATGCACGAAGATGCACGAAGATGCACGAAGATGCACGAAGATGAACGAAGATGCACGAAGATGAACGAAGATGCACGAAGTTGCACGAAGATGCACGAAGATGCACGAAGATGCACGAAGATGAACGAAGATGAACGAAGATGAACGAAGATGAACGAAGATGAACGAAGATGAACGAAGATGAACGAAGATGCACGAAGATGCACGAAGATGCACGAAGATGCACGAAGATGCACGAAGATGAACGAAGATGAACAAAGATGAACGAAGATGATGATGATGATGATGATGATGATGATGATGATGAACGAAGATGAACGAAGATGCACGAAGATGCACGAAGATGCACGAAGATGAACGAAGATGAACGAAGATGCACGAAGATGCACGAAGATGAACGAAGATGCACGAAGATGCACGAAGATGCACGAAGATGCACGAAGATGCACGAAGATGCACGAAGATGCACGAAGATGCACGAAGATGAACGAAGATGAACGAAGATAAACGACTTTACTTAAATCATTTAGTTTCATTTTATCTCGTCCACTTTTTTATATATTTAATAAGTCTCTATCATCAGGCGAATTTCCGGATTACTGGAAAACATCATATGTTACTCCTATATATAAATCTGGTCGAAAATCTGACGTGAGCAATTATCGTCCCATTTCTATACTTAGCGTAATCCCCAAAGCCTTTGAGAGCATCATCTTTGATTTCCTTTCTTACGACTGTTCATCAATAATAGGGACCCATCAGTTTGGATTTACATCCAAAAAATCAGCGGAACTAGGCCTCATCACGTATGTCGATTTTTTGTCGGAAGCTCTGGAAAGAGGATCTCAAATTGACTCTGTGTACACCGATTTTTCCAAAGCTTTCGACAAAGTCAATCATGATCTCCTGATTCACAAACTTCGATTATACGGCATTGATGGGGCAATATTGCAGTGGCTCAAGAGCTACCTCACAGAAAGAACCCAAACTGTTAAGGTTAATCATTACTATTCGCAATCCTTTACAGTTACCTCGGGTGTTCCACAAGGTTCTCACCTGGGCCCACTGCTGTTTAATCTTCTTATTAACGATCTTATTAGCTGTTTTCGAGAAAGTGAAGCTTTGCTATTTGCCGACGACTTGAAGTGTTTTAAAATAATCAATAATGAGGCCGATTCACTAAACCTACAAAATGATATAGATTGCCTATCAAACTGGTGCACGCAAAATGGAATGTGTTTGAATGCTTCCAAATGCCATATTCTTCGTTTCCATCGAACACACTACCCAATCATCTTCGATTACAGTATAAATAATTTGACCCTTCATTCTGCTATTGAAACCAAAGATCTAGGTGTGATTTTAGACTCCACACTTAGTTACAAATCTCATATTTCCACTGTAACTCAGAAATCTATGAAGATGCTAGGCTTTATAAAGAGAACCACCGGTGATTTTACAAACATCACTGCTATTAAATCCCTTTACTTTTCCCTCGTTAGATCTCACCTTGACTACTGTTCCTCAGTTTGGTCCCCTCATTATGCTATATATAAAATGAAACTCGAGGCTGTTCAGCACAGTTTTCTTAGATATATAGCCTTCAAGATGCATGCATACCTCGACTATGCTGTATTGGAACGCATATTGAACATACCTTCCCTTGAGGTACGCAGGAAACAAAGAGACCTAATATTTCTATTTAAGATTGTCAATGGACTATGTAACAGCCCGGAGCTTCTCTCCAAAATATCCCTACTTGTTCCCTGTCGTGCAACTAGACAGGTACAAACCTTTTATGTCGCATTTCATAGATTCAACTACTCATACTACAGCTTTATCCCCAGATCTCTTCGTTTAGCCAACTCCTTGAACAACCTTCAAATCTTTAACATATCAGTTCCTCGCTTCAAAAACCATATTCTTAACCTTGCTATCTAATATTTAATATATCAGTTTCCCGCTTCAAAAACCATATCCTTGACCTAGCTATTTAATACTTTCAGCTTGTGCTTTTGTATTGTGTTTACTGTTGCTTGGCCTGCAAGAATGAGATTAGTTCATATTGTTATACATTGCGAATTTTTCTTAATATTTCTATTTTGAATCTGTATTATTCACATAATTTACTTTCAATCCACTATATTGTATTGACTACTATATAGCACTGTAATACTTTCATCCGAATTGGGCTTGCCCGTGTATAAATAAATAAATAAATAAGGATAAAAGAAGATGAACGAAGATAAACGAAGATGAACGAAGATGCACGAAGATGCACGAAGATGCACGAAGATGCACGAAGATGCACGAAGATGCACGAAGATGCACGAAGATGCACGAAGATGCACGAAGATGCACGGAGATGCACGAAAATGCACGAAGATGCACGAAGATGCACGAAGATGCACGAAGATGAACGAAGATGCACGAAGATGAACGAAGATGCACGAAGATGCACGAAGATGCACGAAGATGCACGAAGATGCACGATGATGAACGAAGATGCACGAAGAAGCACGAAGATGCACGAAGATGCACGATGATGAACGAAGATGCACGAAAATGAACGAAGATGCACGAAGTTGCACGAAGATGCACGAAGATGCACGAAGATGCACGAAGATGCACGAAGATGAACGAAGATGAACGAAGATGAACGAAGATGAACGAAGATGCACGAAGATGCACGAAGATGAACGAAGATGCACGGAGATGAACGAAGATGCACGAAGTTGCACGAAGATGCACGAAGATGCACGAAGATGCACGAAGATGAACGAAGATGAACGAAGATAAACGAAGATGAACGAAGATGCACGAAGATGAACGAAGATGCACGAAGATGAACGATGATGCACGAAGATGAACGGAGATGCACGAAGATGCACGAAGATGCACGAGAATGCACAAAGATGCACGAAGATGCACGAAGATGCACGAAGATGCACGAAGATGAACGAAGATAAACGAAGATAAACGAAGATGAACGAAGATGAACGAAGATGAACGAAGATGCACGAAAATGCACGAAGATGCACGAAGATGCACGAAGATGCACGAAGATGCACGAAGATGCACGAAGATGCACGAAGATGCACGAAGATGCACGAAGATGAACGAAGATGCACGAAGATGAACGAAGATGCACGAAGATGCACGAAGATGCACGAAGATGCACGAAGATGAACGAAGATGCACGAAGATGAACGAAGATGCACGAAGATGCACGGAGATGCACGAAGAAGAACGAAGATGCACGAAGATGCACGAAGATGCACGAAGATGCACGAAGATGCACGAAGATGAACGAAGATGAACGAAGATGAACGAAGATGAACGAAGATGAACGAAGATGAACGAAGATGCACGAAGATGCACGAAGATGCACGAAGATGCACGAAGATGCACGAAGATGCACGAAGATGCACGAAGATGCACGAAGATGAACGAAGATGCACGAAGATGAACGAAGATGAACGAAGATGCACGAAGATGCACGAAAATGCACGAAGATGAACGAAGATGCACGAAGATGAACGAAGATGCACGAAGATGCACGAAGATGCACGAAGATGCACGAAGATGCACGAAGATGAACGAAGATGCACGGAGATGAACGAAGATGCACGAAGTTGCACGAAGATGCACGAAGATGCACGAAGATGCACGAAGATGAACGAAGATGAACGAAGATAAACGAAGATGAACGAAGATGCACGAAGATGAACGAAGATGCACGAAGATGAACGATGATGCACGAAGATGAACGGAGATGCACGAAGATGCACGAAGATGCACGAGAATGCACAAAGATGCACGAAGATGCACGAAGATGCACGAAGATGCACGAAGATGCACGAAGATGAACGAAGATAAACGAAGATAAACGAAGATGAACGAAGATGAACGAAGATGAACGAAGATGCACGAAAATGCACGAAGATGCACGAAGATGCACGAAGATGCACGAAGATGCACGAAGATGCACGAAGATGCACGAAGATGCACGAAGATGCACGAAGATGCACGAAGATGAACGAAGATGCACGAAGATGAACGAAGATGCACGAAGATGCACGAAGATGCACGAAGATGCACGAAGATGAACGAAGATGCACGAAGATGAACGAAGATGCACGAAGTTGCACGAAGATGCACGAAGATGCACGAAGATGCACGAAGATGAACGAAGATGAACGAAGATGAACGAAGATGAACGAAGATGAACGAAGATGAACGAAGATGAACGAAGATGCACGAAGATGCACGAAGATGCACGAAGATGCACGAAGATGCACGAAGATGAACGAAGATGAACAAAGATGAACGAAGATGATGATGATGATGATGATGATGATGATGATGATGAACGAAGATGAACGAAGATGCACGAAGATGCACGAAGATGCACGAAGATGCACGAAGATGCACGAAGATGCACGAAGATGAACGAAGATGAACGAAGATGCACGAAGATGCACGAAGATGAACGAAGATGCACGAAGATGCACGAAGATGCACGAAGATGCACGAAGATGCACGAAGATGCACGAAGATGCACGAAGATGCACGAAGATGCACGAAGATGAACGAAGATGAACGAAGATAAACGAAGATAAAAGAAGATGAACGAAGATGAACGAAGATGCACGAAGATGAACGAAGATGAACGAAGATGCAAGAAGATGCACGAAGATGCACGAAGATGCACGAAGATGAACGAAGATTAACGAAGATGAACGAAGTTGCACGAAGATGCACGAAGATGCACGAAGATGAACGAAGATGAACGAAGATAAACGAAGATGAACGAAGATGAACGAAGATGCACGAAGATGCACGGAGATGCACGAAGAAGAACGAAGATGCACGAAGATGCACGAAGATGCACGAAGATGCACGAAGATGCACGAAGATGAACGAAGATGAACGAAGATAAACGAAGATGAACGAAGATGAACGAAGATGAACGAAGATGCACGAAGATGCACGAAGATGCACGAAGATGCACGAAGATGAACGAAGATGCACGAAGATGAACGAAGATGCACGAAGTTGCACGAAGATGCACGAAGATGCACGAAGATGCACGAAGATGCACGAAGATGAACGAAGATGCACGAAGATGAACGAAGATGCACGAAGTTGCACGAAGATGCACGAAGATGCACGAAGATGCACGAAGATGAACGAAGATGAACGAAGATGAACGAAGATGAACGAAGATGAACGAAGATGAACGAAGATGCACGAAGATGCACGAAGATGCACGAAGATGCACGAAGATGCACGAAGATGAACGAAGATGAACAAAGATGAACGAAGATGATGATGATGATGATGATGATGATGATGATGATGAACGAAGATGAACGAAGATGCACGAAGATGCACGAAGATGAACGAAGATAAACGAAGATAAACGAAGATGAACGAAGATGAACGGAGATGAACGAAGATGCACGAAAATGCACGAAGATGCACGAAGATGCACGAAGATGCACGAAGATGCACGAAGATGCACGAAGATGCACGAAGATGCACGAAGATGCACGAAGATGCACGAAGATGAACGAAGATGAACGAAGATGCACGAAGATGCACGAAGATGAACGAAGATGCACGAAGATGCACGAAGATGCACGAAGATGCACGAAGATGCACGAAGATGCACGAAGATGCACGAAGATGAACGAAGATGAACGAAGATAAACGAAGATAAAAGAAGATGAACGAAGATGAACGAAGGTGAACGAAGATGCACGAAGATGCACGAAGATGCACCAAGATGCACGAAGATGCACGAAGATGCACGAAGATGCACGGAGATGCACGAAAATGCACGAAGATGCACGAAGATGCACGAAGATGCACGAAGATGCACGAAGATGCACGAAGATGCACGATGATGAACGAAGATGCACGAAGAAGCACGAAGATGCACGAAGATGCACGATGATGAACGAAGATGCACGAAGATGAACGAAGATGCACGAAGTTGCACGAAGATGCACGAAGATGCACGAAGATGCACGAAGATGAACGAAGATGAACGAAGATGAACGAAGATGAACGAAGATGCACGAAGATGCACGAAGATGCACGAAGATGAACGAAGATGAACGAAGATGAACGAAGATGCACGAAGATGAACGAAGATGAACGAAGATGCAAGAAGATGCACGAAGATGCACGAAGATGCACGAAGATGAACGAAGATTAACGAAGATGAACGAAGATGCACGAAGATGCACGAAGATGCACGAAGATGAACGAAGATGAACGAAGATAAACGAAGATGAACGAAGATGAACGAAGATGCACGAAGATGCACGGAGATGCACGAAGAAGAACGAAGATGCACGAAGATGCACGAAGATGCACGAAGATGCACGAAGATGCACGAAGATGAACGAAGATGAACGAAGATAAACGAAGATGAACGAAGATGAACGAAGATGAACGAAGATGAACGAAGATGCACGAAGATGCACGAAGATGCACGAAGATGCACGAAGATGCACGAAGATGCACGAAGATGCACGAAGATGCACGAAGATGAACGAAGATGCACGAAGATGAACGAAGATGAACGAAGATGCACGAAGATGCACGAAGATGCACGAAGATGCACGAAGATGCACGAAGATGCACGAGGATGCACGAAGATGCACGAAGATGCACGAAGATGAACGAAGATGCACGAAGATGAACGAAGATGCACGAAGATGCACGAAGATGCACGAAGATGCACGAAGATGCACGAAGATGAACGAAGATGCACGGAGATGAACGAAGATGCACGAAGTTGCACGAAGATGCACGAAGATGCACGAAGATGCACGAAGATGAACGAAGATGAACGAAGATAAACGAAGATGAACGAAGATGCACGAAGATGAACGAAGATGCACGAAGATGAACGATGATGCACGAAGATGAACGGAGATGCACGAAGATGCACGAAGATGCACGAGAATGCACAAAGATGCACGAAGATGCACGAAGATGCACGAAGATGCACGAAGATGCACGAAGATGAACGAAGATAAACGAAGATAAACGAAGATGAACGAAGATGAACGAAGATGAACGAAGATGCACGAAAATGCACGAAGATGCACGAAGATGCACGAAGATGCACGAAGATGCACGAAGATGCACGAAGATGCACGAAGATGCACGAAGATGCACGAAGATGCACGAAGATGCACGAAGATGAACGAAGATGCACGAAGATGAACGAAGATGCACGAAGATGCACGAAGATGCACGAAGATGCACGAAGATGAACGAAGATGCACGAAGATGAACGAAGATGCACGAAGATGCACGGAGATGCACGAAGAAGAACGAAGATGCACGAAGATGCACGAAGATGCACGAAGATGCACGAAGATGAACGAAGATGAACGAAGATAAACGAAGATGAACGAAGATGAACGAAGATGAACGAAGATGAACGAAGATGCACGAAGATGCACGAAGATGCACGAAGATGCACGAAGATGCACGAAGATGAACGAAGATGCACGAAGATGAACGAAGATGAACGAAGATGCACGAAGATGCACGAAGATGCACGAAGATGCACGAAGATGCACGAGGATGCACGAAGATGCACGAAGATGCACGAAGATGAACGAAGATGCACGAAGATGAACGAAGATGCACGAAGATGCACGAAGATGCACGAAGATGCACGAAGATGCACGAAGATGAACGAAGATGCACGGAGATGAACGAAGATGCACGAAGTTGCACGAAGATGCACGAAGATGCACGAAGATGCACGAAGATGAACGAAGATGAACGAAGATAAACGAAGATGAACGAAGATGCACGAAGATGAACGAAGATGCACGAAGATGAACGATGATGCACGAAGATGAACGGAGATGCACGAAGATGCACGAAGATGCACGAGAATGCACAAAGATGCACGAAGATGCACGAAGATGCACGAAGATGCACGAAGATGCACGAAGATGCACGAAGATGCACGAAGATGAACGAAGATAAACGAAGATAAACGAAGATGAACGAAGATGAACGAAGATGAACGAAGATGCCCGAAAATGCACGAAGATGCACGAAGATGCACGAAGATGCACGAAGATGCACGAAGATGCACGAAGATGCACGAAGATGCACGAAGATGCACGAAGATGCACGAAGATGAACGAAGATGCACGAAGATGAACGAAGATGCACGAAGATGCACGAAGATGCACGAAGATGCACGAAGATGAACGAAGATGCACGAAGATGAACGAAGATGCACGAAGATGCACGAAGAAGAACGAAGATGCACGAAGATGCACGAAGATGCACGAAGATGCACGAAGATGCACGAAGATGCACGAAGATGAACGAAGATGAACGAAGATAAACGAAGATGAACGAAGATGAACGAAGATGAACGAAGATGAACGAAGATGCACGAAGATGCACGAAGATGCACGAAGATGCACGAAGATGCACGAAGATGCACGAAGATGCACGAAGATGAACGAAGATGCACGAAGATGAACGAAGATGCACGAAGATGCACGAAGATGCACGAAGATGCACGAAGATGCACGAGGATGCACGAAGATGCACGAAGATGCACGAAGATGAACGAAGATGCACGAAGATGAACGAAGATGCACGAAGATGCACGAAGATGCACGAAGATGCACGAAGATGCACGAAGATGAACGAAGATGCACGGAGATGAACGAAGATGCACGAAGTTGCACGAAGATGCACGAAGATGCACGAAGATGAACGAAGATGAACGAAGATAAACGAAGATGAACGAAGATGCACGAAGATGAACGAAGATGCACGAAGATGAACGATGATGCACGAAGATGAACGGAGATGCACGAAGATGCACGAAGATGCACGAGAATGCACAAAGATGCACGAAGATGCACGAAGATGCACGAAGATGCACGAAGATAAACGAAGATGAACGAAGATGAACGAAGATGAACGAAGATGCACGAAAATGCACGAAGATGCACGAAGATGCACGAAGATGCACGAAGATGCACGAAGATGCACGAAGATGCACGAAGATGCACGAAGATGCACGAAGATGCACGAAGATGCACGAAGATGAACGAAGATGCACGAAGATGAACGAAGATGCACGAAGATGCACGAAGATGCACGAAGATGCACGAAGATGAACGAAGATGCACGAAGATGAACGAAGATGCACGAAGTTGCACGAAGATGCACGAAGATGCACGAAGATGCACGAAGATGAACGAAGATGAACGAAGATGAACGAAGATGAACGAAGATGAACGAAGATGAACGAAGATGAACGAAGATGAACGAAGATGCACGAAGATGCACGAAGATGCACGAAGATGCACGAAGATGCACGAAGATGAACGAAGATGAACAAAGATGAACGAAGATGATGATGATGATGATGATGATGATGATGATGATGAACGAAGATGAACGAAGATGCACGAAGATGCACGAAGATGCACGAAGATGAACGAAGATGAACGAAGATGCACGAAGATGCACGAAGATGAACGAAGATGCACGAAGATGCACGAAGATGCACGAAGATGCACGAAGATGCACGAAGATGCACGAAGATGCACGAAGATGCACGAAGATGCACGAAGATGCACGAAGATGAACGAAGATGAACGAAGATAAACGAAGATAAAAGAAGATGAACGAAGATGAACGAAGATGCACGAAGATGAACTAAGATGAACGAAGATGCAAGAAGATGCACGAAGATGCACGAAGATGCACGAAGATGAACGAAGATTAACGAAGATGAACGAAGATGCACGAAGATGCACGAAGATGCACGAAGATGAACGAAGATGAACGAAGATAAACGAAGATGAACGAAGATGAACGAAGATGCACGAAGATGCACGGAGATGCACGAAGAAGAACGAAGATGCGCGAAGATGCACGAAGATGCACGAAGATGCACGAAGATGCACGAAGATGAACGAAGATGAACGAAGATGATGAACGAAGATGAACGAAGATGCACGAAGATGCACGAAGATGCACGAAGATGCACGAAGATGCACGAAGATGCACGAAGATGCACGAAGATGCACGAAGAAGAACGAAGATGCACGAAGATGAACGAAGATGAACGAAGATGCACGAAGATGCACGAAGATGCACGAAGATGCACGAAGATGCACGAAGATGCACGAGGATGCACGAAGATGCACGAAGATGCACGAAGATGAACGAAGATGCACGAAGATGAACGAAGATGCACGAAGATGCACGAAGATGCACGAAGATGCACGAAGATGCACGAAGATGAACGAAGATGCACGAAGATGCACGAAGATGCACGAAGATGCACGAAGATGCACGAAGATGAACGAAGATGAACGAAGATAAACGAAGATAAAAGAAGATGAACGAAGATAAACGAAGATGAACGAAGATGCACGAAGATGCACGAAGATGCACGAAGATGCACGAAGATGCACGAAGATGCACGAAGATGCACGAAGATGCACGAAGATACACGGAGATGCACGAAAATGCACGAAGATGCACGAAGATGCACGAAGATGCACGAAGATGAACGAAGATGCACGAAGATGAACGAAGATGCACGAAGATGCACGAAGATGCACGAAGATGCACGAAGATGCACGATGATGAACGAAGATGCACGAAGAAGCACGAAGATGCACGAAGATGCACGATGATGAACGAAGATGCACGAAGATGAACGAAGATGCACGAAGTTGCACGAAGATGCACGAAGATGCACGAAGGTGCACGAAGATGCACGAAGATGAACGAAGATGAACGAAGATGAACGAAGATGAACGAAGATGAACGAAGATGCACGAAGATGCACGAAGATGCACGAAGATGAACGAAGATGCACGGAGATGAACGAAGATGCACGAAGTTGCACGAAGATGCACGAAGATGCACGAAGATGCACGAAGATGAACGAAGATGAACGAAGATAAACGAAGATGAACGA
The DNA here is from genome assembly GCA_037013635.1 of Plagiodera versicolora. Lineage (NCBI taxonomy): Eukaryota > Metazoa > Arthropoda > Insecta > Coleoptera > Chrysomelidae > Plagiodera > Plagiodera versicolora. Next base: position 2,687,741 of record JAYMYH010000018.1, read on the forward strand.
AGATGCACGAAGATGAACGAAGATGCACGAAGATGAACGATGATGCACGAAGATGAACGGAGATGCACGAAGATGCACGAAGATGCACGAGAATGCACAAAGATGCACGAAGATGCACGAAGATGCACGAAGATGCACGAAGATGCACGAAGATCAACGAAGATAAACGAAGATAAACGAAGATGAACGAAGATGAACGAAGATGAACGAAGATGCACGAAAATGCACGAAGATGCACGAAGATGCACGAAGATGCACGAAGATGCACGAAGATGCACGAAGATGCACGAAGATGCACGAAGATGCACGAAGATGCACGAAGATGCACGAAGATGAACGAAGATGCACGAAGATGAACGAAGATGAACGAAGATGCACGAAGATGCACGAAGATGCACGAAGATGCACGAGGATGCACGAAGATGCACGAAGATGCACGAAGATGAACGAAGATGCACGAAGATGAACGAAGATGCACGAAGATGCACGAAGATGCACGAAGATGCACGAAGATGAACGAAGATGCACGGAGATGAACGAAGATGCACGAAGTTGCACGAAGATGCACGAAGATGCACGAAGATGAACGAAGATGCACGGAGATGAACGAAGATGCACGAAGTTGCACGAAGATGCACGAAGATGCACGAAGATGCACGAAGATGAACGAAGATGAACGAAGATAAACGAAGATGAACGAAGATGCACGAAGATGAACGAAGATGCACGAAGATGAACGATGATGCACGAAGATGAACGGAGATGCACGAAGATGCACGAAGATGCACGAGAATGCACAAAGATGCACGAAGATGCACGAAGATGCACGAAGATGCACGAAGATGCACGAAGATGCACGAAGATGAACGAAGATAAACGAAGATAAACGAAGATGAACGAAGATGAACGAAGATGAACGAAGATGCACGAAGATGCACGAAGATGCACGAAGATGCACGAAGATGCACGAAGATGCACGAAGATGCACGAAGATGCACGAAGATGCACGAAGATGCACGAAGATGCACGAAGTTGCACGAAGATGCACGAAGATGCACGAAGATGCACGAAGATGAACGAAGATGAACGAAGATGAACGAAGATGAACGAAGATGAACGAAGATGCACGAAGATGCACGAAGATGCACGAAGATGCACGAAGATGCACGAAGATGAACGAAGATGATGATGATGATGATGATGATGATGATGATGATGATGATGATGATGAACGAAGATGAACGAAGATGCACGAAGATGCACGAAGATGCACGAAGATGAACGAAGATGAACGAAGATGCACGAAGATGCACGAAGATGCACGAAGATGAACGAAGATGCACGAAGTTGCACGAAGATGCACGAAGATGCACGAAGATGCACGAAGATGAACGAAGATGAACGAAGATGAACGAAGATGAACGAAGATGAACGAAGATGAACGAAGATGCACGAAGATGCACGAAGATGCACGAAGATGCACGAAGATGCACGAAGATGAACGAAGATGAACAAAGATGAACGAAGATGATGATGATGATGATGATGATGATGATGATGATGAACGAAGATGAACGAAGATGCACGAAGATGAACGAAGATGAACGAAGATAAACGAAGATGAACGAAGATGAACGAAGATGCACGAAGATGCACGGAGATGCACGAAGAAGAACGAAGATGCACGAAGATGCACGAAGATGCACGAAGATGCACGAAGATGCACGAAGATGAACGAAGATGAACGAAGATAAACGAAGATGAACGAAGATGAACGAAGATGAACGAAGATGCACGAAGATGCACGAAGATGCACGAAGATGCACGAAGATGAACGAAGATGCACGAAGATGAACGAAGATGCACGAAGTTGCACGAAGATGCACGAAGATGCACGAAGATGCACGAAGATGCACGAAGATGAACGAAGATGCACGAAGATGAACGAAGATGCACGAAGTTGCACGAAGATGCACGAAGATGCACGAAGATGCACGAAGATGAACGAAGATGAACGAAGATGAACGAAGATGAACGAAGATGAACGAAGATGAACGAAGATGCACGAAGATGCACGAAGATGCACGAAGATGCACGAAGATGCACGAAGATGAACGAAGATGAACAAAGATGAACGAAGATGATGATGATGATGATGATGATGATGATGATGATGAACGAAGATGAACGAAGATGCACGAAGATGCACGAAGATGAACGAAGATAAACGAAGATAAACGAAGATGAACGAAGATGAACGGAGATGAACGAAGATGCACGAAAATGCACGAAGATGCACGAAGATGCACGAAGATGCACGAAGATGCACGAAGATGCACGAAGATGCACGAAGATGCACGAAGATGCACGAAGATGCACGAAGATGAACGAAGATGAACGAAGATGCACGAAGATGCACGAAGATGAACGAAGATGCACGAAGATGCACGAAGATGCACGAAGATGCACGAAGATGCACGAAGATGCACGAAGATGAACGAAGATGAACGAAGATAAACGAAGATAAAAGAAGATGAACGAAGATGAACGAAGGTGAACGAAGATGCACGAAGATGCACGAAGATGCACCAAGATGCACGAAGATGCACGAAGATGCACGAAGATGCACGAAGATGCACGAAAATGCACGAAGATGCACGAAGATGCACGAAGATGCACGAAGATGCACGAAGATGCACGAAGATGCACGAAGATGAACGAAGATGAACGAAGATGAACGAAGATGAACGAAGATGCACGAAGATGCACGAAGATGCACGAAGATGAACGAAGATGAACGAAGATGAACGAAGATGCACGAAGATGAACGAAGATGAACGAAGATGCAAGAAGATGCACGAAGATGCACGAAGATGCACGAAGATGAACGAAGATTAACGAAGATGAACGAAGATGCACGAAGATGCACGAAGATGCACGAAGATGAACGAAGATGAACGAAGATAAACGAAGATGAACGAAGATGAACGAAGATGCACGAAGATGCACGGAGATGCACGAAGAAGAACGAAGATGCACGAAGATGCACGAAGATGCACGAAGATGCACGAAGATGCACGAAGATGAACGAAGATGAACGAAGATAAACGAAGATGAACGAAGATGAACGAAGATGAACGAAGATGAACGAAGATGCACGAAGATGCACGAAGATGCACGAAGATGCACGAAGATGCACGGAGATGCACGAAGATGCACGAAGATGAACGAAGATGCACGAAGATGAACGAAGATGAACGAAGATGCACGAAGATGCACGAAGATGCACGAAGATGCACGAAGATGCACGAGGATGCACGAAGATGCACGAAGATGCACGAAGATGAACGAAGATGCACGAAGATGAACGAAGATGCACGAAGATGCACGAAGATGCACGAAGATGCACGAAGATGCTCGAAGATGCACGAAGATGAACGAAGATGCACGGAGATGAACGAAGATGCACGAAGTTGCACGAAGATGCACGAAGATGCACGAAGATGCACGAAGATGAACGAAGATGAACGAAGATAAACGAAGATGAACGAAGATGCACGAAGATGAACGAAGATGCACGAAGATGAACGATGATGCACGAAGATGAACGGAGATGCACGAAGATGCACGAAGATGCACGAGAATGCACAAAGATGCACGAAGATGCACGAAGATGCACGAAGATGCACGAAGATGCACGAAGATGAACGAAGATAAACGAAGATAAACGAAGATGAACGAAGATGAACGAAGATGAACGAAGATGCACGAAAATGCACGAAGATGCACGAAGATGCACGAAGATGCACGAAGATGCACGAAGATGCACGAAGATGCACGAAGATGCACGAAGATGCACGAAGATGCACGAAGATGCACGAAGATGAACGAAGATGCACGAAGATGAACGAAGATGCACGAAGATGCACGAAGATGCACGAAGATGCACGAAGATGAACGAAGATGCACGAAGATGAACGAAGATGCACGAAGATGCACGGAGATGCACGAAGAAGAACGAAGATGCACGAAGATGCACGAAGATGCACGAAGATGCACGAAGATGAACGAAGATAAACGAAGATGAACGAAGATGAACGAAGATGAACGAAGATGAACGAAGATGCACGAAGATGCACGAAGATGCACGAAGATGCACGAAGATGCACGAAGATGAACGAAGATGCACGAAGATGAACGAAGATGAACGAAGATGCACGAAGATGCACGAAGATGCACGAAGATGCACGAAGATGCACGAAGATGCACGAGGATGCACGAAGATGCACGAAGATGCACGAAGATGAACGAAGATGCACGAAGATGAACGAAGATGCACGAAGATGCACGAAGATGCACGAAGATGCACGAAGATGCACGAAGATGAACGAAGATGCACGGAGATGAACGAAGATGCACGAAGTTGCACGAAGATGCACGAAGATGCACGAAGATGCACGAAGATGAACGAAGATGAACGAAGATAAACGAAGATGAACGAAGATGCACGAAGATGAACGAAGATGCACGAAGATGAACGATGATGCACGAAGATGAACGGAGATGCACGAAGATGCACGAAGATGCACGAGAATGCACGAAGATGCACGAAGATGCACGAAGATGCACGAAGATGCACGAAGATGCACGAAGATGCACGAAGATGCACGAAGATGAACGAAGATAAACGAAGATAAACGAAGATGAACGAAGATGAACGAAGATGAACGAAGATGCCCGAAAATGCACGAAGATGCACGAAGATGCACGAAGATGCACGAAGATGCACGAAGATGCACGAAGATGCACGAAGATGCACGAAGATGCACGAAGATGAACGAAGATGCACGAAGATGAACGAAGATGCACGAAGATGCACGAAGATGCACGAAGATGCACGAAGATGAACGAAGATGCACGAAGATGAACGAAGATGCACGAAGATGCACGAAGAAGAACGAAGATGCACGAAGATGCACGAAGATGCACGAAGATGCACGAAGATGCACGAAGATGCACGAAGATGAACGAAGATGAACGAAGATAAACGAAGATGAACGAAGATGAACGAAGATGAACGAAGATGAACGAAGATGCACGAAGATGCACGAAGATGCACGAAGATGCACGAAGATGCACGAAGATGCACGAAGATGCACGAAGATGAACGAAGATGCACGAAGATGAACGAAGATGAACGAAGATGCACGAAGATGCACGAAGATGCACGAAGATGCACGAAGATGCACGAGGATGCACGAAGATGCACGAAGATGCACGAAGATGAACGAAGATGCACGAAGATGAACGAAGATGCACGAAGATGCACGAAGATGCACGAAGATGCACGAAGATGCACGAAGATGAACGAAGATGCACGGAGATGAACGAAGATGCACGAAGTTGCACGAAGATGCACGAAGATGCACGAAGATGAACGAAGATGAACGAAGATAAACGAAGATGAACGAAGATGCACGAAGATGAACGAAGATGCACGAAGATGAACGATGATGCACGAAGATGAACGGAGATGCACGAAGATGCACGAAGATGCACGAGAATGCACAAAGATGCACGAAGATGCACGAAGATGCACGAAGATGCACGAAGATAAACGAAGATGAACGAAGATGAACGAAGATGAACGAAGATGCACGAAAATGCACGAAGATGCACGAAGATGCACGAAGATGCACGAAGATGCACGAAGATGCACGAAGATGCACGAAGATGCACGAAGATGCACGAAGATGCACGAAGATGCACGAAGATGAACGAAGATGCACGAAGATGAACGAAGATGCACGAAGATGCACGAAGATGCACGAAGATGAACGAAGATGCACGAAGATGAACGAAGATGCACGAAGTTGCACGAAGATGCACGAAGATGCACGAAGATGCACGAAGATGAACGAAGATGAACGAAGATGAACGAAGATGAACGAAGATGAACGAAGATGAACGAAGATGAACGAAGATGAACGAAGATGCACGAAGATGCACGAAGATGCACGAAGATGCACGAAGATGCACGAAGATGAACGAAGATGAACAAAGATGAACGAAGATGATGATGATGATGATGATGATGATGATGATGATGAACGAAGATGAACGAAGATGCACGAAGATGCACGAAGATGCACGAAGATGAACGAAGATGAACGAAGATGCACGAAGATGCACGAAGATGAACGAAGATGCACGAAGATGCACGAAGATGCACGAAGATGCACGAAGATGCACGAAGATGCACGAAGATGCACGAAGATGCACGAAGATGCACGAAGATGCACGAAGATGCACGAAGATGAACGAAGATGAACGAAGATAAACGAAGATAAAAGAAGATGAACGAAGATGAACGAAGATGAACGAAGATGCAAGAAGATGCACGAAGATGCACGAAGATGCACGAAGATGAACGAAGATTAACGAAGATGAACGAAGATGCACGAAGATGCACGAAGATGCACGAAGATGAACGAAGATGAACGAAGATAAACGAAGATGAACGAAGATGAACGAAGATGCACGAAGATGCACGGAGATGCACGAAGAAGAACGAAGATGCGCGAAGATGCACGAAGATGCACGAAGATGCACGAAGATGCACGAAGATGAACGAAGATGAACGAAGATAAACGAAGATGAACGAAGATGAACGAAGATGAACGAAGATGAACGAAGATGCACGAAGATGCACGAAGATGCACGAAGATGCACGAAGATGCACGAAGATGCACGAAGATGCACGAAGAAGAACGAAGATGCACGAAGATGAACGAAGATGAACGAAGATGCACGAAGATGCACGAAGATGCACGAAGATGCACGAAGATGCACGAAGATGCACGAGGATGCACGAAGATGCACGAAGATGCACGAAGATGAACGAAGATGCACGAAGATGAACGAAGATGCACGAAGATGCACGAAGATGCACGAAGATGCACGAAGATGCACGAAGATGAACGAAGATGCACGAAGATGCACGAAGATGCACGAAGATGCACGAAGATGCACGAAGATGAACGAAGATGAACGAAGATAAACGAAGATAAAAGAAGATGAACGAAGATAAACGAAGATGAACGAAGATGCACGAAGATGCACGAAGATGCACGAAGATGCACGAAGATGCACGAAGATGCACGAAGATGCACGAAGATGCACGAAGATACACGGAGATGCACGAAAATGCACGAAGATGCACGAAGATGCACGAAGATGCACGAAGATGAACGAAGATGCACGAAGATGAACGGAGATGCACGAAGATGCACGAAGATGCACGAAGATGCACGAAGATGCACGATGATGAACGAAGATGCACGAAGAAGCACGAAGATGCACGAAGATGCACGATGATGAACGAAGATGCACGAAGATGAACGAAGATGCACGAAGTTGCACGAAGATGCACGAAGATGCACGAAGGTGCACGAAGATGCACGAAGATGAACGAAGATGAACGAAGATGAACGAAGATGAACGAAGATGAACGAAGATGCACGAAGATGCACGAAGATGCACGAAGATGAACGAAGATGCACGGAGATGAACGAAGATGCACGAAGTTGCACGAAGATGCACGAAGATGCACGAAGATGCACGAAGATGAACGAAGATGAACGAAGATAAACGAAGATGAACGAAGATGCACGAAGATGAACGAAGATGCACGAAGATGAACGATGATGCACGAAGATGAACGGAGATGCACGAAGATGCACGAAGATGCACGAGAATGCACAAAGATGCACGAAGATGCACGAAGATGCACGAAGATGCACGAAGATGCACGAAGATGAACGAAGATAAACGAAGATAAACGAAGATGAACGAAGATGAACGAAGATGAACGAAGATGCACGAAAATGCACGAAGATGCACGAAGATGCACGAAGATGCACGAAGATGCACGAAGATGCACGAAGATGCACGAAGATGCACGAAGATGCACGAAGATGCACGAAGATGCACGAAGATGAACGAAGATGCACGAAGATGAACGAAGATGAACGAAGATGCACGAAGATGCACGAAGATGCACGAAGATGCACGAGGATGCACGAAGATGCACGAAGATGCACGAAGATGAACGAAGATGCACGAAGATGAACGAAGATGCACGAAGATGCACGAAGATGCACGAAGATGCACGAAGATGCACGAAGATGAACGAAGATGCACGGAGATGAACGAAGATGCACGAAGTTGCACGAAGATGCACGAAGATGCACGAAGATGCACGAAGATGAACGAAGATGCACGGAGATGAACGAAGATGCACGAAGTTGCACGAAGATGCACGAAGATGCACGAAGATGCACGAAGATGAACGAAGATGAACGAAGATAAACGAAGATGAACGAAGATGCACGAAGATGAACGAAGATGCACGAAGATGAACGATGATGCACGAAGATGAACGGAGATGCACGAAGATGCACGAAGATGCACGAGAATGCACAAAGATGCACGAAGATGCACGAAGATGCACGAAGATGCACGAAGATGCACGAAGATGAACGAAGATAAACGAAGATAAACGAAGATGAACGAAGATGAACGAAGATGAACGAAGATGCACGAAAATGCACGAAGATGCACGAAGATGCACGAAGATGCACGAAGATGCACGAAGATGCACGAAGATGCACGAAGATGCACGAAGATGCACGAAGATGCACGAAGATGCACGAAGTTGCACGAAGATGCACGAAGATGCACGAAGATGCACGAAGATGAACGAAGATGAACGAAGATGAACGAAGATGAACGAAGATGAACGAAGATGCACGAAGATGCACGAAGATGCACGAAGATGCACGAAGATGCACGAAGATGAACGAAGATGATGATGATGATGATGATGATGATGATGATGATGATGATGATGATGATGATGATGAACGAAGATGAACGAAGATGCACGAAGATGCACGAAGATGCACGAAGATGAACGAAGATGAACGAAGATGCACGAAGATGCACGAAGATGCACGAAGATGAACGAAGATGCACGAAGTTGCACGAAGATGCACGAAGATGCACGAAGATGCACGAAGATGAACGAAGATGAACGAAGATGAACGAAGATGAACGAAGATGAACGAAGATGAACGAAGATGCACGAAGATGCACGAAGATGCACGAAGATGCACGAAGATGCACGAAGATGCACGAAGATGAACGAAGATAAACGAAGATAAACGAAGATGAACGAAGATGAACGAAGATGAACGAAGATGCACGAAAATGCACGAAGATGCACGAAGATGCACGAAGATGCACGAAGATGCACGAAGATGCACGAAGATGCACGAAGATGCACGAAGATGCACGAAGATGCACGAAGATGCACGAAGTTGCACGAAGCTGCACGAAGATGCACGAAGATGCACGAAGATGAACGAAGATGAACGAAGATGAACGAAGATGAACGAAGATGAACGAAGATGCACGAAGATGCACGAAGATGCACGAAGATGCACGAAGATGCACGAAGATGAACGAAGATGATGATGATGATGATGATGATGATGATGATGATGATGATGATGATGATGAACGAAGATGAACGAAGATGCACGAAGATGCACGAAGATGCACGAAGATGAACGAAGATGAACGAAGATGCACGAAGATGCACGAAGATGCACGAAGATGAACGAAGATGCACGAAGTTGCACGAAGATGCACGAAGATGCACGAAGATGCACGAAGATGAACGAAGATGAACGAAGATGAACGAAGATGAACGAAGATGAACGAAGATGAACGAAGATGCACGAAGATGCACGAAGATGCACGAAGATGCACGAAGATGCACGAAGATGAACGAAGATGAACAAAGATGAACGAAGATGATGATGATGATGATGATGATGATGATGATGATGAACGAAGATGAACGAAGATGCACGAAGATGCACGAAGATGCACGAAGATGCACGAAGATGCACGAAGATGCACGAAGATGCACGAAGATGCACGAAGATGAACGAAGATGAACGAAGATGCACGGAGATGAACGAAGATGCACGAAGTTGCACGAAGATGCACGAAGATGCACGAAGTTGCACGAAGATGCACGAAGATGCACGAAGATGCACGAAGATGAACGAAGATGAACGAAGATGAACGAAGATGAACGAAGATGCACGAAGATGCACGAAGATGCACGAAGATGCACGAAGATGCACGAAGATGAACGAAGATGAACAAAGATGAACGAAGATGATGATGATGATGATGATGATGATGATGATGATGAACGAAGATGAACGAAGATGCACGAAGATGCACGAAGATGCACGAAGATGAACGAAGATGAACGAAGATGCACGAAGATGCACGAAGATGAACGAAGATGCACGAAGATGCACGAAGATGCACGAAGATGCACGAAGATGCACGAAGATGCACGAAGATGCACGAAGATGCACGAAGATGCACGAAGATGAACGAAGATGAACGAAGATAAACGAAGATAAAAGAAGATGAACGAAGATGAACGAAGATGCACGAAGATGAACAAAGATGAACGAAGATGCAAGAAGATGCACGAAGATGCACGAAGATGCACGAAGATGAACGAAGATTAACGAAGATGAACGAAGATGCACGAAGATGCACGAAGATGCACGAAGATGAACGAAGATGAACGAAGATAAACGAAGATGAACGAAGATGAACGAAGATGCACGAAGATGCACGGAGATGCACGAAGAAGAACGAAGATGCACGAAGATGCACGAAGATGCACGAAGATGCACGAAGATGCACGAAAATGCACGAAGATGCACGAAGATGCACGAAGATGCACGAAGATGCACGAAGATGCACGAAGATGAACGAAGATGAACAAAGATGAACGAAGATGATGATGATGATGATGATGATGATGATGATGATGATGATGAACGAAGATGAACGAAGATGCACGAAGATGCACGAAGATGCACGAAGATGAACGAAGATGAACGAAGATGCACGAAGATGCACGAAGATGAACGAAGATGCACGAAGATGCACGAAGATGCACGAAGATGCACGAAGATGCACGAAGATGCACGAAGATGCACGAAGATGCACGAAGATGCACGAAGATGAACGAAGATGAACGAAGATAAACGAAGATAAAAGAAGATGAACGAAGATGAACGAAGATGCACGAAGATGAACGAAGATGAACGAAGATGCAAGAAGATGCACGAAGATGCACGAAGATGCACGAAGATGAACGAAGATTAACGAAGATGAACGAAGATGCACGAAGATGCACGAAGATGCACGAAGATGAACGAAGATGAACGAAGATAAACGAAGATGAACGAAGATGAACGAAGATGCACGAAGATGCACGAAGATGCACGAAGATGCACGAAGATGCACGAAGATGCACGAAGATGCACGAAGATGCACGAAGATGCACGAAAATGCACGAAGATGCACGAAGATGCACGAAGATGCACGAAGATGCACGAAAATGCACGAAGATGCACGAAGATGCACGAAGATGAACGAAGATGAACGAAGATGAACGAAGATGAACGAAGATGCACGAAGATGCACGAAGATGCACGAAGATGAACGAAGATGAACGAAGATGAACGAAGATGAACGAAAATGCACGAAGATGAACGAAGATGAACGAAGATGCAAGAAGATGCACGAAGATGCACGAAGATGCACGAAGATGAACGAAGATTAACGAAGATGAACGAAGATGCACGAAGATGCACGAAGATGCACGAAGATGAACGAAGATGAACGAAGATAAACGAAGATGAACGAAGATGAACGAAGATGCACGAAGATGCACGGAGATGCACGAAGAAGAACGAAGATGCACGAAGATGCACGAAGATGCACGATGATGCACGAAGATGCACGAAGATGAACGAAGATGAACGAAGATAAACGAAGATGAACGAAGATGAACGAAGATGAACGAAGATGAACGAAGATGCACGAAGATGCACGAAGATGCACGAAGATGCACGAAGATGCACGAAGATGCACGAAGATGCACGAAGATGAACGAAGATGCACGAAGATGAACGAAGATGAACGAAGATGCACGAAGATGCACGAAGATGCACGAAGATGCACGAAGATGCACGAGGATGCACGAAGATGCACGAAGATGCACGAAGATGAACGAAGATGCACGAAGATGAACGAAGATGCACGAAGATGCACGAAGATGCACGAAGAAGCACGAAGATGCACGAAGATGCACGAAGATGAACGAAGATGCACGGAGATGAACGAAGATGCACGAAGTTGCACGAAGATGCACGAAGATGCACGAAGATGCACGAAGATGAACGAAGATGAACGAAGATAAACGAAGATGAACGAAGATGCACGAAGATGAACGAAGATGCACGAAGATGAACGATGATGCACGAAGATGAACGGAGATGCACGAAGATGCACGAAGATGCACGAGAATGCACAAAGATGCACGAAGATGCACGAAGATGCACGAAGATGCACGAAGATGCACGAAGATGAACGAAGATAAACGAAGATAAACGAAGATGAACGAAGATGAACGAAGATGAACGAAGATGCACGAAAATGCACGAAGATGCACGAAGATGCACGAAGATGCACGAAGATGCACGAAGATGCACGAAGATGCACGAAGATGCACGAAGATGCACGAAGATGCACGAAGATGCACGAAGATGCACGAAGATGAACGAAGATGCACGAAGATGAACGAAGATGCACGAAGATGCACGAAGATGCACGAAGATGCACGAAGATGCACGAAGATGAACGAAGATGCACGAAGATGAACGAAGATGCACGAAGTTGCACGAAGATGCACGAAGATGCACGAAGATGCACGAAGATGAACGAAGATGAACGAAGATGAACGAAGATGAACGAAGATGAACGAAGATGAACGAAGATGAACGAAGATACACGAAGATGCACGAAGATGCACGAAGATGCACGAAGATGCACGAAGATGAACGAAGATGAACAAAGATGAACGAAGATGATGATGATGATGATGATGATGATGATGATGATGAACGAAGATGAACGAAGATGCACGAAGATGCACGAAGATGCACGAAGATGAACGAAGATGAACGAAGATGCACGAAGATGCACGAAGATGAACGAAGATGCACGAAGATGCACGAAGATGCACGAAGATACACGAAGATGCACGAAGATGCACGAAGATGCACGAAGATGCACGAAGATGAACGAAGATGAACGAAGATAAACGAAGATAAAAGAAGATGAACGAAGATAAACGAAGATGAACGAAGATGCACGAAGATGCACGAAGATGCACGAAGATGCACGAAGATGCACGAAGATGCACGAAGATGCCCGGAGATGCACGAAGATGCACGAAGATGCACGAAGATGCACGAAGATGCACGAAGATGAACGAAGATGCACGAAGATGAACGAAGATGCACGAAGATGCACGAAGATGCACGAAGATGCACGAAGATGCACGATGATGAACGAAGATGCACGAAGAAGCACGAAGATGCACGAAGATGCACGATGATGATCGAAGATGCACGAAGATGAACGAAGATGCACGAAGTTGCACGAAGATGCACGAAGATGCACGAAGATACACGAAGATGCACGAAAATGAACGAAGATGAACGAAGATGAACGAAGATGCACGAAGATGCACGAAGATGAACGAAGATGCACGGAGATGAACGAAGATGCACGAAGTTGCACGAAGATGCACGAAGATGCACGAAGATGCACGAAGATGAACGAAGATGAACGAAGATAAACGAAGATGAACGAAGATGCACGAAGATGAACGAAGATGCACGAAGATGAACGATGATGCACGAAGATGAACGGAGATGCACGAAGATGCACGAAGATGCACGAGAATGCACAAAGATGCACGAAGATGCACGAAGATGCACGAAGATGCACGAAGATGCACGAAGATGAACGAAGATAAACGAAGATAAACGAAGATGAACGAAGATGAACGAAGATGAACGAAGATGCACGAAAATGCACGAAGATGCACGAAGATGCACGAAGATGCACGAAGATGCACGAAGATGCACGAAGATGCACGAAGATGCACGAAGATGCACGAAGATGAACGAAGATGCACGAAGATGAACGAAGATGCACGAAGATGCACGAAGATGCACGAAGATGCACGAAGATGAACGAAGATGCACGAAGATGAACGAAGATGCACGAAGATGCACGGAGATGCACGAAGAAGAACGAAGATGCACGAAGATGCACGAAGATGCACGAAGATGAACGAAGATAAACGAAGATGAACGAAGATGAACGAAGATGAACGAAGATGAACGAAGATGCACGAAGATGCACGAAGATGCACGAAGATGCACGAAGATGCACGAAGATGCACGAAGATGCACGAAGATGCACGAAGATGAACGAAGATGCACGAAGATGAACGAAGATGAACGAAGATGAACGAAGATGAACGAAGATGAACGAAGATGAACGAAGATGCACGAAGATGCACGAAGATGCACGAAGATGCACGAAGATGCACGAAGATGAACGAAGATGAACAAAGATGAACGAAGATGATGATGATGATGATGATGATGATGATGATGATGAACGAAGATGAACGAAGATGCACGAAGATGCACGAAGATGCACGAAGATGCACGAAGATGCACGAAGATGAACGAAGATGAACGAAGATGCACGAAGATGCACGAAGATGAACGAAGATGCACGAAGGTGCACGAAGATGCACGAAGATGCACGAAGATGCACGAAGATGCACGAAGATGCACGAAGATGCACGAAGATGCACGAAGATGAACGAAGATGAACGAAGATAAACGAAGATAAAAGAAGATGAACGAAGATGAACGAAGATGCACGAAGATGAACGAAGATGAACGAAGATGCAAGAAGATGCACGAAGATGCACGAAGATGCACGAAGATGAACGAAGATTAACGAAGATGAACGAAGTTGCACGAAGATGCACGAAGATGAACGAAGATGAACGAAGATAAACGAAGATGAACGAAGATGAACGAAGATGCACGAAGATGCACGGAGATGCACGATGAAGAACGAAGATGCACGAAGATGCACGAAGATGCACGAAGATGCACGAAGATGCACGAAGATGAACGAAGATGAACGAAGATAAACGAAGATGAACGAAGATGAACGAAGATGAACGAAGATGCACGAAGATGCACGAAGATGCACGAAGATGCACGAAGATGAACGAAGATGCACGAAGATGAACGAAGATGCACGAAGTTGCACGAAGATGCACGAAGATGCACGAAGATGCACGAAGATGCACGAAGATGAACGAAGATGCACGAAGATGAACGAAGATGCACGAAGTTGCACGAAGATGCACGAAGATGCACGAAGATGCACGAAGATGAACGAAGATGAACGAAGATGAACGAAGATGAACGAAGATGAACGAAGATGAACGAAGATGCACGAAGATGCACGAAGATGCACGAAGATGCACGAAGATGCACGAAGATGAACGAAGATGAACAAAGATGAACGAAGATGATGATGATGATGATGATGATGATGATGATGAACGAAGATGAACGAAGATGCACGAAGATGCACGAAGATGAACGAAGATAAACGAAGATAAACGAAGATGAACGAAGATGAACGGAGATGAACGAAGATGCACGAAAATGCACGAAGATGCACGAAGATGCACGAAGATGCACGAAGATGCACGAAGATGCACGAAGATGCACGAAGATGCACGAAGATGCACGAAGATGCACGAAGATGAACGAAGATGAACGAAGATGCACGAAGATGCACGAAGATGAACGAAGATGCACGAAGATGCACGAAGATGCACGAAGATGCACGAAGATGCACGAAGATGCACGAAGATGCACGAAGATGAACGAAGATGAACGAAGATAAACGAAGATAAAAGAAGATGAACGAAGATGAACGAAGGTGAACGGAGATGCACGAAGATGCACGAAGATGCACCAAGATGCACGAAGATGCACGAAGATGCACGAAGATGCACGGAGATGCACGAAAATGCACGAAGATGCACGAAGATGCACGAAGATGCACGAAGATGCACGAAGATGCACGAAGATGCACGAAGATGCACGATGATGAACGAAGATGCACGAAGAAGCACGAAGATGCACGAAGATGCACGATGATGAACGAAGATGCACGAAGATGAACGAAGATGCACGAAGTTGCACGAAGATGCACGAAGATGCACGAAGATGCACGAAGATGAACGAAGATGAACGAAGATGAACGAAGATGAACGAAGATGCACGAAGATGCACGAAGATGCACGAAGATGAACGAAGATGAACGAAGATGAACGAAGATGCACGAAGATGAACGAAGATGAACGAAGATGCAAGAAGATGCACGAAGATGCACGAAGATGCACGAAGATGAACGAAGATTAACGAAGATGAACGAAGATGCACGAAGATGCACGAAGATGCACGAAGATGAACGAAGATGAACGAAGATAAACGAAGATGAACGAAGATGAACGAAGATGCACGAAGATGCACGGAGATGCACGAAGAAGAACGAAGATGCACGAAGATGCACGAAGATGCACGAAGATGCACGAAGATGAACGAAGATGAACGAAGATAAACGAAGATGAACGAAGATGAACGAAGATGAACGAAGATGAACGAAGATGCACGAAGATGCACGAAGATGCACGAAGATGCACGAAGATGCACGAAGATGCACGAAGATGCACGAAGATGCACGAAGATGAACGAAGATGCACGAAGATGAACGAAGATGAACGAAGATGCACGAAGATGCACGAAGATGCACGAAGATGCACGAAGATGCACGAGGATGCACGAAGATGCACGAAGATGCACGAAGATGAACGAAGATGCACGAAGATGAACGAAGATGCACGAAGATGCACGAAGATGCACGAAGATGCACGAAGATGCACGAAGATGAACGAAGATGCACGGAGATGAACGAAGATGCACGAAGTTGCACGAAGATGCACGAAGATGCACGAAGATGCACGAAGATGAACGAAGATGAACGAAGATAAACGAAGATGAACGAAGATGCACGAAGATGAACGAAGATGCACGAAGATGAACGATGATGCACGAAGATGAACGGAGATGCACGAAGATGCACGAAGATGCACGAGAATGCACAAAGATGCACGAAGATGCACGAAGATGCACGAAGATGCACGAAGATGCACGAAGATGAACGAAGATAAACGAAGATAAACGAAGATGAACGAAGATGAACGAAGATGAACGAAGATGCACGAAAATGCACGAAGATGCACGAAGATGCACGAAGATGCACGAAGATGCACGAAGATGCACGAAGATGCACGAAGATGCACGAAGATGCACGAAGATGCACGAAGATGAACGAAGATGCACGAAGATGAACGAAGATGCACGAAGATGCACGAAGATGCACGAAGATGCACGAAGATGAACGAAGATGCACGAAGATGAACGAAGATGCACGAAGATGCACGGAGATGCACGAAGAAGAACGAAGATGCACGAAGATGCACGAAGATGCACGAAGATGCACGAAGATGCACGAAGATGAACGAAGATGAACGAAGATAAACGGAGATGAACGAAGATGAACGAAGATGAACGAAGATGAACGAAGATGCACGAAGATGCACGAAGATGCACGAAGATGCACGAAGATGCACGAAGATGAACGAAGATGCACGAAGATGAACGAAGATGAACGAAGATGCACGAAGATGCACGAAGATGCACGAAGATGCACGAAGATGCACGAGGATGCACGAAGATGCACGAAGATGCACGAAGATGAACGAAGATGCACGAAGATGAACGAAGATGCACGAAGATGCACGAAGATGCACGAAGATGCACGAAGATGCACGAAGATGAACGAAGATGCACGGAGATGAACGAAGATGCACGAAGTTGCACGAAGATGCACGAAGATGCACGAAGATGCACGAAGATGAACGAAGATGAACGAAGATAAACGAAGATGAACGAAGATGCACGAAGATGAACGAAGATGCACGAAGATGAACGATGATGCACGAAGATGAACGGAGATGCACGAAGATGCACGAAGATGCACGAGAATGCACAAAGATGCACGAAGATGCACGAAGATGCACGAAGATGCACGAAGATGCACGAAGATGCACGAAGATGCACGAAGATGCACGAAGATGCACGAAGATGAACGAAGATAAACGAAGATAAACGAAGATGAACGAAGATGAACGAAGATGAACGAAGATGCCCGAAAATGCACGAAGATGCACGAAGATGCACGAAGATGCACGAAGATGCACGAAGATGCACGAAGATGCACGAAGATGCACGAAGATGCACGAAGATGAACGAAGATGCACGAAGATGAACGAAGATGCACGAAGATGCACGAAGATGCACGAAGATGCACGAAGATGAACGAAGATGCACGAAGATGAACGAAGATGCACGAAGATGCACGGAGATGCACGAAGAAGAACGAAGATGCACGAAGATGCACGAAGATGCACGAAGATGCACGAAGATGCACGAAGATGCACGAAGATGCACGAAGATGAACGAAGATGAACGAAGATAAACGAAGATGAACGAAGATGAACGAAGATGAACGAAGATGAACGAAGATGCACGAAGATGCACGAAGATGCACGAAGATGCACGAAGATGCACGAAGATGCACGAAGATGCACGAAGATGAACGAAGATGCACGAAGATGAACGAAGATGAACGAAGATGCACGAAGATGCACGAAGATGCACGAAGATGCACGAAGATGCACGAGGATGCACGAAGATGCACGAAGATGCACGAAGATGAACGAAGATGCACGAAGATGAACGAAGATGCACGAAGATGCACGAAGATGCACGAAGATGCACGAAGATGCACGAAGATGAACGAAGATGCACGGAGATGAACGAAGATGCACGAAGTTGCACGAAGATGCACGAAGATGCACGAAGATGAACGAAGATGAACGAAGATAAACGAAGATGAACGAAGATGCACGAAGATGAACGAAGATGCACGAAGATGAACGATGATGCACGAAGATGAACGGAGATGCACGAAGATGCACGAAGATGCACGAAGATGCACGAAGATGAACGAAGATGAACGAAGATAAACGAAGATAAAAGAAGATGAACGAAGATGAACGAAGATGCACGAAGATGAACGAAGATGAACGAAGATGCAAGAAGATGCACGAAGATGCACGAAGATGCACGAAGATGAACGAAGATTAACGAAGATGAACGAAGTTGCACGAAGATGCACGAAGATGCACGAAGATGAACGAAGATGAACGAAGATAAACGAAGATGAACGAAGATGAACGAAGATGCACGAAGATGAACGAAGATGCACGAAGATGCACGAAGATGCACGAAGATGCACGAAGATGCACGAAGATGCACGAAGATGCACGAAGATGAACGAAGATGAACGAAGATAAACGAAGATGAACGAAGATGAACGAAGATGAACGAAGATGCACGAAGATGCACGAAGATGCACGAAGATGCACGAAGATGAACGAAGATGCACGAAGATGAACGAAGATGCACGAAGTTGCACGAAGATGCACGAAGATGCACGAAGATGCACGAAGATGCACGAAGATGAACGAAGATGCACGAAGATGAACGAAGATGCACGAAGTTGCACGAAGATGCACGAAGATGCACGAAGATGCACGAAGATGAACGAAGATGAACGAAGATGAACGAAGATGAACGAAGATGAACGAAGATGAACGAAGATGCACGAAGATGCACGAAGATGCACGAAGATGCACGAAGATGCACGAAGATGAACGAAGATGAACAAAGATGAACGAAGATGATGATGATGATGATGATGATGATGATGATGATGATGATGAACGAAGATGAACGAAGATGCACGAAGATGCACGAAGATGAACGAAGATAAACGAAGATAAACGAAGATGAACGAAGATGAACGGAGATGAACGAAGATGCACGAAAATGCACGAAGATGCACGAAGATGCACGAAGATGCACGAAGATGCACGAAGATGCACGAAGATGCACGAAGATGCACGAAGATGCACGAAGATGAACGAAGATGAACGAAGATGCACGAAGATGCACGAAGATGAACGAAGATGCACGAAGATGCACGAAGATGCACGAAGATGCACGAAGATGCACGAAGATGCACGAAGATGCACGAAGATGAACGAAGATGAACGAAGATAAACGAAGATAAAAGAAGATGAACGAAGATGAACGAAGGTGAACGAAGATGCACGAAGATGCACGAAGATGCACCAAGATGCACGAAGATGCACGAAGATGCACGAAGATGCACGGAGATGCACGAAAATGCACGAAGATGCACGAAGATGCACGAAGATGCACGAAGATGCACGAAGATGCACGATGATGAACGAAGATGCACGAAGAAGCACGAAGATGCACGAAGATGCACGATGATGAACGAAGATGCACGAAGATGAACGAAGATGCACGAGGTTGCACGAAGATGCACGAAGATGCACGAAGATGCACGAAGATGAACGAAGATGAACGAAGATGAACGAAGATGAACGAAGATGCACGAAGATGCACGAAGATGCACGAAGATGAACGAAGATGAACGAAGATGAACGGAGATGCACGAAGATGAACGAAGATGAACGAAGATGCAAGAAGATGCACGAAGATCCACGAAGATGCACGAAGATGAACGAAGATTAACGAAGATGAACGAAGATGCACGAAGATGCACGAAGATGCACGAAGATGAACGAAGATGAACGAAGATAAACGAAGATGAACGAAGATGAACGAAGATGCACGAAGATGCACGGAGATGCACGAAGAAGAACGAAGATGCACGAAGATGCACGAAGATGCACGAAGATGCACGAAGATGCACGAAGATGAACGAAGATGAACGAAGATAAACGAAGATGAACGAAGATGAACGAAGATGAACGAAGATGAACGAAGATGCACGAAGATGCACGAAGATGCACGAAGATGCACGAAGATGCACGAAGATGCACGAAGATGCACGAAGATGCACGAAGATGCACGAAGATGAACGAAGATGCACGAAGATGAACGAAGATGAACGAAGATGCACGAAGATGCACGAAGATGCACGAAGATGCACGAAGATGCACGAGGATGCACGAAGATGCACGAAGATGAACGAAGATGCACGAAGATGAACGAAGATGCACGAAGATGCACGAAGATGCACGAAGATGCACGAAGATGCACGAAGATGAACGAAGATGCACGGAGATGAACGAAGATGCACGAAGTTGCACGAAGATGCACGAAGATGCACGAAGATGCACGAAGATGAACGAAGATGAACGAAGATAAACGAAGATGAACGAAGATGCACGAAGATGAACGAAGATGCACGAAGATGCACGAAGATGCACGAAGATGAACGAAGATAAACGAAGATAAACGAAGATGAACGAAGATGAACGAAGATGAACGAAGATGCACGAAAATGCACGAAGATGCACGAAGATGCACGAAGATGCACGAAGATGCACGAAGATGCACGAAGATGCACGAAGATGCACGAAGATGCACGAAGATGCACGAAGATGCACGAAGATGAACGAAGATGCACGAAGATGAACGAAGATGCACGAAGATGCACGAAGATGCACGAAGATGCACGAAGATGAACGAAGATGCACGAAGATGAACGAAGATGCACGAAGATGCACGGAGATGCACGAAGAAGAACGAAGATGCACGAAGATGCACGAAGATGCACGAAGATGCACGAAGATGCACGAAGATGAACGAAGATGAACGAAGATAAACGGAGATGAACGAAGATGAACGAAGATGAACGAAGATGAACGAAGATGCACGAAGATGCACGAAGATGCACGAAGATGCACGAAGATGCACGAAGATGAACGAAGATGCACGAAGATGAACGAAGATGAACGAAGATGCACGAAGATGCACGAAGATGCACGAAGATGCACGAAGATGCACGAGGATGCACGAAGATGCACGAAGATGCACGAAGATGAACGAAGATGCACGAAGATGAACGAAGATGCACGAAGATGCACGAAGATGCACGAAGATGCACGAAGATGCACGAAGATGAACGAAGATGCACGGAGATGAACGAAGATGCACGAAGTTGCACGAAGATGCACGAAGATGCACGAAGATGCACGAAGATGAACGAAGATGAACGAAGATAAACGAAGATGAACGAAGATGCACGAAGATGAACGAAGATGCACGAAGATGAACGATGATGCACGAAGATGAACGGAGATGCACGAAGATGCACGAAGATGCACGAGAATGCACAAAGATGCACGAAGATGCACGAAGATGCACGAAGATGCACGAAGATGCACGAAGATGCACGAAGATGCACGAAGATGAACGAAGATAAACGAAGATAAACGAAGATGAACGAAGATGAACGAAGATGAACGAAGATGCCCGAAAATGCACGAAGATGCACGAAGATGCACGAAGATGCACGAAGATGCACGAAGATGCACGAAGATGCACGAAGATGCACGAAGATGCACGAAGATGAACGAAGATGCACGAAGATGAACGAAGATGCACGAAGATGCACGAAGATGCACGAAGATGCACGAAGATGAACGAAGATGCACGAAGATGAACGAAGATGCACGAAGATGCACGGAGATGCACGAAGAAGAACGAAGATGCACGAAGATGCACGAAGATGCACGAAGATGCACGAAGATGCACGAAGATGCACGAAGATGAACGAAGATGAACGAAGATAAACGAAGATGAACGAAGATGAACGAAGATGAACGAAGATGAACGAAGATGCACGAAGATGCACGAAGATGCACGAAGATGCACGAAGATGCACGAAGATGCACGAAGATGCACGAAGATGAACGAAGATGCACGAAGATGAACGAAGATGAACGAAGATGCACGAAGATGCACGAAGATGCACGAAGATGCACGAAGATGCACGAGGATGCACGAAGATGCACGAAGATGCACGAAGATGAACGAAGATGCACGAAGATGAACGAAGATGCACGAAGATGCACGAAGATGCACGAAGATGCACGAAGATGCACGAAGATGAACGAAGATGCACGGAGATGAACGAAGATGCACGAAGTTGCACGAAGATGCACGAAGATGCACGAAGATGAACGAAGATGAACGAAGATAAACGAAGATGAACGAAGATGCACGAAGATGAACGAAGATGCACGAAGATGAACGATGATGCACGAAGATGAACGGAGATGCACGAAGATGCACGAAGATGCACGAGAATGCACAAAGATGCACGAAGATGCACGAAGATGCACGAAGATGCACGAAGATGCACGAAGATGAACGAAGATAAACGAAGATAAACGAAGATGAACGAAGATGAACGAAGATGAACGAAGATGCACGAAAATGCACGAAGATGCACGAAGATGCACGAAGATGCACGAAGATGCACGAAGATGCACGAAGATGCACGAAGATGCACGAAGATGCACGAAGATGCACGAAGATGAACGAAGATGCACGAAGATGAACGAAGATGCACGAAGATGCACGAAGATGCACGAAGATGCACGAAGATGAACGAAGATGCACGAAGATGAACGAAGATGCACGAAGTTGCACGAAGATGCACGAAGATGCACGAAGATGCACGAAGATGAACGAAGATGAACGAAGATGAACGAAGATGAACGAAGATGAACGAAGATGAACGAAGATGAACGAAGATGCACGAAGATGCACGAAGATGCACGAAGATGCACGAAGATGCACGAAGATGAACGAAGATGAACAAAGATGAACGAAGATGATGATGATGATGATGATGATGATGATGAACGAAGATGAACGAAGATGCACGAAGATGCACGAAGATGCACGAAGATGAACGAAGATGAACGAAGATGCACGAAGATGCACGAAGATGAACGAAGATGCACGAAGATGCACGAAGATGCACGAAGATGAACGAAGATGAACGAAGATGCAAGAAGATGCACGAAGATGCACGAAGATGCACGAAGATGAACGAAGATTAACGAAGATGAACGAAGATGCACGAAGATGCACGAAGATGCACGAAGATGCACGAAGATGAACGAAGATGAACGAAGATAAACGAAGATGAACGAAGATGAACGAAGATGCACGAAGATGCACGGAGATGCACGAAGAAGAACGAAGATGCACGAAGATGCACGAAGATGCACGAAGATGCACGAAGATGCACGAAGATAAACGAAGATGAACGAAGATAAACGAAGATGAACGAAGATGAACGAAGATGAACGAAGATGAACGAAGATGCACGAAGATGCACGAAGATGCACGAAGATGCACGAAGATGCACGAAGATGCACGAAGATGCACGAAGATGAACGAAGATGCACGAAGATGAACGAAGATGAACGAAGATGCACGAAGATGCACGAAGATGCACGAAGATGCACGAAGATGCACGAAGATGCACGAGGATGCACGAAGATGCACGAAGATGCACGAAGATGAACGAAGATGCACGAAGATGAACGAAGATGCACGAAGATGCACGAAGATGCACGAAGATGCACGAAGATGCACGAAGATGAACGAAGATGCACGAAGATGCACGAAGATGCACGAAGATGCACGAAGATGCACGAAGATGCACGAAGATGCACGAAGATGAACGAAGATGAACGAAGATAAACGAAGATAAAAGAAGATGAACGAAGATAAACGAAGATGAACGAAGATGCACGAAGATGCACGAAGATGCACGAAGATGCACGAAGATGCACGAAGATGCACGAAGATGCACGAAGATGCACGAAGATGCACGAAGATGCACGGAGATGCACGAAAATGCACGAAGATGCACGAAGATGCACGAAGATGCACGAAGATGAACGAAGATGCACGAAGATGAACGAAGATGCACGAAGATGCACGAAGATGCACGAAGATGCACGAAGATGCACGATGATGAACGAAGATGCACGAAGAAGCACGAAGATGCACGAAGATGCACGATGATGAACGAAGATGCACGAAGATGAACGAAGATGCACGAAGTTGCACGAAGATGCACGAAGATGCACGAAGGTGCACGAAGATGCACGAAGATGAACGAAGATGAACGAAGATGAACGAAGATGAACGAAGATGAACGAAGATGCACGAAGATGCACGAAGATGCACGAAGATGAACGAAGATGCACGGAGATGAACGAAGATGCACGAAGTTGCACGAAGATGCACGAAGATGCACGAAGATGCACGAAGATGAACGAAGATGAACGAAGATAAACGAAGATGAACGAAGATGCACGAAGATGAACGAAGATGCACGAAGATGAACGATGATGCACGAAGATGAACGGAGATGCACGAAGATGCACGAAGATGCACGAGAATGCACAAAGATGCACGAAGATGCACGAAGATGCACGAAGATGCACGAAGATGCACGAAGATGAACGAAGATAAACGAAGATAAACGAAGATGAACGAAGATGAACGAAGATGAACGAAGATGCACGAAAATGCACGAAGATGCACGAAGATGCACGAAGATGCACGAAGATGCACGAAGATGCACGAAGATGCACGAAGATGCACGAAGATGCACGAAGATGCACGAAGATGAACGAAGATGCACGAAGATGAACGAAGATGAACGAAGATGCACGAAGATGCACGAAGATGCACGAAGATGCACGAGGATGCACGAAGATGCACGAAGATGAACGAAGATGCACGAAGATGAACGAAGATGCACGAAGATGCACGAAGATGCACGAAGATGCACGAAGATGCACGAAGATGAACGAAGATGCACGGAGATGAACGAAGATGCACGAAGTTGCACGAAGATGCACGAAGATGCACGAAGATGCACGAAGATGAACGAAGATGCACGGAGATGAACGAAGATGCACGAAGTTGCACGAAGATGCACGAAGATGCACGAAGATGCACGAAGATGAACGAAGATGAACGAAGATAAACGAAGATGAACGAAGATGCACGAAGATGAACGAAGATGCACGAAGATGAACGATGATGCACGAAGATGAACGGAGATGCACGAAGATGCACGAAGATGCACGAGAATGCACAAAGATGCACGAAGATGCACGAAGATGCACGAAGATGCACGAAGATGCACGAAGATGCACGAAGATGAACGAAGATAAACGAAGATAAACGAAGATGAACGAAGATGAACGAAGATGAACGAAGATGCACGAAAATGCACGAAGATGCACGAAGATGCACGAAGATGCACGAAGATGCACGAAGATGCACGAAGATGCACGAAGATGCACGAAGATGCACGAAGATGCACGAAGATGCACGAAGATGCACGAAGATGCACGAAGTTGCACGAAGATGCACGAAGATGCACGAAGATGCACGAAGATGAACGAAGATGAACGAAGATAAACGAAGATGAATGAAGATGAACGAAGATGAACGAAGATGCACGAAGATGCACGAAGATGCACGAAGATGCACGAAGATGCACGAAGATGAACGAAGATGAACAAAGATGAACGAAGATGATGATGATGATGATGATGATGATGATGATGATGATGAACGAAGATGAACGAAGATGCACGAAGATGCACGAAGATGCACGAAGATGAACGAAGATGAACGAAGATGCACGAAGATGCACGAAGATGCACGAAGATGAACGAAGATGCACGAAGTTGCACGAAGATGCACGAAGATGCACGAAGATGCACGAAGATGAACGAAGATGAACGAAGATGAACGAAGATGAACGAAGATGAACGAAGATGAACGAAGATGCACGAAGATGCACGAAGATGCACGAAGATGCACGAAGATGCACGAAGATGAACGAAGATGAACAAAGATGAACGAAGATGATGATGATGATGATGATGATGATGATGATGATGAACGAAGATGAACGAAGATGCACGAAGATGCACGAAGATGCACGAAGATGCACGAAGATGCACGAAGATGCACGAAGATGCACGAAGATGCACGAAGATGAACGAAGATGAACGAAGATGCACGGAGATGAACGAAGATGCACGAAGTTGCACGAAGATGCACGAAGATGCACGAAGTTGCACGAAGATGCACGAAGATGCACGAAGATGCACGAAGATGAACGAAGATGAACGAAGATGAACGAAGATGAACGAAGATGCACGAAGATGCACGAAGATGCACGAAGATGCACGAAGATGCACGAAGATGAACGAAGATGAACAAAGATGAACGAAGATGATGATGATGATGATGATGATGATGATGATGATGAACGAAGATGAACGAAGATGCACGAAGATGCACGAAGATGCACGAAGATGAACGAAGATGAACGAAGATGCACGAAGATGCACGAAGATGAACGAAGATGCACGAAGATGCACGAAGATGCACGAAGATGCACGAAGATGCACGAAGATGCACGAAGATGCACGAAGATGCACGAAGATGCACGAAGATGAACGAAGATGAACGAAGATAAACGAAGATAAAAGAAGATGAACGAAGATGAACGAAGATGCACGAAGATGAACAAAGATGAACGAAGATGCAAGAAGATGCACGAAGATGCACGAAGATGCACGAAGATGAACGAAGATTAACGAAGATGAACGAAGATGCACGAAGATGCACGAAGATGCACGAAGATGAACGAAGATGAACGAAGATAAACGAAGATGAACGAAGATGAACGAAGATGCACGAAGATGCACGGAGATGCACGAAGAAGAACGAAGATGCACGAAGATGCACGAAGATGCACGAAGATGCACGAAAATGCACGAAGATGCACGAAGATGCACGAAGATGCACGAAGATGCACGAAGATGCACGAAGATGAACGAAGATGAACAAAGATGAACGAAGATGATGATGATGATGATGATGATGATGATGATGATGATGATGAACGAAGATGAACGAAGATGCACGAAGATGCACGAAGATGCACGAAGATGAACGAAGATGAACGAAGATGCACGAAGATGCACGAAGATGAACGAAGATGCACGAAGATGCACGAAGATGCACGAAGATGCACGAAGATGCACGAAGATGCACGAAGATGCACGAAGATGCACGAAGATGCACGAAGATGCACGAAGATGAACGAAGATGAACGAAGATAAACGAAGATAAAAGAAGATGAACGAAGATGAACGAAGATGCACGAAGATGAACGAAGATGAACGAAGATGCAAGAAGATGCACGAAGATGCACGAAGATGCACGAAGATGAACGAAGATTAACGAAGATGAACGAAGATGCACGAAGATGCACGAAGATGCACGAAGATGAACGAAGATGAACGAAGATAAACGAAGATGAACGAAGATGAACGAAGATGCACGAAGATGCACGAAGATGCACGAAGATGCACGAAGATGCACGAAGATGCACGAAGATGCACGAAGATGCACGAAGATGCACGAAAATGCACGAAGATGCACGAAGATGCACGAAAATGCACGAAGATGCACGAAGATGCACGAAGATGAACGAAGATGAACGAAGATGAACGAAGATGAACGAAGATGCACGAAGATGCACGAAGATGCACGAAGATGAACGAAGATGAACGAAGATGAACGAAGATGAACGAAGATGCACGAAGATGAACGAAGATGAACGAAGATGCAAGAAGATGCACGAAGATGCACGAAGATGCACGAAGATGAACGAAGATTAACGAAGATGAACGAAGATGCACGGAGATGCACGAAGATGCACGAAGATGAACGAAGATGAACGAAGATAAACGAAGATAAACGAAGATGAACGAAGATGCACGAAGATGCACGGAGATGCACGAAGAAGAACGAAGATGCACGAAGATGCACGAAGATGCACGAAGATGCACGAAGATGCACGAAGATGAACGAAGATGAACGAAGATAAACGAAGATGAACGAAGATGAACGAAGATGAACGAAGATGAACGAAGATGCACGAAGATGCACGAAGATGCACGAAGATGCACGAAGATGCACGAAGATGCACGAAGATGAACGAAGATGCACGAAGATGAACGAAGATGAACGAAGATGCACGAAGATGCACGAAGATGCACGAAGATGCACGAAGATGCACGAGGATGCACGAAGATGCACGAAGATGCACGAAGATGAACGAAGATGCACGAAGATGAACGAAGATGCACGAAGATGCACGAAGAAGCACGAAGATGCACGAAGATGCACGAAGATGAACGAAGATGCACGGAGATGAACGAAGATGCACGAAGTTGCACGAAGATGCACGAAGATGCACGAAGATGCACGAAGATGAACGAAGATGAACGAAGATAAACGAAGATGAACGAAGATGCACGAAGATGAACGAAGATGCACGAAGATGAACGATGATGCACGAAGATGAACGGAGATGCACGAAGATGCACGAAGATGCACGAGAATGCACAAAGATGCACGAAGATGCACGAAGATGCACGAAGATGCACGAAGATGCACGAAGATGAACGAAGATAAACGAAGATAAACGAAGATGAACGAAGATGAACGAAGATGAACGAAGATGCACGAAAATGCACGAAGATGCACGAAGATGCACGAAGATGCACGAAGATGCACGAAGATGCACGAAGATGCACGAAGATGCACGAAGATGCACGAAGATGCACGAAGATGCACGAAGATGCACGAAGATGCACGAAGATGCACGAAGATGAACGAAGATGCACGAAGATGAACGAAGATGCACGAAGATGCACGAAGATGCACGAAGATGCACGAAGATGAACGAAGATGCACGAAGATGAACGAAGATGCACGAAGTTGCACGAAGATGCACGAAGATGCACGAAGATGCACGAAGATGAACGAAGATGAACGAAGATGAACGAAGATGAACGAAGATGAACGAAGATGCACGAAGATGCACGAAGATGCACGAAGATGCACGAAGATGCACGAAGATGAACGAAGATGAACAAAGATGAACGAAGATGATGATGATGATGATGATGATGATGATGATGATGAACGAAGATGAACGAAGATGCACGAAGATGCACGAAGATGCACGAAGATGAACGAAGATGAACGAAGATGCACGAAGATGCACGAAGATGAACGAAGATGCACGAAGATGCACGAAGATGCACGAAGATACACGAAGATGCACGAAGATGCACGAAGATGCACGAAGATGCACGAAGATGAACGAAGATGAACGAAGATAAACGAAGATAAAAGAAGATGAACGAAGATAAACGAAGATGAACGAAGATGCACGAAGATGCACGAAGATGCACGAAGATGCACGAAGATGCACGAAGATGCACGAAGATGCACGGAGATGCACGAAAATGCACGAAGATGCACGAAGATGCACGAAGATGCACGAAGATGAACGAAGATGCACGAAGATGAACGAAGATGCACGAAGATGCACGAAGATGCACGAAGATGCACGAAGATGCACGATGATGAACGAAGATGCACGAAGAAGCACGAAGATGCACGAAGATGCACGATGATGATCGAAGATGCACGAAGATGAACGAAGATGCACGAAGTTGCACGAAGATGCACGAAGATGCACGAAGATGCACGAAGATGCACGAAGATGAACGAAGATGAACGAAGATGAACGAAGATGCACGAAGATGCACGAAGATGAACGAAGATGCACGGAGATGAACGAAGATGCACGAAGTTGCACGAAGATGCACGAAGATGCACGAAGATGCACGAAGATGAACGAAGATGAACGAAGATAAACGAAGATGAACGAAGATGCACGAAGATGAACGAAGATGCACGAAGATGAACGATGATGCACGAAGATGAACGGAGATGCACGAAGATGCACGAAGATGCACGAGAATGCACAAAGATGCACGAAGATGCACGAAGATGCACGAAGATGCACGAAGATGAACGAAGATAAACGAAGATAAACGAAGATGAACGAAGATGAACGAAGATGAACGAAGATGCACGAAAATGCACGAAGATGCACGAAGATGCACGAAGATGCACGAAGATGCACGAAGATGCACGAAGATGCACGAAGATGCACGAAGATGCACGAAGATGCACGAAGATGAACGAAGATGCACGAAGATGAACGAAGATGCACGAAGATGCACGAAGATGCACGAAGATGCACGAAGATGAACGAAGATGCACGAAGATGAACGAAGATGCACGAAGATGCACGGAGATGCACGAAGAAGAACGAAGATGCACGAAGATGCACGAAGATGCACGAAGATGCACGAAGATGAACGAAGATGAACGAAGATAAACGAAGATGAACGAAGATGAACGAAGATGAACGAAGATGAACGAAGATGCACGAAGATGCACGAAGATGCACGAAGATGCACGAAGATGCACGAAGATGCACGAAGATGCACGAAGATGCACGAAGATGAACGAAGATGCACGAAGATGAACGAAGATGAACGAAGATGCACGAAGATGCACGAAGATGCACGAAGATGCACGAAGATGCACGAGGATGCACGAAGATGCACGAAGATGCACGAAGATGAACGAAGATGCACGAAGATGAACGAAGATGCACGAAGATGCACGAAGATGCACGAAGATGCACGAAGATGCACGAAGATGAACGAAGATGCACGGAGATGAACGAAGATGCACGAACTTGCACGAAGATGCACGAAGATGCACGAAGATGCACGAAGATGAACGAAGATGAACGAAGATAAACGAAGATGAACGAAGATGCACGAAGATGAACGAAGATGCACGAAGATGAACGATGATGCACGAAGATGAACGGAGATGCACGAAGATGCACGAAGATGCACGAGAATGCACAAAGATGCACGAAGATGCACGAAGATGCACGAAGATGCACGAAGATGCACGAAGATGAACGAAGATAAACGAAGATAAACGAAGATGAACGAAGATGAACGAAGATGAACGAAGATGCACGAAAATGCACGAAGATGCACGAAGATGCACGAAGATGCACGAAGATGCACGAAGATGCACGAAGATGCACGAAGATGCACGAAGATGAACGAAGATGAACGAAGATGAACGAAGATGAACGAAGATGCACGAAGATGCACGAAGATGCACGAAGATGCACGAAGATGCACGAAGATGAACGAAGATTAACGAAGATGAACGAAGTTGCACGAAGATGCACGAAGATGCACGAAGATGAACGAAGATGAACGAAGATAAACGAAGATGAACGAAGATGAACGAAGATGCACGAAGATGCACGGAGATGCACGAAGAAGAACGAAGATGCACGAAGATGCACGAAGATGCACGAAGATGCACGAAGATGAACGAAGATGAACGAAGATAAACGAAGATGAACGAAGATGAACGAAGATGAACGAAGATGCACGAAGATGCACGAAGATGCACGAAGATGCACGAAGATGAACGAAGATGCACGAAGATGAACGAAGATGCACGAAGTTGCACGAAGATGCACGAAGATGCACGAAGATGCACGAAGATGCACGAAGATGAACGAAGATGCACGAAGATGAACGAAGATGCACGAAGTTGCACGAAGATGCACGAAGATGCACGAAGATGCACGAAGATGAACGAAGATGAACGAAGATGAACGAAGATGAACGAAGATGAACGAAGATGAACGAAGATGCACGAAGATGCACGAAGATGCACGAAGATGCACGAAGATGAACGAAGATGAACAAAGATGAACGAAGATGATGATGATGATGATGATGATGATGATGATGATGAACGAAGATGAACGAAGATGCACGAAGATGCACGAAGATGAACGAAGATAAACGAAGATAAACGAAGATGAACGAAGATGAACGAAGATGAACGAAGATGCACGAAAATGCACGAAGATGCACGAAGATGCACGAAGATGCACGAAGATGCACGAAGATGCACGAAGATGCACGAAGATGCACGAAGATGCACGAAGATGAACGAAGATGAACGAAGATGCACGAAAATGCACGAAGATGCACGAAGATGCACGAAGATGCACGAAGATGCACGAAGATGCACGAAGATGCACGAAGATGCACGAAGATGCACGAAGATGCACGAAGATGCACGAAGATGAACGAAGATGAACGAAGATGCACGAAGATGCACGAAGATGAACGAAGATGCACGAAGATGCACGAAGATGCACGAAGATGCACGAAGATGCACGAAGATGCACGAAGATGCACGAAGATGCACGAAGATGAACGAAGATGAACGAAGATAAACGAAGATAAAAGAAGATGAACGAAGATGAACGAAGGTGAACGAAGATGCACGAAGATGCACGAAGATGCACGAAGATGCACGAAGATGCACGAAGATGCACGAAGATGCACGGAGATGCACGAAAATGCACGAAGATGCACGAAGATGCACGAAGATGCACGAAGATGCACGAAGATGCACGAAGATGCACGAAGATGCACGATGATAAACGAAGATGCACGAAGAAGCACGAAGATGCACGAAGATGCACGATGATGAACGAAGATGCACGAAGATGAACGAAGATGCACGAAGTTGCACGAAGATGCACGAAGATGCACGAAGATGCACGAAGATGAACGAAGATGAACGAAGATGAACGAAGATGAACGAAGATGCACGAAGATGCACGAAGATGCACGAAGATGAACGAAGATGAACGAAGATGAACGAAGATGAACGAAGATGCACGAAGATGAACGAAGATGAACGAAGATGCAAGAAGATGCACGAAGATGCACGAAGATGCACGAAGATGAACGAAGATTAACGAAGATGAACGAAGATGCACGAAGATGCACGAAGATGCACGAAGATGAACGAAGATGAACGAAGATAAACGAAGATGAACGAAGATGAACGAAGATGCACGAAGATGCACGGAGATGCACGAAGAAGAACGAAGATGCACGAAGATGCACGAAGATGCACGAAGATGCACGAAGATGAACGAAGATGAACGAAGATAAACGAAGATGAACGAAGATGAACGAAGATGAACGAAGATGAACGAAGATGCACGAAGATGCACGAAGATGCACGAAGATGCACGAAGATGCACGAAGATGCACGAAGATGCACGAAGATGCACGAAGATGAACGAAGATGCACGAAGATGAACGAAGATGAACGAAGATGCACGAAGATGCACGAAGATGCACGAAGATGCACGAAGATGCACGGGGATGCACGAAGATGCACGAAGATGCACGAAGATGAACGAAGATGCACGAAGATGAACGAAGATGCACGAAGATGCACGAAGATGCACGAAGATGCACGAAGATGCACGAAGATGAACGAAGATGCACGGAGATGAACGAAGATGCACGAAGTTGCACGAAGATGCACGAAGATGCACGAAGATGCACGAAGATGAACGAAGATGAACGAAGATAAACGAAGATGAACGAAGATGCACGAAGATGAACGAAGATGCACGAAGATGAACGATGATGCACGAAGATGAACGGAGATGCACGAAGATGCACGAAGATGCACGAGAATGCACAAAGATGCACGAAGATGCACGAAGATGCACGAAGATGCACGAAGATGCACGAAGATGAACGAAGATAAACGAAGATAAACGAAGATGAACGAAGATGAACGAAGATGAACGAAGATGCACGAAGATGCACGAAGATGCACGAAGATGCACGAAGATGCACGAAGATGCACGAAGATGAACGAAGATGCACGAAGATGAACGAAGATGCACGAAGATGCACGAAGATGCACGAAGATGCACGAAGATGAACGAAGATGCACGAAGATGAACGAAGATGCACGAAGATGCACGGAGATGCACGAAGAAGAACGAAGATGCACGAAGATGCACGAAGATGCACGAAGATGCACGAAGATGCACGAAGATGAACGAAGATGAACGAAGATGCACGGAGATGCACGAAGAAGAACGAAGATGCACGAAGATGCACGAAGATGCACGAAGATGCACGAAGATGAACGAAGATGCACGAAGATGAACGAAGATGAACGAAGATGCACGAAGATGCACGAAGATGCACGAAGATGCACGGAGATGAACGAAGATGCACGAAGTTGCACGAAGATGCACGAAGATGAACGAAGATGAACGAAGATAAACGAAGATGAACGAAGATGCACGAAGATGAACGAAGATGCACGAAGATGAACGATGATGCACGAAGATGAACGGAGATGCACGAAGATGCACGAAGATGCACGAGAATGCACAAAGATGCACGAAGATGCACGAAGATGCACGAAGATGCACGAAGATGCACGAAGATGAACGAAGATAAACGAAGATAAACGAAGATGAACGAAGATGAACGAAGATGAACGAAGATGCACGAAAATGCACGAAGATGCACGAAGATGCACGAAGATGCACGAAGATGCACGAAGATGCACGAAGATGCACGAAGATGCACGAAGATGCACGAAGATGCACGAAGATGCACGAAGATGCACGAAGATGAACGAAGATGCACGAAGATGAACGAAGATGCACGAAGATGCACGAAGATGCACGAAGATGCACGAAGATGAACGAAGATGCACGAAGATGAACGAAGATGCACGAAGATGCACGGAGATGCACGAAGAAGAACGAAGATGCACGAAGATGCACGAAGATGCACGAAGATGCACGAAGATGCACGAAGATGAACGAAGATGAACGAAGATAAACGAAGATGAACGAAGATGAACGAAGATGAACGAAGATGCACGAAGATGCACGAAGATGCACGAAGATGCACGAAGATGCACGAAGATGCACGAAGATGCACGAAGATGCACGAAGATGAACGAAGATGCACGAAGATGAACGAAGATGAACGAAGATGCACGAAGATGCACGAAGATGCACGAAGATGCACGAAGATGCACGAGGATGCACGAAGATGCACGAAGATGCACGAAGATGAACGAAGATGCACGAAGATGAACGAAGATGCACGAAGATGCACGAAGATGCACGAAGATGCACGAAGATGAACGAAGATGCACGGAGATGAACGAAGATGCACGAAGTTGCACGAAGATGCACGAAGATGCACGAAGATGCACGAAGATGAACGAAGATGAACGAAGATAAACGAAGATGAACGAAGATGAACGAAGATGCACGAAGATGAACGAAGATGCACGAAGATGAACGATGATGCACGAAGATGAACGGAGATGCACGAAGATGCACGAAGATGCACGAGAATGCACAAAGATGCACGAAGATGCACGAAGATGCACGAAGATGCACGAAGATGCACGAAGATGAACGAAGATAAACGAAGATAAACAAAGATGAACGAAGATGAACGAAGATGAACGAAGATGCACGAAAATGCACGAAGATGCACGAAGATGCACGAAGATGCACGAAGATGCACGAAGATGCACGAAGATGCACGAAGATGCACGAAGATGCACGAAGATGCACGAAGATGAACGAAGATGCACGAAGATGAACGAAGATGCACGAAGATGCACGAAGATGCACGAAGATGCACGAAGATGAACGAAGATGCACGAAGATGAACGAAGATGCACGAAGTTGCACGAAGATGCACGAAGATGCACGAAGATGCACGAAGATGAACGAAGATGAACGAAGATGAACGAAGATGAACGAAGATGAACGAAGATGAACGAAGATGAACGAAGATGCACGAAGATGCACGAAGATGCACGAAGAATGCACGAAGATGCACGAAGATGAACGAAGATGAACAAAGATGAACGAAGATGATGATGATGATGATGATGATGATGATGATGATGAACGAAGATGAACGAAGATGCACGAAGATGCACGAAGATGCACGAAGATGAACGAAGATGAACGAAGATGCACGAAGATGCACGAAGATGAACGAAGATGCACGAAGATGCACGAAGATGCACGAAGATGCACGAAGATGCATGAAGATGCACGAAGATGCACGAAGATGCACGAAGATGAACGAAGATGAACGAAGATAAACGAAGATAAAAGAAGATGAACGAAGATGAACGAAGATGCACGAAGATGAACGAAGATGAACGAAGATGCAAGAAGATGCACGAAGATGCACGAAGATGCACGAAGATGAACGAAGATGAACGAAGATGCACGAAGATGAACGAAGATGCACGAAGATGCAAGAAGATGCACGATGATGCACGAAGATGAACGAAGATGAACGAAGATGAACGAAGATGAACGAAGATGAACGAAGATGAACGAAGATGAACGAAGATGAACGAAGATAAACGAAGATGAACGAAGATGAACGAAGATGCACGAAGATGCACGGAGATGCACGAAGAAGAACGAAGATGCACGAAGATGCACGAAGATGCACGAAGATGCACGAAGATGAACGAAGATGAACGAAGATAAACGAAGATGAACGAAGATGAACGAAGATGAACGAAGATGAACGAAGATGCACGAAGATGCACGAAGATGCACGAAGATGCACGAAGATGCACGAAGATGCACGAAGATGCACGAAGATGCACGAAAATGAACGAAGATGCACGAAGATGAACGAAGATGAACGAAGATGCACGAAGATGCACGAAGATGCACGAAGATGCACGAAGATGCACGAGGATGGACGAAGATGCACGAAGATGCACGAAGATGAACGAAGATGCACGAAGATGAACGAAGATGCACGAAGATGCACGAAGATGCACGAAGATGAACGAAGATGCACGGAGATGAACGAAGATGCACGAAGTTGCACGAAGATGCACGAAGATGCACGAAGATGCACGAAGATGAACGAAGATGAACGAAGATAAACGAAGATGAACGAAGATGCACGAAGATGAACGAAGATGCACGAAGATGAACGATGATGCACGAAGATGAACGGAGATGCACGAAGATGCACGAAGATGCACGAGAATGCACAAAGATGCACGAAGATGCACGAAGATGCACGAAGATGCACGAAGATGCACGAAGATGAACGAAGATAAACGAAGATAAACGAAGATGAACGAAGATGAACGAAGATGCACGAAAATGCACGAAGATGCACGAAGATGCACGAAGATGCACGAAGATGCACGAAGATGCACGAAGATGCACGAAGATGCACGAAGATGCACGAAGATGCACGAAGATGAACGAAGATGCACGAAGATGAACGAAGATGCACGAAGATGCACGAAGATGCACGAAGATGCACGAAGATGAACGAAGATGCACGAAGATGAACGAAGATGCACGAAGATGCACGGAGATGCACGAAGAAGAACGAAGATGCACGAAGATGCACGAAGATGCACGAAGATGCACGAAGATGCACGAAGATGAACGAAGATGAACGAAGATAAACGAAGATGAACGAAGATGAACGAAGATGAACGAAGATGAACGAAGATGCACGAAGATGCACGAAGATGCACGAAGATGCACGAAGATGCACGAAGATGCACGAAGATGCACGAAGATGAACGAAGATGCACGAAGATGAACGAAGATGCACGAAGATGAACGAAGATGAACGAAGATGCACAAAGATGCACGAAGATGCACGAGGATGCACGAAGATGCACGAAGATGCACGAAGATGAACGAAGATGCACGAAGATGAACGAAGATGCACGAAGATGCACGAAGATGCACGAAGATGCACGAAGATGCACGAAGATGAACGAAGATGCACGGAGATGAACGAAGATGCACGAAGTTGCACGAAGATGCACGAAGATGCACGAAGATGCACGAAGATGAACGAAGATGAACGAAGATAAACGAAGATGAACGAAGATGCACGAAGATGAACGAAGATGCACGAAGATGAACGATGATGCACGAAGATGAACGGAGATGCACGAAGATGCACGAAGATGCACGAGAATGCACAAAGATGCACGAAGATGCACGAAGATGCACGAAGATGCACGAAGATGAACGAAGATAAACGAAGATAAACGAAGATGAACGAAGATGAACGAAGATGAACGAAGATGCACGAAAATGCACGAAGATGCACGAAGATGCACGAAGATGCACGAAGATGCACGAAGATGCACGAAGATGCACGAAGATGCACGAAGATGCACGAAGATGCACGAAGATGCACGAAGATGCACGAGGATGCACGAAGATGCACGAAGATGAACGAAGATGCACGAAGATGAACGAAGATGCACGAAAATGCACGAAGATGCACGAAGATGCACGAAGATGCACGAAGATGAACGAAGATGCACGGAGATGAACGAAGATGCACGAAGTTGCACGAAGATGCACGAAGATGCACGAAGATGCACGAAGATGCACGAAGATGCACGAAGATGCACGAAGATGCACGAAGATGAACGAAGATGCACGAAGATGAACGAAGATGCACGAAGATGCACGAAGATGCACGAAGATGCACGAAGATGAACGAAGATGCACGAAGATGAACGAAGATGCACGAAGATGCACGGAGATGCACGAAGAAGAACGAAGATGCACGAAGATGCACGAAGATGCACGAAGATGCACGAAGATGCACGAAGATGCACGAAGATGAACGAAGATGAACGAAGATAAACGAAGATGAACGAAGATGAACGAAGATGAACGAAGATGAACGAAGATGCACGAAGATGCACGAAGATGCACGAAGATGCACGAAGATGCACGAAGATGCACGAAGATGCACGAAGATGCACGAAGATGAACGAAGATGCACGAAGATGAACGAAGATGAACGAAGATGCACGAAGATGCACGAAGATGCACGAAGATGCACGAAGATGCACGAGGATGCACGAAGATGCACGAAGATGCACGAAGATGAACGAAGATGCACGAAGATGAACGAAGATGCACGAAGATGCACGAAGATGCACGAAGATGCACGAAGATGCACGAAGATGAACGAAGATGCACGGAGATGAACGAAGATGCACGAAGTTGCACGAAGATGCACGAAGATGCACGAAGATGCACGAAGATGAACGAAGATGAACGAAGATAAACGAAGATGAACGAAGATGAACGAAGATGCACGAAGATGAACGAAGATGCACGAAGATGAACGATGATGCACGAAGATGAACGGAGATGCACGAAGATGCACGAAGATGCACGAGAATGCACAAAGATGCACGAAGATGCACGAAGATGCACGAAGATGCACGAAGATGCACGAAGATGAACGAAGATAAACGAAGATAAACGAAGATGAACGAAGATGAACGAAGATGAACGAAGATGCACGAAAATGCACGAAGATGCACGAAGATGCACGAAGATGCACGAAGATGCACGAAGATGCACGAAGATGCACGAAGATGCACGAAGATGCACGAAGATGAACGAAGATGCACGAAGATGAACGAAGATGCACGAAGATGCACGAAGATGCACGAAGATGCACGAAGATGAACGAAGATGCACGAAGATGAACGAAGATGCACGAAGTTGCACGAAGATGCACGAAGATGCACGAAGATGCACGAAGATGCACGAAGATAAACGAAGATAAACGAAGATGAACGAAGATGAACGAAGATGAACGAAGATGCACGAAAATGCACGAAGATGCACGAAGATGCACGAAGATGCACGAAGATGCACGAAGATGCACGAAGATGCACGAAGATGCACGAAGATGAACGAAGATGCACGAAGATGAACGAAGATGCACGAAGATGCACGAAGATGCACGAAGATGCACGAAGATGAACGAAGATGCACGAAGATGAACGAAGATGCACGAAGTTGCACGAAGATGCACGAAGATGCACGAAGATGCACGAAGATGAACGAAGATGAACGAAGATGAACGAAGATGAACGAAGATGAACGAAGATGAACGAAGATGCACGAAGATGCACGAAGATGCACGAAGATGCACGAAGATGCACGAAGATGAACGAAGATGAACAAAGATGAACGAAGATGATGATGATGATGATGATGATGATGATGATGATGAACGAAGATGAACGAAGATGCACGAAGATGCACGAAGATGCACGAAGATGCACGAAGATGAACGAAGATGAACGAAGATGCACGAAGATGCACGAAGATGAACGAAGATGCACGAAGATGCACGAAGATGCACGAAGATGCACGAAGATGCACGAAGATGCACGAAGATGCACGAAGATGCACGAAGATGCACGAAGATGAACGAAGATAAACGAAGATAAAAGAAGATGAACGAAGATGAACGAAGATGCACGAAGATGAACGAAGATGAACGAAGATGCAAGAAGATGCACGAAGATGCACGAAGATGCACGAAGATGAACGAAGATTAACGAAGATGAACGAAGATGCACGAAGATGCACGAAGATGCACGAAGATGAACGAAGATGAACGAAGATAAACGAAGATGAACGAAGATGCACGAAGATGCACGGAGATGCACGAAGAAGAACGAAGATGCACGAAGATGCACGAAGATGCACGAAGATGCACGAAGATGCACGAAGATGCACGAAGATGAACGAAGATGAACGAAGATAAACGAAGAT
Organism: Plagiodera versicolora; assembly: GCA_037013635.1. Lineage (NCBI taxonomy): Eukaryota > Metazoa > Arthropoda > Insecta > Coleoptera > Chrysomelidae > Plagiodera > Plagiodera versicolora. Next base: position 2,729,342 of record JAYMYH010000018.1, read on the forward strand.
GAACGAAGATGAACGAAGATGAACGAAGATGAACGAAGATGCACGAAGATGCACGAAGATGCACGAAGATGCACGAAGATGCACGAAGATGCACGAAGATGCACGAAGATGAACGAAGATGCACGAAGATGAACGAAGATGAACGAAGATGCACGAAGATGCACGAAGATGCACGAAGATGCACGAAGATGCACGAGGATGCACGAAGATGCACGAAGATGCACGAAGATGAACGAAGATGCACGAAGATGAACGAAGATGCACGAAGATGCACGAAGATGCACGAAGATGCACGAAGATGCACGAAGATGCACGAAGATGAACGAAGATGCACGGAGATGAACGAAGATGCACGAAGTTGCACGAAGATGCACGAAGATGCACGAAGATGCACGAAGATGAACGAAGATGAACGAAGATAAACGAAGATGAACGAAGATGCACGAAGATGAACGAAGATGCACGGAGATGAACGAAGATGCACGAAGTTGCACGAAGATGCACGAAGATGCACGAAGATGCACGAAGATGAACGAAGATGAACGAAGATAAACGAAGATGAACGAAGATGCACGAAGATGAACGAAGATGCACGAAGATGAACGATGATGCACGAAGATGAACGGAGATGCACGAAGATGCACGAAGATGCACGAGAATGCACAAAGATGCACGAAGATGCACGAAGATGCACGAAGATGCACGAAGATGCACGAAGATGAACGAAGATAAACGAAGATAAACGAAGATGAACGAAGATGAACGAAGATGAACGAAGATGCACGAAAATGCACGAAGATGCACGAAGATGCACGAAGATGCACGAAGATGCACGAAGATGCACGAAAATGCACGAAGATGCACGAAGATGCACGAAGATGCACGAAGATGCACGAAGATGAACGAAGATGCACGAAGATGAACGAAGATGCACGAAGATGCACGAAGATGCACGAAGATGCACGAAGATGAACGAAGATGCACGAAGATGAACGAAGATGCACGAAGATGCACGGAGATGCACGAAGAAGAACGAAGATGCACGAAGATGCACGAAGATGCACGAAGATGCACGAAGATGCACGAAGATGAACGAAGATGAACGAAGATAAACGAAGATGAACGAAGATGAACGAAGATGAACGAAGATGAACGAAGATGCACGAAGATGCACGAAGATGCACGAAGATGCACGAAGATGCACGAAGATGCACGAAGATGAACGAAGATGCACGAAGATGAACGAAGATGAACGAAGATGCACGAAGATGCACGAAGATGCACGAAGATGCACGAAGATGCACGAGGATGCACGAAGATGCACGAAGATGCACGAAGATGAACGAAGATGCACGAAGATGAACGAAGATGCACGAAGATGCACGAAGATGCACGAAGATGCACGAAGATGCACGAAGATGAACGAAGATGCACGGAGATGAACGAAGATGCACGAAGTTGCACGAAGATGCACGAAGATGCACGAAGATGAACGAAGATGAACGAAGATGAACGAAGATAAACGAAGATGAACGAAGATGCACGAAGATGAACGAAGATGCACGAAGATGAACGATGATGCACGAAGATGAACGGAGATGCACGAAGATGCACGAAGATGCACGAAGATGCACGAGAATGCACAAAGATGCACGAAGATGCACGAAGATGCACGAAGATGCACGAAGATGCACGAAGATGCACGAAGATGAACGAAGATAAACGAAGATAAACGAAGATGAACGAAGATGAACGAAGATGAACGAAGATGCACGAAAATGCACGAAGATGCACGAAGATGCACGAAGATGCACGAAGATGCACGAAGATGCACGAAGATGCACGAAGATGCACGAAGATGCACGAAGATGCACGAAGATGCACGAAGATGAACGAAGATGCACGAAGATGAACGAAGATGCACGAAGATGCACGAAGATGCACGAAGATGCACGAAGATGCACGAAGATGAACGAAGATGCACGAAGATGAACGAAGATGCACGAAGATGCACGGAGATGCACGAAGAAGAACGAAGATGCACGAAGATGCACGAAGATGCACGAAGATGCACGAAGATGCACGAAGATGAACGAAGATGAACGAAGATAAACGAAGATGAACGAAGATGAACGAAGATGAACGAAGATGAACGAAGATGCACGAAGATGCACGAAGATGCACGAAGATGCACGAAGATGCACGAAGATGCACGAAGATGCACGAAGATGAACGAAGATGCACGAAGATGAACGAAGATGAACGAAGATGCACGAAGATGCACGAAGATGCACGAAGATGCACGAAGATGCACGAGGATGCACGAAGATGCACGAAGATGCACGAAGATGAACGAAGATGCACGAAGATGAACGAAGATGCACGAAGATGCACGAAGATGCACGAAGATGCACGAAGATGCACGAAGATGAACGAAGATGCACGGAGATGAACGAAGATGCACGAAGTTGCACGAAGATGCACGAAGATGCACGAAGATGAACGAAGATAAACGAAGATGAACGAAGATGCACGAAGATGAACGAAGATGCACGAAGATGAACGATGATGCACGAAGATGAACGGAGATGCACGAAGATGCACGAAGATGCACGAGAATGCACAAAGATGCACGAAGATGCACGAAGATGCACGAAGATGCACGAAGATGCACGAAGATGCACGAAGATGAACGAAGATAAACGAAGATAAACGAAGATGAACGAAGATGAACGAAGATGAACGAAGATGCACGAAAATGCACGAAGATGCACGAAGATGCACGAAGATGCACGAAGATGCACGAAGATGCACGAAGATGCACGAAGATGCACGAAGATGCACGAAGATGCACGAAGATGCACGAAGATGCACGAAGATGAACGAGAATGCACGAAGATGAACGAAGATGCACGAAGATGCACGAAGATGCACGAAGATGAACGAAGATGCACGAAGATGAACGAAGATGCACGAAGTTGCACGAAGATGCACGAAGATGCACGAAGATGCACGAAGATGAACGAAGATGAACGAAGATGAACGAAGATGAACGAAGATGAACGAAGATGAACGAAGATGCACGAAGATGCACGAAGATGCACGAAGATGCACGAAGATGCACGAAGATGAACGAAGATGAACAAAGATGAACGAAGATGATGATGATGATGATGATGATGATGATGATGATGAACGAAGATGAACGAAGATGCACGAAGATGCACGAAGATGCACGAAGATGAACGAAGATGAACGAAGATGCACGAAGATGCACGAAGATGAACGAAGATGCACGAAGATGCACGAAGATGCACGAAGATGCACGAAGATGCACGAAGATGCACGAAGATGCACGAAGATGCACGAAGATGCACGAAGATGCACGAAGATGCACGAAGATGAACGAAGATGAACGAAGATAAACGAAGATAAAAGAAGATGAATGAAGATGAACGAAGATGCACGAAGATGAACGAAGATGAACGAAGATGCAAGAAGATGCACGAAGATGCACGAAGATGCACGAAGATGCACGAAGATGCACGAAGATGAACGAAGTTTAACGAAGATGAACGAAGATGCACGAAGATGCACGAAGATGCACGAAGATGAACGAAGATGAACGAAGATAAACGAAGATGAACGAAGATGAACGAAGATGCACGAAGATGCACGGAGATGCACGAAGAAGAACGAAGATGCACGAAGATGCACGAAGATGCACGAAGATGCACGAAGATGAACGAAGATGAACGAAGATAAACGAAGATGAACGAAGATGAACGAAGATGAACGAAGATGCACGAAGATGCACGAAGATGCACGAAGATGCACGAAGATGAACGAAGATGCACGAAGATGAACGAAGATGCACGAAGTTGCACGAAGATGCACGAAGATGCACGAAGATGCACGAAGATGCACGAAGATGAACGAAGATGCACGAAGATGAACGAAGATGCACGAAGTTGCACGAAGATGCACGAAGATGCACGAAGATGCACGAAGATGAACGAAGATGAACGAAGATGAACGAAGATGAACGAAGATGAACGAAGATGCACGAAGATGCACGAAGATGCACGAAGATGAACGAAGATGCACGGAGATGAACGAAGATGCACGAAGTTGCACGAAGATGCACGAAGATGCACGAAGATGCACGAAGATGCACGAAGATGAACGAAGATGAACGAAGATAAACGAAGATGAACGAAGATGCACGAAGATGAACGAAGATGCACGAAGATGAACGATGATGCACGAAGATGAACGGAGATGCACGAAGATGCACGAAGATGCACGAGAATGCACAAAGATGCACGAAGATGCACGAAGATGCACGAAGATGCACGAAGATGCACGAAGATGAACGAAGATAAACGAAGATAAACGAAGATGAACGAAGATGAACGAAGATGAACGAAGATGCACGAAAATGCACGAAGATGCACGAAGATGCACGAAGATGCACGAAGATGCACGAAGATGCACGAAGATGCACGAAGATGCACGAAGATGCACGAAGATGCACGAAGATGAACGAAGATGCACGAAGATGAACGAAGATGCACGAAGATGCACGAAGATGCACGAAGATGCACGAAGATGAACGAAGATGCACGAAGATGAACGAAGATGCACGAAGATGCACGGAGATGCACGAAGAAGAACGAAGATGCACGAAGATGCACGAAGATGCACGAAGATGCACGAAGATGCACGAAGATGCACGAAGATGCACGAAGATGAACGAAGATGAACGAAGATGAACGAAGATGAACGAAGATGAACGAAGATGCACGAAGATGCACGAAGATGCACGAAGATGCACGAAGATGCACGAAGATGCACGAAGATGCACGAAGATGCACGAAGATGAACGAAGATGCACGAAGATGAACGAAGATGAACGAAGATGCACGAAGATGCACGAAGATGCACGAAGATGCACGAAGATGCACGAGGATGCACGAAGATGCACGAAGATGCACGAAGATGAACGAAGATGCACGAAGATGAACGAAGATGCACGAAGATGCACGAAGATGCACGAAGATGCACGAAGATGCACGAAGATGAACGAAGATGCACGGAGATGAACGAAGATGCACGAAGTTGCACGAAGATGCACGAAGATGCACGAAGATGCACGAAGATGAACGAAGATGAACGAAGATAAACGAAGATGAACGAAGATGCACGAAGATGAACGAAGATGCACGAAGAGGAACGATGATGCACGAAGATGAACGGAGATGCACGAAGATGCACGAAGATGCACGAGAATGCACAAAGATGCACGAAGATGCACGAAGATGCACGAAGATGCACGAAGATGAACGAAGATAAACGAAGATAAACGAAGATGAACGAAGATGAACGAAGATGAACGAAGATGCACGAAAATGCACGAAGATGCACGAAGATGCACGAAGATGCACGAAGATGCACGAAGATGCACGAAGATGCACGAAGATGCACGAAGATGCACGAAGATGCACGAAGATGCACGAGGATGCACGAAGATGCACGAAGATGCACGAAGATGAACGAAGATGCACGAAGATGAACGAAGATGCACGAAGATGCACGAAGATGCACGAAGATGAACGAAGATGCACGGAGATGAACGAAGATGCACGAAGTTGCACGAAGATGCACGAAGATGCACGAAGATGCACGAAGATGCACGAAGATGCACGAAGATGCACGAAGATGCACGAAGATGAACGAAGATGCACGAAGATGAACGAAGATGCACGAAGATGCACGAAGATGCACGAAGATGCACGAAGATGAACGAAGATGCACGAAGATGAACGAAGATGCACGGAGATGCACGAAGAAGAACGAAGATGCACGAAGATGCACGAAGATGCACGAAGATGCACGAAGATGCACGAAGATGAACGAAGATGAACGAAGATAAACGAAGATGAACGAAGATGAACGAAGATGAACGAAGATGAACGAAGATGCACGAAGATGCACGAAGATGCACGAAGATGCACGAAGATGCACGAAGATGCACGAAGATGCACGAAGATGCACGAAGATGAACGAAGATGCACGAAGATGAACGAAGATGAACGAAGATGCACGAAGATGCACGAAGATGCACGAAGATGCACGAAGATGCACGAAGATGCACGAGGATGCACGAAGATGCACGAAGATGCACGAAGATGAACGAAGATGCACGAAGATGAACGAAGATGCACGAAGATGCACGAAGATGCACGAAGATGCACGAAGATGCACGAAGATGAACGAAGATGCACGGAGATGAACGAAGATGCACGAAGTTGCACGAAGATGCACGAAGATGCACGAAGATGCACGAAGATGAACGAAGATGAACGAAGATAAACGAAGATGAACGAAGATGCACGAAGATGAACGAAGATGCACGAAGATGAACGATGATGCACGAAGATGAACGGAGATGCACGAAGATGCACGAAGATGCACGAGAATGCACAAAGATGCACGAAGATGCACGAAGATGCACGAAGATGCACGAAGATGCACGAAGATGAACGAAGATAAACGAAGATAAACGAAGATGAACGAAGATGAACGAAGATGAACGAAGATGCACGAAAATGCACGAAGATGCACGAAGATGCACGAAGATGCACGAAGATGCACGAAGATGCACGAAGATGCACGAAGATGCACGAAGATGCACGAAGATGCACGAAGATGCACGAAGATGCACGAAGATGAACGAAGATGCACGAAGATGAACGAAGATGCACGAAGATGCACGAAGATGCACGAAGATGCACGAAGATGAACGAAGATGCACGAAGATGAACGAAGATGCACGAAGTTGCACGAAGATGCACGAAGATGCACGAAGATGCACGAAGATGAACGAAGATGAACGAAGATGAACAAAGATGAACGAAGATGGACGAAGATGAACGAAGATGAACGAAGATGCACGAAGATGCACGAAGATGCACGAAGATGCACGAAGATGCACGAAGATGAACGAAGATGAACAAAGATGAACGAAGATGATGATGATGATGATGATGATGATGATGATGATGAACGAAGATGAACGAAGATGCACGAAGATGCACGAAGATGCACGAAGATGAACGAAGATGAACGAAGATGCACGAAGATGCACGAAGATGAACGAAGATGCACGAAGATGCACGAAGATGCACGAAGATGCACGAAGATGCACGAAGATGCACGAAGATGCACGAAGATGCACGAAGATGCACGAAGATGCACGAAGATGAACGAAGATGAACGAAGATAAACGAAGATAAAAGAAGATGAACGAAGATGAACGAAGATGCACGAAGATGAACGAAGATGAACGAAGATGCAAGAAGATGCACGAAGATGCACGAAGATGCACGAAGATGAACGAAGATTAACGGAGATGAACGAAGATGCACGAAGATGCACGAAGATGCACGAAGATGAACGAAGATGAACGAAGATAAACGAAGATGAACGAAGATGAACGAAGATGCACGAAGATGCACGGAGATGCACGAAGAAGAACGAAGATGCACGAAGATGCACGAAGATGCACGAAGATGCACGAAGATGCACGAAGATGAACGAAGATGAACGAAGATAAACGAAGATGAACGAAGATGAACGAAGATGAACGAAGATGAACGAAGATGCACGAAGATGCACGAAGATGCACGAAGATGCACGAAGATGCACGAAGATGCACGAAGATGCACGAAGATGCACGAAGATGAACGAAGATGCACGAAGATGAACGAAGATGAACGAAGATGCACGAAGATGCACGAAGATGCACGAAGATGCACGAAGATGCACGAAGATGCACGAAGATGCACGAGGATGCACGAAGATGCACGAAGATGCACGAAGATGAACGAAGATGCACGAAGATGAACGAAGATGCACGAAGATTCACGAAGATGCACGAAGATGCACGAAGATGCACGAAGATGCACGAAGATGAACGAAGATGCACGGAGATGAACGAAGATGCACGAAGTTGCACGAAGATACACGAAGATGCACGAAGATGCACGAAGATGAACGAAGATGAACGAAGATAAACGAAGATGAACGAAGATGCACGAAGATGAACGAAGATGCACGAAGATGAACGATGATGCACGAAGATGAACGGAGATGCACGAAGATGCACGAAGATGCACGAGAATGCACAAAGATGCACGAAGATGCACGAAGATGCACGAAGATGCACGAAGATGCACGAAGATGAACGAAGATAAACGAAGATAAACGAAGATGAACGAAGATGAACGAAGATGAACGAAGATGCACGAAAATGCACGAAGATGCACGAAGATGCACGAAGATGCACGAAGATGCACGAAGATGCACGAAGATGCACGAAGATGCACGAAGATGAACGAAGATGCACGAAGATGAACGAAGATGCACGAAGATGCACGAAGATGCACGAAGATGCACGAAGATGAACGAAGATGCACGAAGATGAACGAAGATGCACGAAGATGCACGGAGATGCACGAAGAAGAACGAAGATGCACGAAGATGCACGAAGATGCACGAAGATGCACGAAGATGCACGAAGATGAACGAAGATGAACGAAGATAAACGAAGATAAACGAAGATGAACGAAGATGAACGAAGATGAACGAAGATGCACGAAGATGCACGAAGATGCACGAAGATGCACGAAGATGCACGAAGATGCACGAAGATGCACGAAGATGAACGAAGATGCACGAAGATGAACGAAGATGAACGAAGATGCACGAAGATGCACGAAGATGCACGAAGATGCACGAGGATGCACGAAGATGCACGAAGATGCACGAAGATGAACGAAGATGCACGAAGATGAACGAAGATGCACGAAGATGCACGAAGATGAACGAAGATGCACGAAGATGAACGATGATGCACGAAGATGAACGGAGATGCACGAAGATGCACGAAGATGCACGAGAATGCACAAAGATGCACGAAGATGCACGAAGATGCACGAAGATGCACGAAGATGCACGAAGATGAACGAAGATAAACGAAGATAAACGAAGATGAACGAAGATGAACGAAGATGAACGAAGATGCACGAAAATGCACGAAGGTGCACGAAGATGCACGAAGATGAACGAAGATGAACGAAGATGAACGAAGATGAACGAAGATGAACGAAGATGAACGAAGATGCACGAAGATGCACGAAGATGCACGAAGATGCACGAAGATGCACGAAGATGCACGAAGATGAACGAAGATGAACAAAGATGAACGAAGATGATGATGATGATGATGATGATGATGATGATGATGATGATGAACGAAGATGAACGAAGATGCACGAAGATGCACGAAGATGCACGAAGATGAACGAAGATGAACGAAGATGCACGAAGATGCACGAAGATGAACGAAGATGCACGAAGATGCACGAAGATGCACGAAGATGCACGAAGATGCACGAAGATGCACGAAGATGCACGAAGATGCACGAAGATGCACGAAGATGAACGAAGATGAACGAAGATAAACGAAGATAAAAGAAGATGAACGAAGATGAACGAAGATGCACGAAGATGAACGAAGATGAACGAAGATGCACGAAGATGCACGAAGATGCACGAAGATGCACGAAGATGCACGAAGATGCACGAAGATGAACGAAGATGCACGGAGATGAACGAAGATGCACGAAGTTGCACGAAGATGCACGAAGATGCACGAAGATGCACGAAGATGAACGAAGATGAACGAAGATAAACGAAGATGAACGAAGATGCACGAAGATGAACGAAGATGCACGAAGATGAACGATGATGCACGAAGATGAACGGAGATGCACGAAGATGCACGAAGATGCACGAGAATGCACAAAGATGCACGAAGATGCACGAAGATGCACGAAGATGCACGAAGATGCACGAAGATGCACGAAGATGAACGAAGATAAACGAAGATAAACGAAGATGAACGAAGATGAACGAAGATGAACGAAGATGCACGAAAATGCACGAAGATGCACGAAGATGCACGAAGATGCACGAAGATGCACGAAGATGCACGAAGATGCACGAAGATGCACGAAGATGCACGAAGATGCACGAAGATGAACGAAGATGCACGAAGATGAACGAAGATGCACGAAGATGCACGAAGATGCACGAAGATGCACGAAGATGAACGAAGATGCACGAAGATGAACGAAGATGCACGAAGATGCACGGAGATGCACGAAGAAGAACGAAGATGCACGAAGATGCACGAAGATGCACGAAGATGCACGAAGATGCACGAAGATGAACGAAGATGAACGAAGATAAACGAAGATGAACGAAGATGAACGAAGATGAACGAAGATGAACGAAGATGCACGAAGATGCACGAAGATGCACGAAGATGCACGAAGATGCACGAAGATGCACGAAGATGCACGAAGATGCACGAAGATGCACGAAGATGAACGAAGATGCACGAAGATGAACGAAGATGAACGAAGATGAACGAAGATGCACGAAGATGCACGAAGATGCACGAAGATGCACGAAAAGGCACGAGGATGCACGAAGATGCACGAAGATGCACGAAGATGAACGAAGATGCACGAAGATGAACGAAGATGCACGAAGATGCACGAAGATGCACGAAGATGCACGAAGATGAACGAAGATGCACGGAGATGAACGAAGATGCACGAAGTTGCACGAAGATGCACGAAGATGCACAAAGATGCACGAAGATGAACGAAGATGAACGAAGATAAACGAAGATGAACGAAGATGCACGAAGATGAACGAAGATGCACGAAGATGAACGATGATGCACGAAGATGAACGGAGATGCACGAAGATGCACGAAGATGCACGAGAATGCACAAAGATGCACGAAGATGCACGAAGATGCACGAAGATGCACGAAGATGAACGAAGATAAACGAAGATAAACGAAGATGAACGAAGATGAACGAAGATGAACGAAGATGCACGAAAATGCACGAAGATGCACGAAGATGCACGAAGATGCACGAAGATGCACGAAGATGAACGAAGATGCACGAAGATGCACGAAGATGCACGAAGATGCACGAAGATGAACGAAGATGCACGAAGATGAACGAAGATGCACGAAGATGCACGAAGATGCACGAAGATGCACGAAGATGAACGAAGATGCACGAAGATGAACGAAGATGCACGAAGTTGCACGAAGATGCACGAAGATGCACGAAGATGCACGAAGATGAACGAAGATGAACGAAGATGAACGAAGATGAACGAAGATGAACGAAGATGCACGAAGATGCACGAAGATGCACGAAGATGCACGAAGATGCACGAAGATGAACGAAGATGAACAAAGATGAACGAAGATGATGATGATGATGATGATGATGATGATGATGATGAACGAAGATGAACGAAGATGCACGAAGATGAACGAAGATGAACGAAGATGCACGAAAATGCACGAAGATGCACGAAGATGCACGAAGATGCACGAAGATGCACGAAGATGCACGAAGATGCACGAAGATACACGAAGATGCACGAAGATGCACGAAGATGAACGAAGATGCACGAAGATGAACGAAGATGCACGAAGATGCACGAAGATGCACGAAGATGCACGAAGATGAACGAAGATGCACGAAGATGAACGAAGATGCACGAAGATGCACGGAGATGCACGAAGAAGAACGAAGATGCACGAAGATGCACGAAGATGCACGAAGATGCACGAAGATGCACGAAGATGAACGAAGATGAACGAAGATAAACGAAGATGAACGAAGATGAACGAAGATGAACGAAGATGAACGAAGATGCACGAAGATGCACGAAGATGCACGAAGATGCACGAAGATGCACGAAGATGCACGAAGATGCACGAAGATGCACGAAGATGCACGAAGATGCACGAAGATGAACGAAGATGCACGAAGATGAACGAAGATGAACGAAGATGCACGAAGATGCACGAAGATGCACGAAGATGCACGAAGATGCACGAGGATGCACGAAGATGCACGAAGATGCACGAAGATGAACGAAGATGCACGAAGATGAACGAAGATGCACGAAGATGCACGAAGATGCACGAAGATGCACGAAGATGCACGAAGATGAACGAAGATGCACGGAGATGAACGAAGATGCACGAAGTTGCACGAAGATGCACGAAGATGCACGAAGATGCACGAAGATGAACGAAGATGAACGAAGATAAACGAAGATGAACGAAGATGCACGAAGATGAACGAAGATGCACGAAGATGAACGATGATGCACGAAGATGAACGGAGATGCACGAAGATGCACGAAGATGCACGAGAATGCACAAAGATGCACGAAGATGCACGAAGATGCACGAAGATGCACGAAGATGCACGAAGATGCACGAAGATGCACGAAGATGAACGAAGATAAACGAAGATAAACGAAGATGAACGAAGATGAACGAAGATGAACGGAGATGCACGAAAATGCACGAAGGTGCACGAAGATGCACGAAGATGAACGAAGATGAACGAAGATGAACGAAGATGAACGAAGATGAACGAAGATGAACGAAGATGCACGAAGATGCACGAAGATGCACGAAGATGCACGAAGATGCACGAAGATGCACGAAGATGAACGAAGATGAACAAAGATGAACGAAGATGATGATGATGATGATGATGATGATGATGATGATGATGAACGAAGATGAACGAAGATGCACGAAGATGCACGAAGATGCACGAAGATGAACGAAGATGAACGAAGATGCACGAAGATGCACGAAGATGAACGAAGATGCACGAAGATGCACGAAGATGCACGAAGATGCACGAAGATGCACGAAGATGCACGAAGATGCACGAAGATGCACGAAGATGAACGAAGATGAACGAAGATAAACGAAGATAAAAGAAGATGAACGAAGATTAACGAAGATGCACGAAGATGAACGAAGATGAACGAAGATGCAAGAAGATGCACGAAGATGCACGAAGATGCACGAAGATGAACGAAGATTAACGAAGATGAACGAAGATGCACGAAGATGCACGAAGATGCACGAAGATGAACGAAGATGAACGAAGATAAACGAAGATGAACGAAGATGAACGAAGATGCACGAAGATGCACGGAGATGAACGAAGAAGAACGAAGATGCACGAAGATGCACGAAGATGCACGAAGATGCACGAAGATGCACGAAGATGCACGAAGATGAACTAAGATGAACGAAGATAAACGAAGATGAACGAAGATGAACGAAGATGAACGAAGATGAACGAAGATGCACGAAGATGCACGAAGATGCACGAAGATGCACGAAGATGCACGAAGATGCACGAAGATGAACGAAGATGCACGAAGATGAACGAAGATGAACGAAGATGCACGAAGATGCACGAAGATGCACGAAGATGCACGAAGATGCACGAGGATGCACGAAGATGCACGAAGATGCACGAAGATGAACGAAGATGCACGAAGATGAACGAAGATGCACGAAGATGCACGAAGATGCACGAAGATGCACGAAGATGCACGAAGATGAACGAAGATGCACGGAGATGAACGAAGATGCACGAAGTTGCACGAAGATGCACGAAGATGCACGAAGATGCACGAAGATGAACGAAGATGAACGAAGATAAACGAAGATGAACGAAGATGCACGAAGATGAACGAAGATGCACGAAGATGAACGATGATGCACGAAGATGAACGGAGATGCACGAAGATGCACGAAGATGCACGAGAATGCACAAAGATGCACGAAGATGCACGAAGATGCACGAAGATGCACGAAGATGAACGAAGATAAACGAAGATAAACGAAGATGAACGAAGATGAACGAAGATGAACGAAGATGCACGAAAATGCACGAAGATGCACGAAGATGCACGAAGATGCACGAAGATGCACGAAGATGCACGAAGATGCACGAAGATGCACGAAGATGCACGAAGATGCACGAAGATGCACGAAGATGAACGAAGATGCACGAAGATGAACGAAGATGCACGAAGATGCACGAAGATGCACGAAGATGCACGAAGATGAACGAAGATGCACGAAGATGAACGAAGATGCACGAAGATGCACGGAGATGCACGAAGAAGAACGAAGATGCACGAAGATGCACGAAGATGCACGAAGATGAACGAAGATGAACGAAGATAAACGAAGATGAACGAAGATGAACGAAGATGAACGAAGATGAACGAAGATGCACGAAGATGCACGAAGATGCACGAAGATGCACGAAGATGCACGAAGATGCACGAAGATGCACGAAGATGAACTAAGATGCACGAAGATGAACGAAGATGAACGAAGATGCACGAAGATGCACGAAGATGCACGAAGTTGCACGAGGATGCACGAAGATGCACGAAGATGCACGAAGATGAACGAAGATGCACGAAGATGAACGAAGATGCACGAAGATGCACGAAGATGCACGAAGATGCACGAAGATGAACGAAGATGCACGGAGATGAACGAAGATGCACGAAGTTGCACGAAGATGCACGAAGATGCACGAAGATGCACGAAGATGAACGAAGATGAACGAAGATAAACGAAGATGAACGAAGATGCACGAAGATGAACGAAGATGCACGAAGATGAACGATGATGCACGAAGATGAACGGAGATGCACGAAGATGCACGAAGATGCACGAGAATGCACAAAGATGCACGAAGATGCACGAAAATGCACGAAGATGCACGAAGATGAACGAAGATAAACGAAGATAAACGAAGATGAACGAAGATGAACGAAGATGAACGAAGATGCACGAAAATGCACGAAGATGCACGAAGATGCACGAAGATGCACGAAGATGCACGAAGATGCACGAAGATGCACGAAGATGCACGAAGATGCACGAAGATGCACGAAGATGCACGAAGATGCACGAAGATGCACGAAGATGAACGAAGATGAACGAAGATGCACGAAGATGCACGAAGATGAACGAAGATGCACTAAGATGCACGAAGATGCACGAAGATGCACGAAGATGCACGAAGATGCACGAAGATGCACGAAGATGCACGAAGATGAACGAAGATGAACGAAGATAAACGAAGATAAAAGAAGATGAACGAAGATGAACGAAGGTGAACGAAGATGCACGAAGATGCACGAAGATGCACGAAGATGCACGAAGATGCACGAAGATGCACGAAGATGCACGAAGATGCACGGAGATGCACGAAAATGCACGAAGATGCACGAAGATGCACGAAGATGCACGAAGATGCACGAAGATGCACGAAGATGCACGAAGATGCACGAAGATGCACGAAGATGCACGGAGATGCACGAAAATGCACGAAGATGCACGAAGATGCACGAAGATGCACGAAGATGCACGAAGATGCACGAAGATGCACGAAGATGCACGATGATGAACGAAGATGCACGAAGAAGCACGAAGATGCACGAAGATGCACGATGATGAACGAAGATGCACGAAGATGAACGAAGATGCACGAAGTTGCACGAAGATGCACGAAGATGCACGAAGATGCACGAAGATGAACGAAGATGAACGAAGATGAACGAAGATGAACGAAGATGCACGAAGATGCACGAAGATGCACGAAGATGAACGAAGATGAACGAAGATGAACGAAGATGAACGAAGATGAACGAAGATGCACGAAGATGAACGAAGATGAACGAAGATGCAAGAAGATGCACGAAGATGCACGAAGATGCACGAAGATGCACTAAGATGAACGAAGATTAACGAAGATGAACGAAGATGCACGAAGATGCACGAAGATGCACGAAGATGAACGAAGATGAACGAAGATAAACGAAGATGAACGAAGATGAACGAAGATGCACGAAGATGCACGGAGATGCACGAAGAAGAACGAAGATGCACGAAGATGCACGAAGATGCACGAAGATGCACGAAGATGCACGAAGATGAACGAAGATGAACGAAGATAAACGAAGATGAACGAAGATGAACGAAGATGAACGAAGATGAACGAAGATGCACGAAGATGCACGAAGATGCACGAAGATGCACGAAGATGCACGAAGATGCACGAAGATGCACGAAGATGAACGAAGATGCACGAAGATGAACGAAGATGAACGAAGATGCACGAAGATGCACGAAGATGCACGAAGATGCACGAAGATGCACGAGGATGCACGAAGATGCACGAAGATGCACGAAGATGAACGAAGATGCACGAAGATGAACGAAGATGCACGAAGATGCACGAAGATGCACGAAGATGCACGAAGATGCACGAAGATGAACGAAGATGCACGGAGATGAACGAAGATGCACGAAGTTGCACGAAGATGCACGAAGATGCACGAAGATGCACGAAGATGAACGAAGATGAACGAAGATAAACGAAGATGAACGAAGATGCACGAAGATGAACGAAGATGCACGAAGATGAACGATGATGCACGAAGATGAACGGAGATGCACGAAGATGCACGAAGATGCACGAGAATGCACAAAGATGCACGAAGATGCACGAAGATGCACGAAGATGCACGAAGATGCACGAAGATGAACGAAGATGCACGAAGATGCACGAAGATGAACGAAGATGAACGAAGATAAACGAAGATGAACGAAGATGCACGAAGATGAACGAAGATGCACGAAGATGAACGATGATGCACGAAGATGAACGGAGATGCACGAAGATGCACGAAGATGCACGAGAATGCACAAAGATGCACGAAGATGCACGAAAATGCACGAAGATGCACGAAGATGAACGAAGATAAACGAAGATAAACGAAGATGAACGAAGATGAACGAAGATGAACGAAGATGCACGAAAATGCACGAAGATGCACGAAGATGCACGAAGATGCACGAAGATGCACGAAGATGCACGAAGATGCACGAAGATGCACGAAGATGCACGAAGATGCACGAAGATGCACGAAGATGCACGAAGATGCACGAAGATGAACGAAGATGAACGAAGATGCACGAAGATGCACGAAGATGAACGAAGATGCACTAAGATGCACGAAGATGCACGAAGATGCACGAAGATGCACGAAGATGCACGAAGATGCACGAAGATGCACGAAGATGAACGAAGATGAACGAAGATAAACGAAGATAAAAGAAGATGAACGAAGATGAACGAAGGTGAACGAAGATGCACGAAGATGCACGAAGATGCACGAAGATGCACGAAGATGCACGAAGATGCACGAAGATGCACGAAGATGCACGGAGATGCACGAAAATGCACGAAGATGCACGAAGATGCACGAAGATGCACGAAGATGCACGAAGATGCACGAAGATGCACGAAGATGCACGAAGATGCACGAAGATGCACGGAGATGCACGAAAATGCACGAAGATGCACGAAGATGCACGAAGATGCACGAAGATGCACGAAGATGCACGAAGATGCACGAAGATGCACGATGATGAACGAAGATGCACGAAGAAGCACGAAGATGCACGAAGATGCACGATGATGAACGAAGATGCACGAAGATGAACGAAGATGCACGAAGTTGCACGAAGATGCACGAAGATGCACGAAGATGCACGAAGATGAACGAAGATGAACGAAGATGAACGAAGATGAACGAAGATGCACGAAGATGCACGAAGATGCACGAAGATGAACGAAGATGAACGAAGATGAACGAAGATGAACGAAGATGAACGAAGATGCACGAAGATGAACGAAGATGAACGAAGATGCAAGAAGATGCACGAAGATGCACGAAGATGCACGAAGATGCACTAAGATGAACGAAGATTAACGAAGATGAACGAAGATGCACGAAGATGCACGAAGATGCACGAAGATGAACGAAGATGAACGAAGATAAACGAAGATGAACGAAGATGAACGAAGATGCACGAAGATGCACGGAGATGCACGAAGAAGAACGAAGATGCACGAAGATGCACGAAGATGCACGAAGATGCACGAAGATGCACGAAGATGAACGAAGATGAACGAAGATAAACGAAGATGAACGAAGATGAACGAAGATGAACGAAGATGAACGAAGATGCACGAAGATGCACGAAGATGCACGAAGATGCACGAAGATGCACGAAGATGCACGAAGATGCACGAAGATGAACGAAGATGCACGAAGATGAACGAAGATGAACGAAGATGCACGAAGATGCACGAAGATGCACGAAGATGCACGAAGATGCACGAGGATGCACGAAGATGCACGAAGATGCACGAAGATGAACGAAGATGCACGAAGATGAACGAAGATGCACGAAGATGCACGAAGATGCACGAAGATGCACGAAGATGCACGAAGATGAACGAAGATGCACGGAGATGAACGAAGATGCACGAAGTTGCACGAAGATGCACGAAGATGCACGAAGATGCACGAAGATGAACGAAGATGAACGAAGATAAACGAAGATGAACGAAGATGCACGAAGATGAACGAAGATGCACGAAGATGAACGATGATGCACGAAGATGAACGGAGATGCACGAAGATGCACGAAGATGCACGAGAATGCACAAAGATGCACGAAGATGCACGAAGATGCACGAAGATGCACGAAGATGCACGAAGATGAACGAAGATAAACGAAGATAAACGAAGATGAACGAAGATGAACGAAGATGAACGAAGATGCACGAAAATGCACGAAGATGCACGAAGATGCACGAAGATGCACGAAGATGCACGAAGATGCACGAAGATGCACGAAGATGCACGAAGATGCACGAAGATGCACGAAGATGAACGAAGATGCACGAAGATGAACGAAGATGCACGAAGATGCACGAAGATGCACGAAGATGCACGAAGATGAACGAAGATGCACGAAGATGAACGAAGATGCACGAAGATGCACGGAGATGCACGAAGAAGAACGAAGATGCACGAAGATGCACGAAGATGCACGAAGATGCACGAAGATGCACGAAGATGAACGAAGATGAACGAAGATAAACGAAGATGAACGAAGATGAACGAAGATGAACGAAGATGCACGAAGATGCACGAAGATGCACGAAGATGCACGAAGATGCACGAAGATGCACGAAGATGCACGAAGATGCACGAAGATGCACGAAGATGAACGAAGATGCACGAAGATGAACGAAGATGAACGAAGATGCACGAAGATGCACGAAGATGCACGAAGATGCACGAAGATGCACGAGGATGCACGAAGATGCACGAAGATGCACGAAGATGAACGAAGATGCACGAAGATGAACGAAGATGCACGAAGATGCACGAAGATGCACGAAGATGCACGAAGATGAACGAAGATGCACGGAGATGAACGAAGATGCACGAAGTTGCACGAAGATGCACGAAGATGCACGAAGATGCACGAAGATGAACGAAGATGAACGAAGATAAACGAAGATGAACGAAGATGCACGAAGATGAACGAAGATGCACGAAGATGAACGATGATGCACGAAGATGAACGGAGATGCACGAAGATGCACGAAGATGCACGAAGATGCACGAGAATGCACAAAGATGCACGAAGATGCACGAAGATGCACGAAGATGCACGAAGATGCACGAAGATGCACGAAGATGAACGAAGATAAACGAAGATAAACGAAGATGAACGAAGATGAACGAAGATGAACGAAGATGCACGAAAATGCACGAAGATGCACGAAGATGCACGAAGATGCACGAAGATGCACGAAGATGCACGAAGATGCACGAAGATGCACGAAGATGCACGAAGATGCACGAAGATGCACGAAGATGAACGAAGATGCACGAAGATGAACGAAGATGCACGAAGATGCACGAAGATGCACGAAGATGCACGAAGATGAACGAAGATGCACGAAGATGAACGAAGATGCACGAAGTTGCACGAAGATGCACGAAGATGCACGAAGATGCACGAATATGAACGAAGATGAACGAAGATGAACGAAGATGAACGAAGATGAACGAAGATGAACGAAGATGAACGAAGATGCACGAAGATGCACGAAGATGCACGAAGATGCACGAAGATGCACGAAGATGAACGAAGATGAACAAAGATGAACGAAGATGATGATGATGATGATGATGATGATGATGATGATGAAAGAAGTTGAACGAAGATGCACGAAGATGCACGAAGATGAACGAAGATAAACGAAGATAAACGAAGATGAACGAAGATGAACGAAGATGAACGAAGATGCACGAAAATGCACGAAGATGCACGAAGATGCACGAAGATGCACGAAGATGCACGAAGATGCACGAAGATGCACGAAGATGCACGAAGATGCACGAAGATGCACGAAGATGAACGAAGATGAACGAAGATGCACGAAGATGCACGAAGATGAACGAAGATGCACGAAGATGCACGAAGATGCACGAAGATGCACGAAGATGCACGAAGATGCACGAAGATGTACGAAGATGAACGAAGATAAACGAAGATAAAAGAAGATGAACGAAGATGAACGAAGGTGAACGAAGATGCACGAAGATGCACGAAGATGCACGAAGATGCACGAAGATGCACGAAGATGCACGAAGATGCACGAAGATGCACGGAGATGCACGAAAATGCACGAAGATGCACGAAGATGCACGAAGATGCACGAAGATGCACGAAGATGCACGAAGATGCACGAAGATGCACGAAGATGCACGATGATGAACGAAGATGCACGAAGAAGCACGAAGATGCACGAAGATGCACGATGATGAACGAAGATGCACGAAGATGAACGAAGATGCACGAAGTTGCACGAAGATGCACGAAGATGCACGAAGATGCACGAAGATGAACGAAGATGAACGAAGATGAACGAAGATGAACGAAGATGCACGAAGATGCACGAAGATGCACGAAGATGAACGAAGATGAACGAAGATGAACGAAGATGAACGAAGATGCACGAAGATGAAAGAAGATGAACGAAGATGCAAGAAGATGCACGAAGATGCACGAAGATGCACGAAGATGAACGAAGATTAACGAAGATGAACGAAGATGCACGAAGATGCACGAAGATGCACGGAGATGCACGAAGAAGAACGAAGATGCACGAAGATGCACGAAGATGCACGAAGATGCACGAAGATGCACGAAGATGAACGAAGATGAACGAAGATAAACGAAGATGAACGAAGATGAACGAAGATGAACGAAGATGAACGAAGATGCACGAAGATGCACGAAGATGCACGAAGATGCACGAAGATGCACGAAGATGCACGAAGATGCACGAAGATGAACGAAGATGCACGAAGATGAACGAAGATGAACGAAGATGCACGAAGATGCACGAAGATGCACGAAGATGCACGAAGATGCACGAGGATGCACGAAGATGCACGAAGATGCACGAAGATGAACGAAGATGCACGAAGATGAACGAAGATGCACGAAGATGCACGAAGATGCACGAAGATGCACGAAGATGCACGAAGATGAACGAAGATGCACGGAGATGAACGAAGATGCACGAAGTTGCACGAAGATGCACGAAGATGCACGAAGATGCACGAAGATGCACGAAGATGAACGAAGATGAACGAAGATAAACGAAGATGAACGAAGATGCACGAAGATGAACGAAGATGCACGAAGATGAACGATGATGCACGAAGATGAACGGAGATGCACGAAGATGCACGAAGATGCACGAGAATGCACAAAGATGCACGAAGATGCACGAAGATGCACGAAGATGCACGAAGATGCACGAAGATGAACGAAGATAAACGAAGATAAACGAAGATGAACGAAGATGAACGAAGATGAACGAAGATGCACGAAAATGCACGAAGATGCACGAAGATGCACGAAGATGCACGAAGATGCACGAAGATGCACGAAGATGCACGAAGATGCACGAAGATGCACGAAGATGCACGAAGATGCACGAAGATGAACGAAGATGAACGAAGATGAACGAAGATGAACGAAGATGAACGAAGATGCACGAAGATGAACGAAGATGAACGAAGATGCAAGAAGATGCACGAAGATGCACGAAGATGCACGAAGATGAACGAAGATTAACGAAGATGAACGAAGATGCACGAAGATGCACGAAGATGCACGAAGATGAACGAAGATGAACGAAGATAAACGAAGATGAACGAAGATGAACGAAGATGCACGAAGATGCACGGAGATGCACGAAGAAGAACGAAGATGCACGAAGATGCACGAAGATGCACGAAGATGCACGAAGATGCACGAAGATGAACGAAGATGAACGAAGATAAACGAAGATGAACGAAGATGAACGAAGATGAACGAAGATGAACGAAGATGCACGAAGATGCACGAAGATGCACGAAGATGCACGAAGATGCACGAAGATGCACGAAGATGCACGAAGATGCACGAAGATGCACGAAGATGAACGAAGATGCACGAAGATGAACGAAGATGAACGAAGATGCACGAAGATGCACGAAGATGCACGAAGATGCACGAAGATGCACGAGGATGCACGAAGATGCACGAAGATGCACGAAGATGAACGAAGATGCACGAAGATGAACGAAGATGCACGAAGATGCACGAAGATGCACGAAGATGCACGAAGATGCACGAAGATGAACGAAGATGCACGGAGATGAACGAAGATGCACGAAGTTGCACGAAGATGCACGAAGATGCACGAAGATGCACGAAGATGAACGAAGATGAACGAAGATAAACGAAGATGAACGAAGATGCACGAAGATGAACGAAGATGCACGAAGATGAACGATGATGCACGAAGATGAACGGAGATGCACGAAGATGCACGAAGATGCACGAGAATGCACAAAGATGCACGAAGATGCACGAAGATGCACGAAGATGCACGAAGATGCACGAAGATGAACGAAGATAAACGAAGATAAACGAAGATGAACGAAGATGAACGAAGATGAACGAAGATGCACGAAAATGCACGAAGATGCACGAAGATGCACGAAGATGCACGAAGATGCACGAAGATGCACGAAGATGCACGAAGATGCACGAAGATGCACGAAGATGAACGAAGATGCACGAAGATGAACGAAGATGCACGAAGATGCACGAAGATGCACGAAGATGCACGAAGATGAACGAAGATGCACGAAGATGAACGAAGATGCACGAAGTTGCACGAAGATGCACGAAGATGCACGAAGATGCACGAAGATGAACGAAGATGAACGAAGATGAACGAAGATGAACGAAGATGAACGAAGATGAACGAAGATGAACGAAGATGCACGAAGATGCACGAAGATGCACGAAGATGCACGAAGATGCACGAAGATGCACGAAGATGAACGAAGATGAACAAAGATGAACGAAGATGATGATGATGATGATGATGATGATGATGAACGAAGATGAACGAAGATGCACGAAGATGCACGAAGATGCACGAAGATGAACGAAGATGAACGAAGATGCACGAAGATGCACGAAGATGAACGAAGATGCACGAAGATGCACGAAGATGCACGAAGATGCACGAAAATGCACGAAGATGCACGAAGATGCACGAAGATGCACGAAGATGCACGAAGATGCACGAAGATGCACGAAGATGCACGAAGATGCACGATGATGAACGAAGATGCACGAAGAAGCACGAAGATGCACGAAGATGCACGATGATGAACGAAGATGCACGAAGATGAACGAAGATGCACGAAGTTGCACGAAGATGCACGAAGATGCACGAAGATGCACGAAGATGAACGAAGATGAACGAAGATGAACGAAGATGAACGAAGATGCACGAAGATGCACGAAGATGCACGAAGATGAACGAAGATGAACGAAGATGAACGAAGATGAACGAAGATGCACGAAGATGAACGAAGATGAACGAAGATGCAAGAAGATGCACGAAGATGCACGAAGATGCACGAAGATGAACGAAGATTAACGAAGATGAACGAAGATGCACGAAGATGCACGAAGATGCACGAAGATGAACGAAGATGAACGAAGATAAACGAAGATGAACGAAGATGAACGAAGATGCACGAAGATGCACGGAGATGCACGAAGAAGAACGAAGATGCACGAAGATGCACGAAGATGCACGAAGATGCACGAAGATGCACGAAGATGAACGAAGATGAACGAAGATAAACGAAGATGAACGAAGATGAACGAAGATGAACGAAGATGAACGAAGATGCACGAAGATGCACGAAGATGCACGAAGATGAACGAAGATGCACGAAGATGAACGAAGATGAACGAAGATGCACGAAGATGCACGAAGATGCACGAAGATGCACGAAGATGCACGAGGATGCACGAAGATGCACGAAGATGCACGAAGATGAACGAAGATGCACGAAGATGAACGAAGATGCACGAAGATGCACGAAGATGCACGAAGATGCACGAAGATGCACGAAGATGAACGAAGATGCACGGAGATGAACGAAGATGCACGAAGTTGCACGAAGATGCACGAAGATGCACGAAGATGCACGAAGATGAACGAAGATGAACGAAGATAAACGAAGATGAACGAAGATGCACGAAGATGAACGAAGATGCACGAAGATGAACGATGATGCACGAAGATGAACGGAGATGCACGAAGATGCACGAAGATGCACGAGAATGCACGAAGATGCACGAAGATGCACGAAGATGCACGAAGATGCACGATGATGAACGAAGATGCACGAAGAAGCACGAAGATGCACGAAGATGCACGAAGATGCACGAAAATGCACGAAGATGCACGAAGATGCACGAAGATGCACGAAGATGCACGAAGATGCACGAAGATGCACGAAGATGCACGAAGATGCACGAAGATGCACGAAAATGCACGAAGATGCACGAAGATGCACGAAGATGCACGAAGATGCACGAAGATGCACGAAGATGCACGAAGATGCACGAAGATGCACGATGATGAACGAAGATGCACGAAGAAGCACGAAGATGCACGAAGATGCACGATGATGAACGAAGATGCACGAAGATGAACGAAGATGCACGAAGTTGCACGAAGATGCACGAAGATGCACGAAGATGCACGAAGATGAACGAAGATGAACGAAGATGAACGAAGATGAACGAAGATGCACGAAGATGCACGAAGATGCACGAAGATGAACGAAGATGAACGAAGATGAACGAAGATGAACGAAGATGCACGAAGATGAACGAAGATGAACGAAGATGCAAGAAGATGCACGAAGATGCACGAAGATGCACGAAGATGAACGAAGATTAACGAAGATGAACGAAGATGCACGAAGATGCACGAAGATGCACGAAGATGAACGAAGATGAACGAAGATAAACGAAGATGAACGAAGATGAACGAAGATGCACGAAGATGCACGGAGATGCACGAAGAAGAACGAAGATGCACGAAGATGCACGAAGATGCACGAAGATGCACGAAGATGCACGAAGATGCACGAAGATGAACGAAGATGAACGAAGATAAACGAAGATGAACGAAGATGAACGAAGATGAACGAAGATGAACGAAGATGCACGAAGATGCACGAAGATGCACGAAGATGCACGAAGATGCACGAAGATGCACGAAGATGCACGAAGATGCACGAAGATGAACGAAGATGCACGAAGATGAACGAAGATGAACGAAGATGCACGAAGATGCACGAAGATGCACGAAGATGCACGAAGATGCACGAGGATGCACGAAGATGCACGAAGATGCACGAAGATGCACGAAGATGAACGAAGATGCACGAAGATGCACGAAGATGCACGAAGATGCACGAAGATGCACGAAGATGCACGAAGATGCACGAAGATGAACGAAGATGCACGGAGATGAACGAAGATGCACGAAGTTGCACGAAGATGCACGAAGATGCACGAAGATGCACGAAGATGAACGAAGATGAACGAAGATAAACGAAGATGAACGAAGATGCACGAAGATGAACGAAGATGCACGAAGATGAACGATGATGCACGAAGATGAACGGAGATGCACGAAGATGCACGAAGATGCACGAGAATGCACAAAGATGCACGAAGATGCAAGAAGATGCACGAAGATGCACGAAGATGCACGAAGATGCACGAAGATGCACGAAGATGCACGAAGATGAACGAAGATAAACGAAGATAAACGAAGATGAACGAAGATGAACGAAGATGCACGAAAATGCACGAAGATGCACGAAGATGCACGAAGATGCACGAAGATGCACGAAGATGCACGAAGATGCACGAAGATGCACGAAGATGCACGAAGATGAACGAAGATGAACGAAGATGAACGAAGATGAACGAAGATGAACGAAGATGCACGAAGATGAACGAAGATGCAAGAAGATGCACGAAGATGCACGAAGATGCACGAAGATGAACGAAGATTAACGAAGATGAACGAAGATGCACGAAGATGCACGAAGATGCACGAAGATGAACGAAGATGAACGAAGATAAACGAAGATGAACGAAGATGAACGAAGATGCACGAAGATGCACGGAGATGCACGAAGAAGAACGAAGATGCACGAAGATGCACGAAGATGCACGAAGATGCACGAAGATGCACGAAGATGCACGAGAATGAACGAAGATGAACGAAGATATACGAAGATGAACGAAGATGAACGAAGATGAACGAAGATGAACGAAGATGCACGAAGATGCACGAAGATGCACGAAGATGCACGAAGATGCACGAAGATGCACGAAGATGCACGAAGATGCACGAAGATGCACGAAGATGAACGAAGATGCACGAAGATGAACGAAGATGAACGAAGATGCACGAAGATGCACGAAGATGCACGAAGATGCACGAAGATGCACGAGGATGCACGAAGATGCACGAAGATGCACGAAGATGAACGAAGATGCACGAAGATGAACGAAGATGCACGAAGATGCACGAAGATGCACGAAGATGCACGAAGATGAACGAAGATGCACGGAGATGAACGAAGATGCACGAAGTTGCACGAAGATGCACGAAGATGCACGAAGATGCACGAAGATGAACGAAGATGAACGAAGATAAACGAAGATGAACGAAGATGCACGAAGATGAACGAAGATGCACGAAGATGAACGATGATGCACGAAGATGAACGGAGATGCACGAAGATGCACGAAGATGCACGAGAATGCACAAAGATGCACGAAGATGCACGAAGATGCACGAAGATGCACGAAGATGCACGAAGATGCACGGAGATGCACGAAGATGCACGGAGATGCACGAAAATGCACGAAGATGCACGAAGATGCACGAAGATGCACGAAGATGCACGAAGATGCACGAAGATGCACGAAGATGCACGAAGATGCACGATGATGAACGAAGATGCACGAAGAAGCACGAAGATGCACGAAGATGCACGATGATGAACGAAGATGCACGAAGATGAACGAAGATGCACGAAGTTGCACGAAGATGCACGAAGATGCACGAAGATGCACGAAGATGAACGAAGATGAACGAAGATGAACGAAGATGAACGAAGATGCACGAAGATGCACGAAGATGCACGAAGATGAACGAAGATGAACGAAGATGAACGAAGATGAACGAAGATGCACGAAGATGAACGAAGATGAACGAAGATGCAAGAAGATGCACGAAGATGCACGAAGATGCACGAAGATGAACGAAGATTAACGAAGATGAACGAAGATGCACGAAGATGCACGAAGATGCACGAAGATGAACGAAGATGAACGAAGATAAACGAAGATGAACGAAGATGAACGAAGATGCACGAAGATGCACGAAGATGCACGAAGATGCACGAAGATGCACGAAGATGAACAAAGATGAACGAAGATAAACGAAGATGAACGAAGATGAACGAAGATGAACGAAGATGAACGAAGATGCACGAAGATGCACGAAGATGCACGAAGATGCACGAAGATGCACGAAGATGCACGAAGATGCACGAAGATGAACGAAGATGCACGAAGATGAACGAAGATGAACGAAGATGCACGAAGATGCACGAAGATGCACGAAGATGCACGAAGATGCACGAGGATGCACGAAGATGCACGAAGATGCACGAAGATGAACGAAGATGCACGAAGATGAACGAAGATGCACGAAGATGCACGAAGATGCACGAAGATGCACGAAGATGAACGAAGATGCACGGAGATGAACGAAGATGCACGAAGTTGCACGAAGATGCACGAAGATGCACGAAGATGCACGAAGATGAACGAAGATGAACGAAGATAAACGAAGATGAACGAAGATGCACGAAGATGAACGAAGATGCACGAAGATGAACGATGATGCACGAAGATGAACGGAGATGCACGAAGATGCACGAAGATGCACGAGAATGCACAAAGATGCACGAAGATGCACGAAGATGCACGAAGATGCACGAAGATGCACGAAGATGAACGAAGATAAACGAAGATAAACGAAGATGAACGAAGATGAACGAAGATGAACGAAGATGCACGAAAATGCACGAAGATGCACGAAGATGCACGAAGATGAACGAAGATGCACGAAGATGCACGAAGATGCACGAAGATGCACGAAGATGAACGAAGATGCACGAAGATGAACGAAGATGCACGAAGTTGCACGAAGATGCACGAAGATGCACGAAGATGAACGAAGATGAACGAAGATGAACGAAGATGAACGAAGATGAACGAAGATGAACGAAGATGCACGAAGATGCACGAAGATGCACGAAGATGCACGAAGATGCACGAAGATGAACGAAGATGAACAAAGATGAACGAAGATGATGATGATGATGATGATGATGATGATGATGATGATGATGAACGAAGATGAACGAAGATGCACGAAGATGCACGAAGATGAACGAAGATAAACGAAGATAAACGAAGATGAACGAAGATGAACGAAGATGAACGAAGATGCACGAAAATGCACGAAGATGCACGAAGATGCACGAAGATGCACGAAGATGCACGAAGATGCACGAAGATGCACGAAGATGCACGAAGATGCACGAAGATGCACGAAGATGCACGAAGATGCACGAAGATGAACGAAGATGAACGAAGATGCACGAAGATGCACGAAGATGAACGAAGATGCACGAAGATGCACGAAGATGCACGAAGATGCACGAAGATGCACGAAGATGCACGAAGATGAACGAAGATGAACGAAGATAAACGAAGATAAAAGAAGATAAACGAAGATGAACGAAGGTGAACGAAGATGCACGAAGATGCACGAAGATGCACGAAGATGCACGAAGATGCACGAAGATGCACGAAGATGCACGAAGATGCACGGAGATGCACGAAAATGCACGAAGATGCACGAAGATGCACGAAGATGCACGAAGATGCACGAAGATGCACGAAGATGCACGATGATGAACGAAGATGCACGAAGAAGCACGAAGATGCACGAAGATGCACGATGATGAACGAAGATGCACGAAGATGAACGAAGATGCACGAAGTTGCACGAAGATGCACGAAGATGCACGAAGATGCACGAAGATGAACGAAGATGAACGAAGATGAACGAAGATGAACGAAGATGCACGAAGATGCACGAAGATGCACGAAGATGAACGAAGATGAACGAAGATGAACGAAGATGAACGAAGATGCACGAAGATGAACGAAGATGAACGAAGATGCAAGAAGATGCACGAAGATGCACGAAGATGAACGAAGATTAACGAAGATGAACGAAGATGCACGAAGATGCACGAAGATGCACGAAGATGAACGAAGATGAACGAAGATAAACGAAGATGAACGAAGATGAACGAAGATGCACGAAGATGCACGGAGATGCACGAATAAGAACGAAGATGCACGAAGATGCACGAAGATGCACGAAGATGCACGAAGATGCACGAAGATGAACGAAGATGAACGAAGATAAACGAAGATGAACGAAGATGAACGAAGATGAACGAAGATGAACGAAGATGCACGAAGATGCACGAAGATGCACGAAGATGCACGAAGATGCACGAAGATGCACGAAGATGCACGAAGATGCACGAAGATGCACGAAGATGAACGAAGATGCACGAAGATGAACGAAGATGAACGAAGATGCACGAAGATGCACGAAGATGCACGAAGATGCACGAAGATGCACGAGGATGCACGAAGATGCACGAAGATGCACGAAGATGAACGAAGATGCACGAAGATGAACGAAGATGCACGAAGATGCACGAAGATGCACGAAGATGCACGAAGATGCACGAAGATGAACGAAGATGCACGGAGATGAACGAAGATGCACGAAGTTGCACGAAGATGCACGAAGATGCACGAAGATGCACGAAGATGAACGAAGATGAACGAAGATAAACGAAGATGAACGAAGATGCACGAAGATGAACGAAGATGCACGAAGATGAACGATGATGCACGAAGATGAACGGAGATGCACGAAGATGCACGAAGATGCACGAGAATGCACAAAGATGCACGAAGATGCACGAAGATGCACGAAGATGCACGAAGATGCACGAAGATGAACGAAGATAAACGAAGATAAACGAAGATGAACGAAGATGAACGAAGATGAACGAAGATGCACGAAAATGCACGAAGATGCACGAAGATGCACGAAGATGCCTGAAGATGCACGAAGATGCACGAAGATGCACGAAGATGCACGGAGATGCACGAAGATGCACGAAGATGAACGAAGATGCACGAAGATGAACGAAGATGCACGAAGATGCACGAAGATGCACGAAGATGCACGAAGATGAACGAAGATGCACGAAGATGAACGAAGATGCACGAAGTTGCACGAAGATGCACGAAGATGCACGAAGATGCACGAAGATGAACGAAGATGAACGAAGATAAACGAAGATAAAAGAAGATGAACGAAGATAAACGAAGATGAACGAAGATGCACGAAGATGCACGAAGATGCACGAAGATGCACGAAGATGCACGAAGATGCACGAAGATGCACGAAGATGCACGAAGATGAACGAAGATGCACGAAGATGAACGAAGATGCACGAAGATGCACGAAGATGCACGAAGATGAACGAAGATGAACGAAGATGAACGAAGATGAACGAAGATGAACGAAGATGAACGAAGATGCACGAAGATGCACGAAGATGCACGAAGATGCACGAAGATGAACGAAGATGAACAAAGATGAACGAAGATGATGATGATGATGATGATGATGATGATGATGATGATGAACGAAGATGAACGAAGATGCACGAAGATGCACGAAGATGCACGAAGATGAACGAAGATGAACGAAGATGCACGAAGATGCACGAAGATGAACGAAGATGCACGAAGATGCACGAAGATGCACGAAGATGCACGAAGATGCACGAAGATGCACGAAGATGCACGAAGATGAACGAAGATGAACGAAGATAAACGAAGATAAAAGAAGATGAACGAAGATAAACGAAGATGAACGAAGATGCACGAAGATGCACGAAGATGCACGAAGATGCACGAAGATGCACGAAGATGCACGAAGATGCACGAAGATGCACGAAGATGCACGAAGATGCACGAAAATGCACGAAGATGCACGAAGATGCACGAAGATGAACGAAGATGCACGAAGTTGCACGAAGATGCACGAAGATGCACGAAGATGCACGAAGATGAACGAAGATGAACGAAGATGAACGAAGATGAACGAAGATGCACGAAGATGCACGAAGATGCACGAAGATGAACGAAGATGAACGAAGATGAACGAAGATGAACGAAGATGAACGAAGATGCACGAAGATGAACGAAGATGAACGAAGATGCAAGAAGATGCACGAAGATGCACGAAGATGCACGAAGATGAACGAAGATTAACGAAGATGAACGAAGATGCACGAAGATGCACGAAGATGCACGAAGATGAACGAAGATGAACGAAGATAAACGAAGATGAACGAAGATGAACGAAGATGCACGAAGATGCACGGAGATGCACGAAGAAGAACGAAGATGCACGAAGATGCACGAAGATGCACGAAGATGCACGAAGATGCACGAAGATGAACGAAGATGAACGAAGATAAACGAAGATGAACGAAGATGAACGAAGATGAACGAAGATGAACGAAGATGCACGAAGATGCACGAAGATGCACGAAGATGGACGAAGATGCACGAAGATGCACGAAGATGCACGAAGATGCACGAAGATGAACGAAGATGCACGAAGATGAACGAAGATGAACGAAGATGCACGAAGATGCACGAAGATGCACGAAGATGCACGAGGATGCACGAAGATGCACGAAGATGCACGAAGATGAACGAAGATGCACGAAGATGAACGAAGATGCACGAAGATGCACGAAGATGCACGAAGATGCACGAAGATGCACGAAGATGAACGAAGATGCACGGAGATGAACGAAGATGCACGAAGTTGCACGAAGATGCACGAAGATGCACGAAGATGCACGAAGATGAACGAAGATGAACGAAGATAAACGAAGATGAACGAAGATGCACGAAGATGAACGAAGATGCACGAAGATGAACGATGATGCACGAAGATGAACGGAGATGCACGAAGATGCACGAAGATGCACGAGAATGCACAAAGATGCACGAAGATGCACGAAGATGCACGAAGATGCACGAAGATGAACGAAGATAAACGAAGATAAACGAAGATGAACGAAGATGAACGAAGATGAACGAAGATGCACGAAAATGCACGAAGATGCACGAAGATGCACGAAGATGCACGAAGATGCACGAAGATGCACGAAGATGCACGAAGATGCACGAAGATGCACGAAGATGCACGAAGATGAACGAAGATGCACGAAGATGAACGAAGATGCACGAAGATGCACGAAGATGCACGAAGATGCACGAAGATGAACGAAGATGCACGAAGATGAACGGAGATGCACGAAGTTGCACGAAGATGCACGAAGATGCACGAAGATGCACGAAGATGAACGAAGATGAACGAAGATGAACGAAGATGAACGAAGATGAACGAAGATGAACGAAGATGAACGAAGATGCACGAAGATGCACGAAGATGCACGAAGATGCACGAAGATGCACGAAGATGAACGAAGATGAACAAAGATGAACGAAGATGATGATGATGATGATGATGATGATGATGAACGAAGATGAACGAAGATGCACGAAGATGCACGAAGATGCACGAAGATGAACGAAGATGAACGAAGATGCACGAAGATGCACGAAGATGAACGAAGATGCACGAAGATGCACGAAGATGCACGAAGATGCACGAAGATGCACGAAGATGCACGAAGATGCACGAAGATGAACGAAGATAAACGAAGATAAAAGAAGATGAACGAAGATAAACGAAGATGAACGAAGATGCACGAAGATGCACGAAGATGCACGAAGATGCACGAAGATGCACGGAGATGCACGAAAATGCACGAAGATGCACGAAGATGCACGAAGATGCACGAAGATGAACGAAGATGCACGAAGATGAACGAAGATGCACGAAGATGCACGAAGATGCACGAAGATGCACGAAGATGCACGATGATGAACGAAGATGCACGAAGATGAACGAAGATGCACGAAGTTGCACGAAGATGCACGAAGATGCACGAAGATGCACGAAGATGCACGAAGATGAACGAGGATGAACGAAGATGAACGAAGATGAACGAAGATGAACGAAGATGCACGAAGATGCACGAAGATAAACGAAGATAAACGAAGATGAACGAAGATGAACGAAGATGAACGAAGATGAACGAAGATGAACGAAGATGCACGAAAATGCACGAAGATGCACGAAGATGCACGAAGATGCACGAAGATGCACGAAGATGCACGAAGATGCACGAAGATGCACGAAGATGCACGAAGATGCACGAAGATGAACGAAGATGCACGAAGATGAACGAAGATGCACGAAGATGCACGAAGATGCACGAAGATGCACGAAGATGAACGAAGATGCACGAAGAAGGACGAAGATGCACGAAGTTGCACGAAGATGCACGAAGATGCACGAAGATGCACGAAGATGAACGAAGATGAACGAAGATGAACGAAGATGAACGAAAATGAACGAAGATGAACGAAGATGAACGAAGATGCACGAGGATGCACGAAGATGCACGAAGATGAACGAAGATGAACGAAGATGAACAAAGATGAACGAAGATGATGATGATGATGATGATGATGATGAACGAAGATGAACGAAGATGCACGAAGATGCACGAAGATGAACGAAGATGAACGAAGATGCACGAAGATGCACGAAGATGAACGAAGATGCACGAAGATGCACGAAGATGCACGAAGATGCACGAAGATGCACGAAGATGCACGAAGATGCACGAAGATGCACGAAGATGAACGAAGATGAACGAAGATAAACGAAGATAAAAGAAGATGAACGAAGATGAACGAAGGTGAACGAAGATGCACGAAGATGCACGAAGATGCACGAAGATGCACGAAGATGCACGAAGATGCACGAAGATGCACGAAGATGCACGAAGATGCACGGAGATGCACGAAAATGCACGAAGATGCACGAAGATGCACGAAGATGCACGAAGATGCACGAAGATGCACGAAGATGCACGAAGATGCACGAAGATGCACGATGATGAACGAAGATGCACGAAGAAGCACGAAGATGCACGAAGATGCACGATGATGAACGAAGATGCACGAAGATGAACGAAGATGCACGAAGTTGCACGAAGATGCACGAAGATGCACGAAGATGCACGAAGATGAACGAAGATGAACGAAGATGAACGAAGATGAACGAAGATGCACGAAGATGCACGAAGATGCACGAAGATGAACGAAGATGAACGAAGATGAACGAAGATGAACGAAGATGCACGAAGATGAACGAAGATGAACGAAGATGCAAGAAGATGCACGAAGATGCACGAAGATGCACGAAGATGAACGAAGATTAACGAAGATGAACGAAAATGCACGAAGATGCACGAAGATGCACGAAGATGAACGAAGATGAACGAAGATAAACGAAGATGAACGAAGATGAACGAAGATGCACGAAGATGCACGGAGATGCACGAAGAAGAACGAAGATGCACGAAGATGCACGAAGATGCACGAAGATGCACGGAGATGCACGAAGAAGAACGAAGATGCACGAAGATGCACGAAGATGCACGAAGATGCACGAAGATGCACGAAGATGAACGAAGATGAACGAAGATAAACGAAGATGAACGAAGATGAACGAAGATGAACGAAGATGAACGAAGATGCACGAAGATGCACGAAGATGCACGAAGATGCACGAAGATGCACGAAGATGCACGAAGATGCACGAAGATGCACGAAGATGCACGAAGATGAACGAAGATGCACGAAGATGAACGAAGATGAACGAAGATGCACGAAGATGCACGAAGATGCACGAAGATGCACGAGGATGCACGAAG
The DNA here is from genome assembly GCA_037013635.1 of Plagiodera versicolora. Lineage (NCBI taxonomy): Eukaryota > Metazoa > Arthropoda > Insecta > Coleoptera > Chrysomelidae > Plagiodera > Plagiodera versicolora. Next base: position 2,764,730 of record JAYMYH010000018.1, read on the forward strand.
ATGCACGAAGATGCACGAAGATGAACGAAGATGCACGAAGATGAACGAAGATGCACGAAGATGCACGAAGATGCACGAAGATGCACGAAGATGCACGAAGATGAACGAAGATGCACGGAGATGAACGAAGATGCACGAAGTTGCACGAAGATGCACGAAGATGCACGAAGATGCACGAAGATGAACGAAGATGAACGAAGATAAACGAAGATGAACGAAGATGCACGAAGATGAACGAAGATGCACGAAGATGAACGATGATGCACGAAGATGAACGGAGATGCACGAAGATGCACGAAGATGCACGAGAATGCACAAAGATGCACGAAGATGCACGAAGATGCACGAAGATGCACGAAGATGAACGAAGATAAACGAAGATAAACGAAGATGAACGAAGATGAACGAAGATGAACGAAGATGCACGAAAATGCACGAAGATGCACGAAGATGCACGAAGATGCACGAAGATGCACGAAGATGCACGAAGATGCACGAAGATGCACGAAGATGCACGAAGATGAACGAAGATGCACGAAGATGAACGAAGATGCACGAAGATGCACGAAGATGCACGAAGATGCACGAAGATGAACGAAGATGCACGAAGATGAACGGAGATGCACGAAGTTGCACGAAGATGCACGAAGATGCACGAAGATGCACGAAGATGAACGAAGATGAACGAAGATGAACGAAGATGAACGAAGATGAACGAAGATGAACGAAGATGCACGAAGATGCACGAAGATGCACGAAGATGCACGAAGATGCACGAAGATGAACGAAGATGAACAAAGATGAACGAAGATGATGATGATGATGATGATGATGATGATGATGATGAACGAAGATGAACGAAGATGCACGAAGATGCACGAAGATGCACGAAGATGAACGAAGATGAACGAAGATGCACGAAGATGCACGAAGATGAACGAAGATGCACGAAGATGCACGAAGATGCACGAAGATGCACGAAGATGCACGAAGATGCACGAAGATGCACGAAGATGAACGAAGATGAACGAAGATAAACGAAGATAAAAGAAGATGAACGAAGATAAACGAAGATGAACGAAGATGCACGAAGATGCACGAAGATGCACGAAGATGCACGAAGATGCACGAAGATGCACGAAGATGCACGAAGATGCACGGAGATGCACGAAAATGCACGAAGATGCACGAAGATGCACGAAGATGCACGAAGATGAACGAAGATGCACGAAGATGAACGAAGATGCACGAAGATGCACGAAGATGCACGAAGATGCACGAAGATGCACGATGATGAACGAAGATGCACGAAGAAGCACGAAGATGCACGAAGATGCACGATGATGAACGAAGATGCACGAAGATGAACGAAGATGCACGAAGTTGCACGAAGATGCACGAAGATGCACGAAGATGCACGAAGATGCACGAAGATGAACGAGGATGAACGAAGATGAACGAAGATGAACGAAGATGAACGAAGATGCACGAAGATGCACGAAGATAAACGAAGATAAACGAAGATGAACGAAGATGAACGAAGATGAACGAAGATGAACGAAGATGAACGAAGATGCACGAAAATGCACGAAGATGCACGAAGATGCACGAAGATGCACGAAGATGCACGAAGATGCACGAAGATGCACGAAGATGCACGAAGATGAACGAAAATGAACGAAGATGAACGAAGATGAACGAAGATGCACGAAGATGCACGAAGATGCACGAAGATGAACGAAGATGAACGAAGATGAACAAAGATGAACGAAGATGATGATGATGATGATGATGATGATGAACGAAGATGAACGAAGATGCACGAAGATGCACGAAGATGAACGAAGATGAACGAAGATGCACGAAGATGCACGAAGATGAACGAAGATGCACGAAGATGCACGAAGATGCACGAAGATGCACGAAGATGCACGAAGATGCACGAAGATGCACGAAGATGCACGAAGATGCACGAAGATGAACGAAGATGAACGAAGATAAACGAAGATAAAAGAAGATGAACGAAGATGAACGAAGGTGAACGAAGATGCACGAAGATGCACGAAGATGCACGAAGATGCACGAAGATGCACGAAGATGCACGAAGATGCACGAAGATGCACGGAGATGCACGAAAATGCACGAAGATGCACGAAGATGTACGAAGATGCACGAAGATGCACGAAGGTGCACGAAGATGCACAAAGATGCACGATGATGAACGAAGATGCACGAAGAAGCACGAAGATGCACGAAGATGCACGATGATGAACGAAGATGCACGAAGATGAACGAAGATGCACGAAGTTGCACGAAGATGCACGAAGATGCACGAAGATGCACGAAGATGAACGAAGATGAACGAAGATGAACGAAGATGAACGAAGATGCACGAAGATGCACGAAGATGCACGAAGATGAACGAAGATGAACGAAGATGAACGAAGATGAACGAAGATGCACGAAGATGAACGAAGATGAACGAAGATGCAAGAAGATGCACGAAGATGCACGAAGATGCACGAAGATGAACGAAGATTAACGAAGATGAACGAAGATGCACGAAGATGCACGAAGATGCACGAAGATGCACGAAGATGAACGAAGATGAACGAAGATAAACGAAGATGAACGAAGATGAACGAAGATGCACGAAGATGCACGGAGATGCACGAAGAAGAACGAAGATGCACGAAGATGCACGAAGATGCACGAAGATGCACGAAGATGCACGAAGATGAACGAAGATGAACGAAGATAAACGAAGATGAACGAAGATGAACGAAGATGAACGAAGATGAACGAAGATGCACGAAGATGCACGAAGATGCACGAAGATGCACGAAGATGCACGAAGATGCACGAAGATGCACGAAGATGCACGAAGATGAACGAAGATGCACGAAGATGAACGAAGATGAACGAAGATGCACGAAGATGCACGAAGATGCACGAAGATGCACGAAGATGCACGAGGATGCACGAAGATGCACGAAGATGAACGAAGATGCACGAAGATGAACGAAGATGCAGGAAGATGCACGAAGATGCACGAAGATGCACGAAGATGCACGAAGATGAACGAAGATGCACGGAGATGAACGAAGATGCACGAAGTTGCACGAAGATGCACGAAGATGCACGAAGATGCACGAAGATGAACGAAGATGAACGAAGATAAACGAAGATGAACGAAGATGCACGAAGATGAACGAAGATGAACGAAGATGAACGAAGATAAACGAAGATGAACGAAGATGAACGAAGATGCACGAAGATGCACGAAGATGCACGAAGATGAACGAAGATGCACGAAGATGCACGAGGATGCACGAAGATGTACGAAGATGCACGAAGATGTACGAAGATGCACGAAGATGCACGAAGATGCACGAAGATGCACGAAGATGAACGAAGATGAACGAAGATGCACGAAGATGCACGAAGATGCACGAAGATGCACGAAGATGCACGAAGATGCACGAAGATGCACGAAGATGAACGAAGATGAACGAAGATAAACGAAGATGAACGAAGATGAACGAAGATGCACGAAGATGCACGAAGATGCACGAGGATGCACGAAGATGCACGAAGATGCACGAAGATGAACGATGATGCACGAAGATGAACGGAGATGCACGAAGATGCACGAAGATGCACGAGAATGCACAAAGATGCACGAAGATGCACGAAGATGCACGAAGATGCACGAAGATGCACGAAGATGCACGAAGATGAACGAAGATAAACGAAGATAAACGAAGATGAACGAAGATGAACGAAGATGAACGAAGATGCACGAAAATGCACGAAGATGCACGAAGATGCACGAAGATGCACGAAGATGCACGAAGATGCACGAAGATGCACGAAGATGCACGAAGATGCACGAAGATGCACGAAGATGCACGAAGATGAACGAAGATGCACGAAGATGAACGAAGATGCACGAAGATGCACGAAGATGCACGAAGATGCACGAAGATGAACGAAGATGCACGAAGATGAACGAAGATGCACGAAGTTGCACGAAGATGCACGAAGATGCACGAAGATGCACGAAGATGCACGAAGATGAACGAAGATGAACGAAGATGAACGAAGATGAACGAAGATGAACGAAGATGAACGAAGATGAACGAAGATGAACGAAGATGCACGAAGATGCACGAAGATGCACGAAGATGAACGAAGATGAACAAAGATGAACGAAGATGATGATGATGATGATGATGATGATGATGATGATGAACGAAGATGAACGAAGATGCACGAAGATGCACGAAGATGCACGAAGTTGAACGAAGATGAACGAAGATGCACGAAGATGCACGAAGATGAACGAAGATGCACGAAGATGCACGAAGATGCACGAAGATGCACGAAGATGCACGAAGATGCACGAAGATGCACGAAGATGCACGAAGATGAACGAAGATGAACGAAGATAAACGAAGATGAACGAAGATGAACGAAGATAAACGAAGATGAACGAAGATGCACGAAGATGAACGAAGATGAACGAAGATGAACGAAGATAAACGAAGATGAACGAAGATGAACGAAGATGCACGAAGATGCACGAAGATGCACGAAGATGAACGAAGATGCACGAAGATGCACGAGGATGCACGAAGATGTACGAAGATGCACGAAGATGTACGAAGATGCACGAAGATGCACGAAGATGCACGAAGATGCACGAAGATGCACGAAGATGAACGAAGATGAACGAAGATGCACGAAGATGCACGAAGATGCACGAAGATGCACGAAGATGCACGAAGATGCACGAAGATGAACGAGGAAGAACGAAGATAAACGAAGATGAACGAAGATGAACGAAGATGCACGAAGATGCACGAAGATGCACGAGGATGCACGAAGATGCACGAAGATGCACGAAGATGCACGAAGATGCACGAAGATGCACGAAGATGCACGAAGATGCACGAAGATGCACGAAGATGCACGAAGATGCACGAAGATGCACGAAGATGCACGAAGATGCACGAAGATGCACGAAGATGAACGAAGATGCACGAAGATGAACGAAGATGCACGAAGATGCACGAAGATGCACGAAGATGCACGAAGATGAACGAAGATGCACGAAGATGAACGAAGATGCACGAAGTTGCACGAAGATGCACGAAGATGCACGAAGATGCACGAAGATGCACGAAGATGAACGAAGATGAACGAAGATGAACGAAGATGAACGAAGATGAACGAAGATGAACGAAGATGAACGAAGATGAACGAAGATGCACGAAGATGCACGAAGATGCACGAAGATGAACGAAGATGAACAAAGATGAACGAAGATGATGATGATGATGATGATGATGATGATGATGATGAACGAAGATGAACGAAGATGCACGAAGATGCACGAAGATGCACGAAGTTGAACGAAGATGAACGAAGATGCACGAAGATGCACGAAGATGAACGAAGATGCACGAAGATGCACGAAGATGCACGAAGATGCACGAAGATGCACGAAGATGCACGAAGATGCACGAAGATGCACGAAGATGAACGAAGATGAACGAAGATAAACGAAGATGAACGAAGATGAACGAAGATAAACGAAGATGAACGAAGATGCACGAAGATGAACGAAGATGAACGAAGATGAACGAAGATAAACGAAGATGAACGAAGATGAACGAAGATGCACGAAGATGCACGAAGATGCACGAAGATGAACGAAGATGCACGAAGATGCACGAGGATGCACGAAGATGTACGAAGATGCACGAAGATGTACGAAGATGCACGAAGATGCACGAAGATGCACGAAGATGCACGAAGATGCACGAAGATGAACGAAGATGAACGAAGATGCACGAAGATGCACGAAGATGCACGAAGATGCACGAAGATGCACGAAGATGCACGAAGATGAACGAGGAAGAACGAAGATAAACGAAGATGAACGAAGATGAACGAAGATGCACGAAGATGCACGAAGATGCACGAGGATGCACGAAGATGCACGAAGATGCACGAAGATGCACGAAGATGCACGAAGATGCACGAAGATGCACGAAGATGCACGAAGATGAACGAAGATGCACGAAGTTGCACGAAGATGCACGAAGATGCACGAAGATGCACGAAGATGCACGAAGATGCACGAAGATGAACGAAGATGCACGAAGATGCACGAAGATGCACGAAGATGAACGAAGATGCACGAAGATGCACGAGGATGCACGAAGATGTACGAAGATGCACGAAGATGTACGAAGATGCACGAAGATGCACGAAGATGCACGAAGATGCACGAAGATGAACGAAGATGAACGAAGATGCACGAAGATGCACGAAGATGCACGAAGATGCACGAAGATGCACGAAGATGCACGAAGATGCACGAAGATGAACGAAGATGAACGAAGATAAACGAAGATGAACGAAGATGAACGAAGATGCACGAAGATGCACGAAGATGCACGAGGATGCACGAAGATGCACGAAGATGCACGAAGATGCACAAAGATGCACGAAGATGAACGAAGATGCACGAAGTTGCACGAAGATGCACGAAGATGCACGAAGATGCACGAAGATGCACGAAGATGCACGAAGATGCACGAAGATGAACGATGATGCACGAAGATGAACGGAGATGCACGAAGATGCACGAAGATGCACGAGAATGCACAAAGATGCACGAAGATGCACGAAGATGCACGAAGATGCACGAAGATGCACGAAGATGCACGAAGATGAACGAAGATAAACGAAGATAAACGAAGATGAACGAAGATGAACGAAGATGAACGAAGATGCACGAAAATGCACGAAGATGCACGAAGATGCACGAAGATGCACGAAGATGCACGAAGATGCACGAAGATGCACGAAGATGCACGAAGATGCACGAAGATGCACGAAGATGCACGAAGATGAACGAAGATGCACGAAGATGAACGAAGATGCACGAAGATGCACGAAGATGCACGAAGATGCACGAAGATGAACGAAGATGCACGAAGATGAACGAAGATGCACGAAGTTGCACGAAGATGCACGAAGATGCACGAAGATGCACGAAGATGAACGAAGATGAACGAAGATGAACGAAGATGAACGAAGATGAACGAAGATGAACGAAGATGAACGAAGATGCACGAAGATGCACGATGATGCACGAAGATGAACGAAGATGAACAAAGATGAACGAAGATGATGATGATGATGATGATGATGATGATGATGATGAACGAAGATGAACGAAGATGCACGAAGATGCACGAAGATGCACGAAGTTGAACGAAGATGAACGAAGATGCACGAAGATGCACGAAGATGAACGAAGATGCACGAAGATGCACGAAGATGCACGAAGATGCACGAAGATGCACGAAGATGCACGAAGATGCACGAAGATGCACGAAGATGCACGAAGATGCACGAAGATGAACGAAGATGAACGAAGATAAACGAAGATGAACGAAGATGAACGAAGATAAACGAAGATGAACGAAGATGCACGAAGATGAACGAAGATGAACGAAGATGAACGAAGATAAACGAAGATGAACGAAGATGAACGAAGATGCACGAAGATGCACGAAGATGCACGAAGATGCACGAAGATGAACGAAGATGCACGAAGATGCACGAGGATGCACGAAGATGTACGAAGATGCACGAAGATGTACGAAGATGCACGAAGATGCACGAAGATGCACGAAGATGCACGAAGATGCACGAAGATGAACGAAGATGAACGAAGATGCACGAAGATGCACGAAGATGCACGAAGATGCACGAAGATGCACGAAGATGCACGAAGATGCACGAAGATGCACGAAGATGCACGAAGATGCACGAAGATGCACGAAGATGCACGAAGATGAACGAAGATGAACGAAGATAAACGAAGATAAAAGAAGATGAACGAAGATAAACGAAGATGAACGAAGATGCACGAAGATGCACGAAGATGCACGAAGATGCACGAAGATGCACGAAGATGCACGAAGATGCACGAAGATGCACGAAGATGCACGAAGATGCACGAAAATGCACGAAGATGCACGAAGATGCACGAAGATGAACGAAGATGCACGAAGTTGCACGAAGATGCACGAAGATGCACGAAGATGCACGAAGATGAACGAAGATGAACAAAGATGAACGAAGATGAACGAAGATGCACGAAGATGCACGAAGATGCACGAAGATGAACGAAGATGAACGAAGATGAACGAAGATGAACGAAGATGAACGAAGATGCACGAAGATGAACGAAGATGAACGAAGATGCAAGAAGATGCACGAAGATGCACGAAGATGCACGAAGATGAACGAAGATTAACGAAGATGAACGAAGATGCACGAAGATGCACGAAGATGCACGAAGATGAACGAAGATGAACGAAGATAAACGAAGATGAACGAAGATGAACGAAGATGCACGAAGATGCACGGAGATGCACGAAGAAGAACGAAGATGCACGAAGATGCACGAAGATGCACGAAGATGCACGAAGATGCACGAAGATGAACGAAGATGAACGAAGATAAACGAAGATGAACGAAGATGAACGAAGATGAACGAAGATGAACGAAGATGCACGAAGATGCACGAAGATGCACGAAGATGGACGAAGATGCACGAAGATGCACGAAGATGCACGAAGATGCACGAAGATGAACGAAGATGCACGAAGATGAACGAAGATGAACGAAGATGCACGAAGATGCACGAAGATGCACGAAGATGCACGAGGATGCACGAAGATGCACGAAGATGCACGAAGATGAACGAAGATGCACGAAGATGAACGAAGATGCACGAAGATGCACGAAGATGCACGAAGATGCACGAAGATGCACGAAGATGAACGAAGATGCACGGAGATGAACGAAGATGCACGAAGTTGCACGAAGATGCACGAAGATGCACGAAGATGCACGAAGATGAACGAAGATGAACGAAGATAAACGAAGATGAACGAAGATGCACGAAGATGAACGAAGATGCACGAAGATGAACGATGATGCACGAAGATGAACGGAGATGCACGAAGATGCACGAAGATGCACGAGAATGCACAAAGATGCACGAAGATGCACGAAGATGCACGAAGATGCACGAAGATGAACGAAGATAAACGAAGATAAACGAAGATGAACGAAGATGAACGAAGATGAACGAAGATGCACGAAAATGCACGAAGATGCACGAAGATGCACGAAGATGCACGAAGATGCACGAAGATGCACGAAGATGCACGAAGATGCACGAAGATGCACGAAGATGCACGAAGATGAACGAAGATGCACGAAGATGAACGAAGATGCACGAAGATGCACGAAGATGCACGAAGATGCACGAAGATGAACGAAGATGCACGAAGATGAACGGAGATGCACGAAGTTGCACGAAGATGCACGAAGATGCACGAAGATGCACGAAGATGAACGAAGATGAACGAAGATGAACGAAGATGAACGAAGATGAACGAAGATGAACGAAGATGAACGAAGATGCACGAAGATGCACGAAGATGCACGAAGATGCACGAAGATGCACGAAGATGAACGAAGATGAACAAAGATGAACGAAGATGATGATGATGATGATGATGATGATGATGAACGAAGATGAACGAAGATGCACGAAGATGCACGAAGATGCACGAAGATGAACGAAGATGAACGAAGATGCACGAAGATGCACGAAGATGAACGAAGATGCACGAAGATGCACGAAGATGCACGAAGATGCACGAAGATGCACGAAGATGCACGAAGATGCACGAAGATGAACGAAGATAAACGAAGATAAAAGAAGATGAACGAAGATAAACGAAGATGAACGAAGATGCACGAAGATGCACGAAGATGCACGAAGATGCACGAAGATGCACGGAGATGCACGAAAATGCACGAAGATGCACGAAGATGCACGAAGATGCACGAAGATGAACGAAGATGCACGAAGATGAACGAAGATGCACGAAGATGCACGAAGATGCACGAAGATGCACGAAGATGCACGATGATGAACGAAGATGCACGAAGATGAACGAAGATGCACGAAGTTGCACGAAGATGCACGAAGATGCACGAAGATGCACGAAGATGCACGAAGATGAACGAGGATGAACGAAGATGAACGAAGATGAACGAAGATGAACGAAGATGCACGAAGATGCACGAAGATAAACGAAGATAAACGAAGATGAACGAAGATGAACGAAGATGAACGAAGATGAACGAAGATGAACGAAGATGCACGAAAATGCACGAAGATGCACGAAGATGCACGAAGATGCACGAAGATGCACGAAGATGCACGAAGATGCACGAAGATGCACGAAGATGCACGAAGATGCACGAAGATGAACGAAGATGCACGAAGATGAACGAAGATGCACGAAGATGCACGAAGATGCACGAAGATGCACGAAGATGAACGAAGATGCACGAAGAAGGACGAAGATGCACGAAGTTGCACGAAGATGCACGAAGATGCACGAAGATGCACGAAGATGAACGAAGATGAACGAAGATGAACGAAGATGAACGAAAATGAACGAAGATGAACGAAGATGAACGAAGATGCACGAGGATGCACGAAGATGCACGAAGATGAACGAAGATGAACGAAGATGAACAAAGATGAACGAAGATGATGATGATGATGATGATGATGATGAACGAAGATGAACGAAGATGCACGAAGATGCACGAAGATGAACGAAGATGAACGAAGATGCACGAAGATGCACGAAGATGAACGAAGATGCACGAAGATGCACGAAGATGCACGAAGATGCACGAAGATGCACGAAGATGCACGAAGATGCACGAAGATGCACGAAGATGAACGAAGATGAACGAAGATAAACGAAGATAAAAGAAGATGAACGAAGATGAACGAAGGTGAACGAAGATGCACGAAGATGCACGAAGATGCACGAAGATGCACGAAGATGCACGAAGATGCACGAAGATGCACGAAGATGCACGAAGATGCACGGAGATGCACGAAAATGCACGAAGATGCACGAAGATGCACGAAGATGCACGAAGATGCACGAAGATGCACGAAGATGCACGAAGATGCACGAAGATGCACGATGATGAACGAAGATGCACGAAGAAGCACGAAGATGCACGAAGATGCACGATGATGAACGAAGATGCACGAAGATGAACGAAGATGCACGAAGTTGCACGAAGATGCACGAAGATGCACGAAGATGCACGAAGATGAACGAAGATGAACGAAGATGAACGAAGATGAACGAAGATGCACGAAGATGCACGAAGATGCACGAAGATGAACGAAGATGAACGAAGATGAACGAAGATGAACGAAGATGCACGAAGATGAACGAAGATGAACGAAGATGCAAGAAGATGCACGAAGATGCACGAAGATGCACGAAGATGAACGAAGATTAACGAAGATGAACGAAAATGCACGAAGATGCACGAAGATGCACGAAGATGAACGAAGATGAACGAAGATAAACGAAGATGAACGAAGATGAACGAAGATGCACGAAGATGCACGGAGATGCACGAAGAAGAACGAAGATGCACGAAGATGCACGAAGATGCACGAAGATGCACGGAGATGCACGAAGAAGAACGAAGATGCACGAAGATGCACGAAGATGCACGAAGATGCACGAAGATGCACGAAGATGAACGAAGATGAACGAAGATAAACGAAGATGAACGAAGATGAACGAAGATGAACGAAGATGAACGAAGATGCACGAAGATGCACGAAGATGCACGAAGATGCACGAAGATGCACGAAGATGCACGAAGATGCACGAAGATGCACGAAGATGCACGAAGATGAACGAAGATGCACGAAGATGAACGAAGATGAACGAAGATGCACGAAGATGCACGAAGATGCACGAAGATGCACGAGGATGCACGAAGATGCACGAAGATGCACGAAGATGAACGAAGATGCACGAAGATGAACGAAGATGCACGAAGATGCACGAAGATGCACGAAGATGCACGAAGATGCACGAAGATGAACGAAGATGCACGGAGATGAACGAAGATGCACGAAGTTGCACGAAGATGCACGAAGATGCACGAAGATGCACGAAGATGAACGAAGATGAACGAAGATAAACGAAGATGAACGAAGATGCACGAAGATGAACGAAGATGCACGAAGATGAACGATGATGCACGAAGATGAACGGAGATGCACGAAGATGCACGAAGATGCACGAGAATGCACAAAGATGCACGAAGATGCACGAAGATGCACGAAGATGCACGAAGATGAACGAAGATAAACGAAGATAAACGAAGATGAACGAAGATGAACGAAGATGAACGAAGATGCACGAAAATGCACGAAGATGCACGAAGATGCACGAAGATGCACGAAGATGCACGAAGATGCACGAAGATGCACGAAGATGCACGAAGATGCACGAAGATGAACGAAGATGCACGAAGATGAACGAAGATGCACGAAGATGCACGAAGATGCACGAAGATGCACGAAGATGAACGAAGATGCACGAAGATGAACGGAGATGCACGAAGTTGCACGAAGATGCACGAAGATGCACGAAGATGCACGAAGATGAACGAAGATGAACGAAGATGAACGAAGATGAACGAAGATGAACGAAGATGAACGAAGATGCACGAAGATGCACGAAGATGCACGAAGATGCACGAAGATGCACGAAGATGAACGAAGATGAACAAAGATGAACGAAGATGATGATGATGATGATGATGATGATGATGATGATGAACGAAGATGAACGAAGATGCACGAAGATGCACGAAGATGCACGAAGATGAACGAAGATGAACGAAGATGCACGAAGATGCACGAAGATGAACGAAGATGCACGAAGATGCACGAAGATGCACGAAGATGCACGAAGATGCACGAAGATGCACGAAGATGCACGAAGATGAACGAAGATGAACGAAGATAAACGAAGATAAAAGAAGATGAACGAAGATAAACGAAGATGAACGAAGATGCACGAAGATGCACGAAGATGCACGAAGATGCACGAAGATGCACGAAGATGCACGAAGATGCACGAAGATGCACGGAGATGCACGAAAATGCACGAAGATGCACGAAGATGCACGAAGATGCACGAAGATGAACGAAGATGCACGAAGATGAACGAAGATGCACGAAGATGCACGAAGATGCACGAAGATGCACGAAGATGCACGATGATGAACGAAGATGCACGAAGAAGCACGAAGATGCACGAAGATGCACGATGATGAACGAAGATGCACGAAGATGAACGAAGATGCACGAAGTTGCACGAAGATGCACGAAGATGCACGAAGATGCACGAAGATGCACGAAGATGAACGAGGATGAACGAAGATGAACGAAGATGAACGAAGATGAACGAAGATGCACGAAGATGCACGAAGATAAACGAAGATAAACGAAGATGAACGAAGATGAACGAAGATGAACGAAGATGAACGAAGATGAACGAAGATGCACGAAAATGCACGAAGATGCACGAAGATGCACGAAGATGCACGAAGATGCACGAAGATGCACGAAGATGCACGAAGATGCACGAAGATGAACGAAAATGAACGAAGATGAACGAAGATGAACGAAGATGCACGAAGATGCACGAAGATGCACGAAGATGAACGAAGATGAACGAAGATGAACAAAGATGAACGAAGATGATGATGATGATGATGATGATGATGAACGAAGATGAACGAAGATGCACGAAGATGCACGAAGATGAACGAAGATGAACGAAGATGCACGAAGATGCACGAAGATGAACGAAGATGCACGAAGATGCACGAAGATGCACGAAGATGCACGAAGATGCACGAAGATGCACGAAGATGCACGAAGATGCACGAAGATGCACGAAGATGAACGAAGATGAACGAAGATAAACGAAGATAAAAGAAGATGAACGAAGATGAACGAAGGTGAACGAAGATGCACGAAGATGCACGAAGATGCACGAAGATGCACGAAGATGCACGAAGATGCACGAAGATGCACGAAGATGCACGGAGATGCACGAAAATGCACGAAGATGCACGAAGATGTACGAAGATGCACGAAGATGCACGAAGGTGCACGAAGATGCACAAAGATGCACGATGATGAACGAAGATGCACGAAGAAGCACGAAGATGCACGAAGATGCACGATGATGAACGAAGATGCACGAAGATGAACGAAGATGCACGAAGTTGCACGAAGATGCACGAAGATGCACGAAGATGCACGAAGATGAACGAAGATGAACGAAGATGAACGAAGATGAACGAAGATGCACGAAGATGCACGAAGATGCACGAAGATGAACGAAGATGAACGAAGATGAACGAAGATGAACGAAGATGCACGAAGATGAACGAAGATGAACGAAGATGCAAGAAGATGCACGAAGATGCACGAAGATGCACGAAGATGAACGAAGATTAACGAAGATGAACGAAGATGCACGAAGATGCACGAAGATGCACGAAGATGCACGAAGATGAACGAAGATGAACGAAGATAAACGAAGATGAACGAAGATGAACGAAGATGCACGAAGATGCACGGAGATGCACGAAGAAGAACGAAGATGCACGAAGATGCACGAAGATGCACGAAGATGCACGAAGATGCACGAAGATGAACGAAGATGAACGAAGATAAACGAAGATGAACGAAGATGAACGAAGATGAACGAAGATGAACGAAGATGCACGAAGATGCACGAAGATGCACGAAGATGCACGAAGATGCACGAAGATGCACGAAGATGCACGAAGATGCACGAAGATGAACGAAGATGCACGAAGATGAACGAAGATGAACGAAGATGCACGAAGATGCACGAAGATGCACGAAGATGCACGAAGATGCACGAGGATGCACGAAGATGCACGAAGATGAACGAAGATGCACGAAGATGAACGAAGATGCAGGAAGATGCACGAAGATGCACGAAGATGCACGAAGATGCACGAAGATGAACGAAGATGCACGGAGATGAACGAAGATGCACGAAGTTGCACGAAGATGCACGAAGATGCACGAAGATGCACGAAGATGAACGAAGATGAACGAAGATAAACGAAGATGAACGAAGATGCACGAAGATGAACGAAGATGAACGAAGATGAACGAAGATAAACGAAGATGAACGAAGATGAACGAAGATGCACGAAGATGCACGAAGATGCACGAAGATGAACGAAGATGCACGAAGATGCACGAGGATGCACGAAGATGTACGAAGATGCACGAAGATGTACGAAGATGCACGAAGATGCACGAAGATGCACGAAGATGCACGAAGATGAACGAAGATGAACGAAGATGCACGAAGATGCACGAAGATGCACGAAGATGCACGAAGATGCACGAAGATGCACGAAGATGCACGAAGATGAACGAAGATGAACGAAGATAAACGAAGATGAACGAAGATGAACGAAGATGCACGAAGATGCACGAAGATGCACGAGGATGCACGAAGATGCACGAAGATGCACGAAGATGAACGATGATGCACGAAGATGAACGGAGATGCACGAAGATGCACGAAGATGCACGAGAATGCACAAAGATGCACGAAGATGCACGAAGATGCACGAAGATGCACGAAGATGCACGAAGATGCACGAAGATGAACGAAGATAAACGAAGATAAACGAAGATGAACGAAGATGAACGAAGATGAACGAAGATGCACGAAAATGCACGAAGATGCACGAAGATGCACGAAGATGCACGAAGATGCACGAAGATGCACGAAGATGCACGAAGATGCACGAAGATGCACGAAGATGCACGAAGATGCACGAAGATGAACGAAGATGCACGAAGATGAACGAAGATGCACGAAGATGCACGAAGATGCACGAAGATGCACGAAGATGAACGAAGATGCACGAAGATGAACGAAGATGCACGAAGTTGCACGAAGATGCACGAAGATGCACGAAGATGCACGAAGATGCACGAAGATGAACGAAGATGAACGAAGATGAACGAAGATGAACGAAGATGAACGAAGATGAACGAAGATGAACGAAGATGAACGAAGATGCACGAAGATGCACGAAGATGCACGAAGATGAACGAAGATGAACAAAGATGAACGAAGATGATGATGATGATGATGATGATGATGATGATGATGAACGAAGATGAACGAAGATGCACGAAGATGCACGAAGATGCACGAAGTTGAACGAAGATGAACGAAGATGCACGAAGATGCACGAAGATGAACGAAGATGCACGAAGATGCACGAAGATGCACGAAGATGCACGAAGATGCACGAAGATGCACGAAGATGCACGAAGATGCACGAAGATGAACGAAGATGAACGAAGATAAACGAAGATGAACGAAGATGAACGAAGATAAACGAAGATGAACGAAGATGCACGAAGATGAACGAAGATGAACGAAGATGAACGAAGATAAACGAAGATGAACGAAGATGAACGAAGATGCACGAAGATGCACGAAGATGCACGAAGATGAACGAAGATGCACGAAGATGCACGAGGATGCACGAAGATGTACGAAGATGCACGAAGATGCACGAAGATGCACGAGAATGCACAAAGATGCACGAAGATGCACGAAGATGCACGAAGATGCACGAAGATGAACGAAGATAAACGAAGATAAACGAAGATGAACGAAGATGAACGAAGATGAACGAAGATGCACGAAAATGCACGAAGATGCACGAAGATGCACGAAGATGCACGAAGATGCACGAAGATGCACGAAGATGCACGAAGATGCACGAAGATGCACGAAGATGAACGAAGATGCACGAAGATGAACGAAGATGCACGAAGATGCACGAAGATGCACGAAGATGCACGAAGATGAACGAAGATGCACGAAGATGAACGGAGATGCACGAAGTTGCACGAAGATGCACGAAGATGCACGAAGATGCACGAAGATGAACGAAGATGAACGAAGATGAACGAAGATGAACGAAGATGAACGAAGATGAACGAAGATGCACGAAGATGCACGAAGATGCACGAAGATGCACGAAGATGCACGAAGATGAACGAAGATGAACAAAGATGAACGAAGATGATGATGATGATGATGATGATGATGATGATGATGAACGAAGATGAACGAAGATGCACGAAGATGCACGAAGATGCACGAAGATGAACGAAGATGAACGAAGATGCACGAAGATGCACGAAGATGAACGAAGATGCACGAAGATGCACGAAGATGCACGAAGATGCACGAAGATGCACGAAGATGCACGAAGATGCACGAAGATGAACGAAGATGAACGAAGATAAACGAAGATAAAAGAAGATGAACGAAGATAAACGAAGATGAACGAAGATGCACGAAGATGCACGAAGATGCACGAAGATGCACGAAGATGCACGAAGATGCACGAAGATGCACGAAGATGCACGGAGATGCACGAAAATGCACGAAGATGCACGAAGATGCACGAAGATGCACGAAGATGAACGAAGATGCACGAAGATGAACGAAGATGCACGAAGATGCACGAAGATGCACGAAGATGCACGAAGATGCACGATGATGAACGAAGATGCACGAAGAAGCACGAAGATGCACGAAGATGCACGATGATGAACGAAGATGCACGAAGATGAACGAAGATGCACGAAGTTGCACGAAGATGCACGAAGATGCACGAAGATGCACGAAGATGCACGAAGATGAACGAGGATGAACGAAGATGAACGAAGATGAACGAAGATGAACGAAGATGCACGAAGATGCACGAAGATAAACGAAGATAAACGAAGATGAACGAAGATGAACGAAGATGAACGAAGATGAACGAAGATGAACGAAGATGCACGAAAATGCACGAAGATGCACGAAGATGCACGAAGATGCACGAAGATGCACGAAGATGCACGAAGATGCACGAAGATGCACGAAGATGAACGAAAATGAACGAAGATGAACGAAGATGAACGAAGATGCACGAAGATGCACGAAGATGCACGAAGATGAACGAAGATGAACGAAGATGAACAAAGATGAACGAAGATGATGATGATGATGATGATGATGATGAACGAAGATGAACGAAGATGCACGAAGATGCACGAAGATGAACGAAGATGAACGAAGATGCACGAAGATGCACGAAGATGAACGAAGATGCACGAAGATGCACGAAGATGCACGAAGATGCACGAAGATGCACGAAGATGCACGAAGATGCACGAAGATGCACGAAGATGCACGAAGATGAACGAAGATGAACGAAGATAAACGAAGATAAAAGAAGATGAACGAAGATGAACGAAGGTGAACGAAGATGCACGAAGATGCACGAAGATGCACGAAGATGCACGAAGATGCACGAAGATGCACGAAGATGCACGAAGATGCACGGAGATGCACGAAAATGCACGAAGATGCACGAAGATGTACGAAGATGCACGAAGATGCACGAAGGTGCACGAAGATGCACAAAGATGCACGATGATGAACGAAGATGCACGAAGAAGCACGAAGATGCACGAAGATGCACGATGATGAACGAAGATGCACGAAGATGAACGAAGATGCACGAAGTTGCACGAAGATGCACGAAGATGCACGAAGATGCACGAAGATGAACGAAGATGAACGAAGATGAACGAAGATGAACGAAGATGCACGAAGATGCACGAAGATGCACGAAGATGAACGAAGATGAACGAAGATGAACGAAGATGAACGAAGATGCACGAAGATGAACGAAGATGAACGAAGATGCAAGAAGATGCACGAAGATGCACGAAGATGCACGAAGATGAACGAAGATTAACGAAGATGAACGAAGATGCACGAAGATGCACGAAGATGCACGAAGATGCACGAAGATGAACGAAGATGAACGAAGATAAACGAAGATGAACGAAGATGAACGAAGATGCACGAAGATGCACGGAGATGCACGAAGAAGAACGAAGATGCACGAAGATGCACGAAGATGCACGAAGATGCACGAAGATGCACGAAGATGAACGAAGATGAACGAAGATAAACGAAGATGAACGAAGATGAACGAAGATGAACGAAGATGAACGAAGATGCACGAAGATGCACGAAGATGCACGAAGATGCACGAAGATGCACGAAGATGCACGAAGATGCACGAAGATGCACGAAGATGAACGAAGATGCACGAAGATGAACGAAGATGAACGAAGATGCACGAAGATGCACGAAGATGCACGAAGATGCACGAAGATGCACGAGGATGCACGAAGATGCACGAAGATGAACGAAGATGCACGAAGATGAACGAAGATGCAGGAAGATGCACGAAGATGCACGAAGATGCACGAAGATGCACGAAGATGAACGAAGATGCACGGAGATGAACGAAGATGCACGAAGTTGCACGAAGATGCACGAAGATGCACGAAGATGCACGAAGATGAACGAAGATGAACGAAGATAAACGAAGATGAACGAAGATGCACGAAGATGAACGAAGATGAACGAAGATGAACGAAGATAAACGAAGATGAACGAAGATGAACGAAGATGCACGAAGATGCACGAAGATGCACGAAGATGAACGAAGATGCACGAAGATGCACGAGGATGCACGAAGATGTACGAAGATGCACGAAGATGTACGAAGATGCACGAAGATGCACGAAGATGCACGAAGATGCACGAAGATGAACGAAGATGAACGAAGATGCACGAAG
This sequence comes from Plagiodera versicolora, assembly GCA_037013635.1. NCBI lineage: Eukaryota > Metazoa > Arthropoda > Insecta > Coleoptera > Chrysomelidae > Plagiodera > Plagiodera versicolora. Next base: position 2,784,474 of record JAYMYH010000018.1, read on the forward strand.
ATGCACGAAGATGCACGAAGATGCACGAAGATGCACGAAGATGCACGAAGATGCACGAAGATGAACGAAGATGAACGAAGATAAACGAAGATGAACGAAGATGAACGAAGATGCACGAAGATGCACGAAGATGCACGAGGATGCACGAAGATGCACGAAGATGCACGAAGATGAACGATGATGCACGAAGATGAACGGAGATGCACGAAGATGCACGAAGATGCACGAGAATGCACAAAGATGCACGAAGATGCACGAAGATGCACGAAGATGCACGAAGATGCACGAAGATGCACGAAGATGAACGAAGATAAACGAAGATAAACGAAGATGAACGAAGATGAACGAAGATGAACGAAGATGCACGAAAATGCACGAAGATGCACGAAGATGCACGAAGATGCACGAAGATGCACGAAGATGCACGAAGATGCACGAAGATGCACGAAGATGCACGAAGATGCACGAAGATGCACGAAGATGAACGAAGATGCACGAAGATGAACGAAGATGCACGAAGATGCACGAAGATGCACGAAGATGCACGAAGATGAACGAAGATGCACGAAGATGAACGAAGATGCACGAAGTTGCACGAAGATGCACGAAGATGCACGAAGATGCACGAAGATGCACGAAGATGAACGAAGATGAACGAAGATGAACGAAGATGAACGAAGATGAACGAAGATGAACGAAGATGAACGAAGATGAACGAAGATGCACGAAGATGCACGAAGATGCACGAAGATGAACGAAGATGAACAAAGATGAACGAAGATGATGATGATGATGATGATGATGATGATGATGATGAACGAAGATGAACGAAGATGCACGAAGATGCACGAAGATGCACGAAGTTGAACGAAGATGAACGAAGATGCACGAAGATGCACGAAGATGAACGAAGATGCACGAAGATGCACGAAGATGCACGAAGATGCACGAAGATGCACGAAGATGCACGAAGATGCACGAAGATGCACGAAGATGAACGAAGATGAACGAAGATAAACGAAGATGAACGAAGATGAACGAAGATAAACGAAGATGAACGAAGATGCACGAAGATGAACGAAGATGAACGAAGATGAACGAAGATAAACGAAGATGAACGAAGATGAACGAAGATGCACGAAGATGCACGAAGATGCACGAAGATGAACGAAGATGCACGAAGATGCACGAGGATGCACGAAGATGTACGAAGATGCACGAAGATGTACGAAGATGCACGAAGATGCACGAAGATGCACGAAGATGCACGAAGATGCACGAAGATGAACGAAGATGAACGAAGATGCACGAAGATGCACGAAGATGCACGAAGATGCACGAAGATGCACGAAGATGCACGAAGATGAACGAGGAAGAACGAAGATAAACGAAGATGAACGAAGATGAACGAAGATGCACGAAGATGCACGAAGATGCACGAGGATGCACGAAGATGCACGAAGATGCACGAAGATGCACGAAGATGCACGAAGATGCACGAAGATGCACGAAGATGCACGAAGATGCACGAAGATGCACGAAGATGCACGAAGATGCACGAAGATGCACGAAGATGCACGAAGATGCACGAAGATGAACGAAGATGCACGAAGATGAACGAAGATGCACGAAGATGCACGAAGATGCACGAAGATGCACGAAGATGAACGAAGATGCACGAAGATGAACGAAGATGCACGAAGTTGCACGAAGATGCACGAAGATGCACGAAGATGCACGAAGATGCACGAAGATGAACGAAGATGAACGAAGATGAACGAAGATGAACGAAGATGAACGAAGATGAACGAAGATGAACGAAGATGAACGAAGATGCACGAAGATGCACGAAGATGCACGAAGATGAACGAAGATGAACAAAGATGAACGAAGATGATGATGATGATGATGATGATGATGATGATGATGAACGAAGATGAACGAAGATGCACGAAGATGCACGAAGATGCACGAAGTTGAACGAAGATGAACGAAGATGCACGAAGATGCACGAAGATGAACGAAGATGCACGAAGATGCACGAAGATGCACGAAGATGCACGAAGATGCACGAAGATGCACGAAGATGCACGAAGATGCACGAAGATGAACGAAGATGAACGAAGATAAACGAAGATGAACGAAGATGAACGAAGATAAACGAAGATGAACGAAGATGCACGAAGATGAACGAAGATGAACGAAGATGAACGAAGATAAACGAAGATGAACGAAGATGAACGAAGATGCACGAAGATGCACGAAGATGCACGAAGATGAACGAAGATGCACGAAGATGCACGAGGATGCACGAAGATGTACGAAGATGCACGAAGATGTACGAAGATGCACGAAGATGCACGAAGATGCACGAAGATGCACGAAGATGCACGAAGATGAACGAAGATGAACGAAGATGCACGAAGATGCACGAAGATGCACGAAGATGCACGAAGATGCACGAAGATGCACGAAGATGAACGAGGAAGAACGAAGATAAACGAAGATGAACGAAGATGAACGAAGATGCACGAAGATGCACGAAGATGCACGAGGATGCACGAAGATGCACGAAGATGCACGAAGATGCACGAAGATGCACGAAGATGCACGAAGATGCACGAAGATGCACGAAGATGAACGAAGATGCACGAAGTTGCACGAAGATGCACGAAGATGCACGAAGATGCACGAAGATGCACGAAGATGCACGAAGATGAACGAAGATGCACGAAGATGCACGAAGATGCACGAAGATGAACGAAGATGCACGAAGATGCACGAGGATGCACGAAGATGTACGAAGATGCACGAAGATGTACGAAGATGCACGAAGATGCACGAAGATGCACGAAGATGCACGAAGATGAACGAAGATGAACGAAGATGCACGAAGATGCACGAAGATGCACGAAGATGCACGAAGATGCACGAAGATGCACGAAGATGCACGAAGATGAACGAAGATGAACGAAGATAAACGAAGATGAACGAAGATGAACGAAGATGCACGAAGATGCACGAAGATGCACGAGGATGCACGAAGATGCACGAAGATGCACGAAGATGCACAAAGATGCACGAAGATGAACGAAGATGCACGAAGTTGCACGAAGATGCACGAAGATGCACGAAGATGCACGAAGATGCACGAAGATGCACGAAGATGCACGAAGATGAACGATGATGCACGAAGATGAACGGAGATGCACGAAGATGCACGAAGATGCACGAGAATGCACAAAGATGCACGAAGATGCACGAAGATGCACGAAGATGCACGAAGATGCACGAAGATGCACGAAGATGAACGAAGATAAACGAAGATAAACGAAGATGAACGAAGATGAACGAAGATGAACGAAGATGCACGAAAATGCACGAAGATGCACGAAGATGCACGAAGATGCACGAAGATGCACGAAGATGCACGAAGATGCACGAAGATGCACGAAGATGCACGAAGATGCACGAAGATGCACGAAGATGAACGAAGATGCACGAAGATGAACGAAGATGCACGAAGATGCACGAAGATGCACGAAGATGCACGAAGATGAACGAAGATGCACGAAGATGAACGAAGATGCACGAAGTTGCACGAAGATGCACGAAGATGCACGAAGATGCACGAAGATGAACGAAGATGAACGAAGATGAACGAAGATGAACGAAGATGAACGAAGATGAACGAAGATGAACGAAGATGCACGAAGATGCACGATGATGCACGAAGATGAACGAAGATGAACAAAGATGAACGAAGATGATGATGATGATGATGATGATGATGATGATGATGAACGAAGATGAACGAAGATGCACGAAGATGCACGAAGATGCACGAAGTTGAACGAAGATGAACGAAGATGCACGAAGATGCACGAAGATGAACGAAGATGCACGAAGATGCACGAAGATGCACGAAGATGCACGAAGATGCACGAAGATGCACGAAGATGCACGAAGATGCACGAAGATGCACGAAGATGCACGAAGATGAACGAAGATAAACGAAGATGAACGAAGATGAACGAAGATAAACGAAGATGAACGAAGATGCACGAAGATGAACGAAGATGAACGAAGATGAACGAAGATAAACGAAGATGAACGAAGATGAACGAAGATGCACGAAGATGCACGAAGATGCACGAAGATGCACGAAGATGAACGAAGATGCACGAAGATGCACGAGGATGCACGAAGATGTACGAAGATGCACGAAGATGTACGAAGATGCACGAAGATGCACGAAGATGCACGAAGATGCACGAAGATGCACGAAGATGAACGAAGATGAACGAAGATGCACGAAGATGCACGAAGATGCACGAAGATGCACGAAGATGCACGAAGATGCACGAAGATGCACGAAGATGAACGAAGATGAACGAAGATAAACGAAGATGAACGAAGATGAACGAAGATGCACGAAGATGCACGAAGATGCACGAGGATGCACGAAGATGCACGAAGATGCACGAAGATGCACGAAGATGCACGAAGATGCACGAAGATGCACGAAGATGCACGAAGATGCACGAAGATGCACGAAGATGCACGAAGATGCACGAAGATGAACGAAGATGCACGAAGTTGCACGAAGATGCACGAAGATGCACGAAGATGCACGAAGATGCACGAAGATGCACGAAGATGCACGAAGATGAACGATGATGCACGAAGATGAACGGAGATGCACGAAGATGCACGAAGATGCACGAGAATGCACAAAGATGCACGAAGATGCACGAAGATGCACGAAGATGCACGAAGATGCACGAAGATGCACGAAGATGCACGAAGATGAACGAAGATAAACGAAGATAAACGAAGATGAACGAAGATGAACGAAGATGAACGAAGATGCACGAAAATGCACGAAGATGCACGAAGATGCACGAAGATGCACGAAGATGCAAGTAGTTACTCTATGAGAGTTCTGGCTCAAAATGACCTCACCTGACCCAACGTACAGATGACTGTAATGGTGTCTAACCTAACTTGGTAGGATGGTGTGAAGGTGTCTAACCTAACGGACGGTAGATGGCGTACGTGGTCTAACCTAACGAGGGGTGCAGAACTACCCCATGCCACATGGGGGTGTGTTGACAATGTGTCATGGGGGTGGGGGCCTAACCTAACCTAGGGAGCACGATGGGGACCTAACCTAACGTAGGGGGGGCACACGGGGCCTAACCTAGGGAGCACGATGGGGACCAACGTAGGGGGGCACACGGGGCCTAACATGGGGGTGAGTGACATGGGAGCACGATGGGGGCCTAACCTAACGTAGGGGGCACACGGCATGGGGCACATCACGCACGTTGATGTTTGACATTTGACATTTGACGTTTGACATTTGACGTGTGACGTTTCGACCGATGACGTTTCGGCATGGGGGCACGGGGCACGTTCCAGGGTCGTTTGACGCGTCCTGTGTCGTTTGACTTTGACGTTTCGTGATGTTTACATGTCCCCATGTCCCCATGGGGGCACGGGGCATGCTCCAGGGTCATTTGATGTATGACGTCATTGTTGACGTTTAACATTTGACGTGTGACGTTTGACATGTGATGTTTCGATTGATGACGTTTCGGCATGGGGGCACGCTCCAGGGTCATTTGATGTATGACGTCATTGTTGACGTTTAACATCTGACGTGTGACGTTTGACATGTGATGTTTCGACCGATGACGTTTCGGCATGGGGGCACGCTCCAGGGTCATTTGATATATGACGTCATTGTTGACGTTTAACATTTGACGTGTGACGTTTGACATGTGATGTTTCGACCGATGACGTTTCGGCATGGGGGCACGTGACATGGAGGCATTTCGACCGATGACGTTTCGGCATGGGGGCACGCTCCAGGGTCATTTGATGTATGACGTCATTGTTGACGTTTGACATGTGACGTTTCGACCGATGACGTTTCGTTCGTCGTTTGACATTTGACGTGTGACGTCATTGAAGTGTCGTTTGACGTGTGACGTTTTGTTGTTCGCCGCTTTGTTGTGTGACGTGAATCTGTTCAATCGATGATTCAGTTGTGCATAGGAAATTCCAATGGGTAATTAATTAGGTATTCTGTGGTGAGATGCATAAATACGTCATGTACAGCAGGAGTGCATAGGAAATTCCAATGTGATCGAGGGTAATTAGTCATCAATTTTTGTGGTGAGATGTGTCATGTATAGGGTGATGGTCGGAACTCTTGTTGAAAATAAGGATGAAATATGTAAAAGTGGTTGAAATTAATGAAACAATTTTTATTTTCATGTTTTTTATTATTATTTAGGAATAATATCTTGAAACCAATTGTACAGAATATCAACATTTCGTTGACTACACATGTCAAGGTTTCGATGAACATGATTCATACAGGATGTAGTCTGGGCACTGTTGTTGTTGTTGTTGAAATTTGGACTGGTCCACCATTCATTATTCAATTGTTCTAAATTCACTATTTTGACGTGCACATTAAACGATACCACTTTCTTTTCTAAAAAGTCCTTTTTCTGATGCCCTTTGACGTAAACGATGTCGATGTTGATCAGGTGTTCTTTGAGGATATCATCCAATCGGTTGAACTCCACGAAGCCGGAGGAATACTTCAGTCCATGAATGTTCTTCTCCAAAAAGCACACACTATTTTTATCTTGTTTGCTCAAACTGGCAAACGGTTTTTGTGGTAACAGTAAATAATTACTACATTGAATACCAATTCTGATAGCAATTTCTTTAGGGTGGAATTGAAAATCAACAATAAATCCCTGAATATCTACAAACGCTATTCTCATGATGAAGTACAAACTCAAACTAGCGATGGATGACTGTTCAGTTCCACTTTTTAACGATTTCGCTGAGTGGGAGGTGTTCTACGATATTGTCGTGAACGATGATGCAATAGGCTCGAGTATTAGCAGGAAATCCTTGGGATGCTTCAATTTCAAGTTTTACATCTACACTGGAACTTTTCACGCTTTCGTCACGCCGCGAACAATCTATAACGAAAATAGGTTGGGTAGCGAATTCGGTATAGCTTAGAAGCGGTGTATGTAGAGTAGAATTCTTGTAGCTGAATCCAAATTGGGAATAATCAAAGAATGCTTGTGGAATTGATCCCTTATTGAAATCTAAATGCATCTTTTCCTTCGGATAACTTTCTCCGTTGAGAGTTAATGTTATGTTTGATATGTTTACGTGATCAAAAATCGTAGGATCATTATTCACTTTATTATGTTCGTGATTTTTCTGAAAGCAAACGATAGCATATCGAGGACTTTCGAGAAAAGACGAAGTTTTGACCGCCCACATTTCATTGGTGGCACCGGTCGTAAGAGCAGGCAACATATGGATTTCCCATTTTCTGAAAGGTATCAGTATGGGAGTATCAGCTTTGATAGCTTTCAAAAGTTGTAATTTGATTTGGTCATTAGGATACAACCTCTTAACTTTGAGTTCTATGTTCTCAATATTCAATTCTACTTCCGTGGATAAGGCTGCTGCTGCTGCTGTTGCATTGTTGGCTTCAGTTATTTTGAAACAATTATTATCACTGCCAGCTCGTACCAAACGAATGGAATGTTTACCATAGGAGACACACTCGTAATCATTGAAAATATTCAGCAAGTGCTTCAATGGAATAAGCATACTGAATGTTAAATTATCCTTGTTAAGGACACTAACATTTTGCTGATATGTCCAACCTGCTACAACCAAGTGTTTCGACTCTTCAGCGCTGTAACACAAATATCCTCTGACAGTACTAACAGTTCCCACTTCTCGTACAGAATCTAATTCCTTGCTATTTTGTTCATAACTTGCAGATTGAAACATGTATGCACCAGCATTATTAACAAAAGATACTTGTCCATTGCCTTTGGTTCTCTTCACATTTCCACTGATGTATAATAGACTATCGTATAGAGCATCGAAAGCATCAGATTGGTTTATGTTGATTTCTATAACATCATTATTTCGAAAAGACTTAACATATGGGTAGTATGTTCTCCATTCCACTTTCTGTATGGATTCATCAATGTGCGGTTTTCGAAAAATGTTGAACACTTGGGACGTTAACATGATAGCCGAGAGACTTGAGAAATTCAATATTCTGCAGACTTAGTTGACAGCGACGATGTTGCTGATGACGACGAGTGTGGTTGATGAAAGTCTTCCTACAGACTGAAGGAGTAGAAACATATATGTTGTTCTTATAAATACTTAGTACCATAATTTCTTCAATTCCAAACGAATTATGATTTCTTCGTTTCGAAAATTGATCAGCTGAAAGTTTTGATCGAGTACTTTGAGTGTGATATTATGTATTTCCTTAACGTGAGGAATAGGTAGATAGATTAGATGATTAGGTGTTTCATCAATAGCGTATCCAGGATCAGCGTCAACGGCGAATTCGTAAATTGTGTGGGACGGTCTATCGTTATAGAAGGCTCCTGACGTAATGTTACTATCTACATGTATTGTTCGTACTTTTATAATATTCACCGATTGATCTGACACATGATGAATGCCCTGTTTCAAGATCCTCGATGAAAAGCCCAATATGTTTGCTAAACTATTGTTTTTGGTGAAATCAATTGCGTGATTTTTACAAAATATTTCACTTTTCAACGTATTATTATTCGGTTTCAGATAGAAAATGTCTTCAGGCTTTTGTGCTGCTGCTGCTGCTGCGATGAGATTATTATCTTTAACAATTAGTTCTTTTCGAAGTAACTTCTCAATATCCTCAATTTCGTAAGCTCCAGTCGGAATAGGAATACTTTTTATTTTTTTCTTATCACCGTTCTGAAGATAATAGAACTCTGTACCTTCCTCGATGTTAGGTATACTGTTGTAGGAATGAAAACTGAGCAAAGCTAGTCCATATTCAGAATCGGAATCCAATTGGAGTGGAGGTGAAAAATCGATGGAGAGTGTTGGAGATCGACTCTTGAGAGTTAGTATCACAGACATGACTGATGATTAAATACAGAGACAGTTAAATTTAAACAATACTTCATTATTTCAAATTACATAAAAATTCTAAACATAAGTGTCCACAATTACTCTGATTATAATTTTGGTATCTTTTGTGGTTGTAGAAAATTTTCACCCCTTCTAAATATCGAACTAATTCTGTAGGAGGCTTCAGATATCCATAACTATCAAAGTAATATGCAATATCATTGTGTTTTTTGAATGCTACCCAATGCGTTCCAGAATTGTTGGAGGAATCTAAATTAATTATTGCACACTCACGCCTCCATGGACGACGAGTGGTAGGTAGGGTGTCTCGCATAAAAACACCACGGAAATATGGTATTTTCAGCTTTTTTGCATATTTTACGATTTCCTCATCATATAGTGCTCTATTGGGTAGCTTGCTTATGAGTTTTTTTGTTTCTTTCTCAAGTATAATCCATTCCCATCTTTTCTTTCTTGCTTCTTCTTCAAGTATAGTCCGTAACCTTTTCGGTTTTTACGTAGATAAACACCTGATCCTAAATGTTCCATAGCTTGGTTGTGACGTTTATCTTCTTCCAATTTCTTTTTTGCATTCTTAGCATCGATTACAGCCTTTGCAATGGCGCCCGCTCCTCCAGCTAATGATCCTAGAGCGGAAAGACCCGCAAACAGCGGAATCAATGGTAGAAATCCACCACTTTTAGCTGTCGGTAATGGTATCACTCTAGGTTTTCGTATTCTCCTTCGACCTCCAACTTTTTTTATGGCGATTCGAGCAGCACGTAAAGCTGCTACAGATGACTTTTTCAAACCATTACCTCGATGTTGAGTATCATCACCACCACCACTATTTTTCAAAGCATTCAATACATTTTTCACAATTTTTGAAAACGAGTGTTGTTTCTCCTTCATACCCATGCCCAGTTTACGTTTTGCTTTCATACTTGTGGTAACGAGCAAAGCAGCACTTTTTTCACCAAATTTGGTGTCCCTAGATTTGACTCGTTCCCAAGCCTTATTTTCCAACACTTTATCAGCCTTATGTCGTTCTTCTAGAGAGTTATTTTCCGAATATGCGATATCATGAGCTTTACAAGCCTCATCCAATGGATTTATACCTTTATCTCCACGTTCTAGACGCTTTTTCAATTTCGTTCCTGGACCGCAATACGAATAGCCTGGTAAATGTAGTTCAAATGGTAATTTATTGATAAGCGTATTAACTACACCCTCTCCGCAATAGGTCAGCATTTGAAATGATTGATAATGATGATGAACATGTACCTTTATAAACCTGAAAAATTCTATGAATTAACTCATATCATGAGAGTTATTCAACAGAAAAAGACGTTACCGATCGAAAATTTAGACTATCTGAATGGTAGTGTAATTGAGCATGGTAAACACGGTGTCCTATTACCACATTCATTTCGTGCCATCATATGTGGACCTAGTGGATGTGGAAAGACAAATGCAGCACTGTCACTATTGTTCCATCCTAATGGTGCTAAATTTGAGAATGTATACGTATATTCAAAGTCTTTATATCAACCAAAATACAGATTGCTCGAAGATGTATTGAAAACAGTGAAAGGAGTTGGTTATTTTTCATTCAAAGAAAATGAAGACATTATAGGACCTAACGAAGCTAAGTCGAATTCCATATTCATTTTTGATGATATATCATGTGATTCCCAACAGAAAATTCAAGAATATTATTCCATGTGTCGACATCGAGGTATTGATGCTATATACATCGGTCAGACGTACAGTAAGGCTCCTAAACAGATGTTACGTGATAATTGCAATCTGATTGTACTATTCAAGCAGGACGAAATGAATTTGAAGCATGTGTACGATGAACATGTTTCTCCAGACGTTACGTTCAATGATTTCAAGCGAATGTGTGCTGAATGTTGGAACCAAAAATACGGGACAATGGTTATTGTTAAGGACTTTGATTTGAATGCAGGCCGTTATCGCAATAGTTTTGATAAGTTTATAAAAGTATGAGGTTAATTTGAAGTATGGTATTTATTAACATGAAACCATTAAGCAAAGAGCTCGATGTTATTCGCAAGAATAAAATCAATGAAATCGCTAAAGCAATTAGAAAAAAATATTTAGCATTGAAACTAGGAAAATCTGAGGAGGATGAGACATTACAAAAATTCTTCAAACCCATATCAACGTCACTCAAAAAACTAGTGACAATCGGAAGCGAACCGCTGTCATCGGTGAAAAAAGAAGTAGGCGACGAAAAGAAGAAGAAGGAGGAGGAGGACGAGGAGGAGAAAATACCTCTGTTTCAGAAACTAGAACATATCGCTAGCACGAGTGGTAAAAGTAACGATGATGATATATTCGAGGATGATGATGATGATGATGATGATGAAGAAGGGGAAAAAAGTATTGATCCTGCAGTTATCGAGTCATATATTGAACAGTATCCTGCGATGAGTATTCCGTTTATACAAGAATTTTGGACAAATAGGGATAAAATCGACAAAGTCTATGGACCTATTTATGATTCTAGTAATTCAAAATGGAGACTTGGATACGAAGAAATCGATTTCGATAGACGTACAGGTTATATCAAAATTGGGGGAAAACAAGTAAGAGGAACGCCTGGTATATACGAATTAATATTCTATGATGTACCTGAGAATTATAATGATGAGGATTTACGAGGATATAAACACATTTTAGAATTATCAAATGCTCATCAGAATGTTAGCGGAAAATTAAAAGGTAGCACTAGATACAAGTACAAGGAAATTATTAAACCAATGTTCCGACCAGCAACACAACGTCGCAGTACAACAGGATATGGTTTGTCATCGAATGCACGCAATATTACGCAACCCACCAATACCACCACCACCACCACAATGCTCACCTACAATACTAAGCCCGTGGAATATATTTATTGGGATGATCCAAATGAATTGTGTGAACGTTTGCAGCTACTAATAGCATCGAAGAATGCTGGAAACACTTCCGTTGATAATGAAATCATAGCTATCATTGAAGAATTGACAGAAGCTAACATTATATCTGTATAAATACATATAGATATAAACATTCCGAAAATGACCATCGATAAGTTCGGTCGTAGTTCTTCGAACAGAAAACGAAAATTATTGGTAACCACCACCACAGGTAGTTTAATGCACACTCCAGGTGGAGATATAGATATTGGTAATCTGAGGGTATGTAACGTGCGAATCCCTATTGAAAATAATGATGCTGTGAATAAACAATATGTAGAAAATGTTATTTCACAACTGAAGGATGATTTCAAAATTGCGTTCGAAGATTATGGGAGGAAAGTTATGAAAAGACTCGATGAATCAAGGAACTATATTATCAAGACACTTGATGAACAATCTACAAAATTGGATATTTCAAACGAAGAGCTCCAGAAGCATGGTTCCAACATACAAATAACATCCACATTGGCTAAAAACACGGCTCTGTCTGTTAAAGATATGAAAAAGACTATCACTCAATTAAAATATGAAATTAATGGAATAATAAACAAAAATGATATTGTAAAAATGCAAACGACTTCACAATAAATTATGTGCAATCAATCTGTTTTTATTATTATACACAATCATGTCGTCCGCAGCGAAAGAAAAAATTCAACTTGTTAACGAACTGCATAAGCCTGCTCGTAAAAATTACCCTAGACGACGTACAATTATAAGAGGACTAGATGATTTATGGCAAATGGATCTAGCTGAAATGCGACAGTATGCTGCTTATAAAAATCGGAATTTCAAACTGATTATGGTTGTTATCGATTGTTTTTCCAAATATGTATGGACTCGTCCATTGAAAACCAAAACCGGCGAGGAAATAACCAAAATGTTTGCAGACATTTTAATGAAAACTAAACGTTGTCCTAAAAATCTACAAACAGACCAAGGAACTGAATTTTTCAACAATAAATTTCAGAATCTTATGAAAACACATAACATCAACCATTATAATACGTATAGTGTTAAAAAAGCAGCCATAGTGGAACGTGTCATCAGGACATTGAAAGAAAAACTATTCAAATACTTCAGTTTGAACGGCACCTACAAATGGATAGACGTACTATCTAATATTACAGATAACTACAATGTCACACGTCATAGTACGACTGGTTTAAAACCATCACAAGTGAACAAATCAAATGAGAAGCAAATTCTTCAAAAAACGTATAGTCACTTGAAAATTGTGGGACCACGAAAATTCAAAATTAACGATATCGTTCGCATATCAAAAGCTAAGCATGTCTTTGAGAAAGGTTATACCCCAAGTTGGACCACCGAACTATTTAAAATTGTTAAAGTCAAAATAACAAATCCCACCACATATCTACTCGAAGACATGCACGGTGCACCAATCGGTGGTGCTTTCTATGAGGAAGAATTACAGAAAACTGAAAATCCCGACATATATCTCGTGGAGAAGGTACTTAGAAAAAAAGACAAAAAAATGTACGTCAAATGGTTGGGCTTAGATAACAAACACAACAGTTGGGTCGAAAGAGACGATATTATATAACAGAAGAACTCGAAATCACTCTCTTTTTGTATGGTATGTAATGGAAAACACGAACAAATTCAAGTGAATGAGGAGCCTGTTGATATTAAAACGAAAGAATAATCAACTATAAATGCTGGTGGATTTGCGGAGGAGCATTCAGTCGAGTTCGTTCGTTCGTTGTTCGAAAACGATGACTGGTGATTGTGGTCTGAACTACAGCGGTAGCAGCAGCAGCAGCATCGGCAGCATGGAGTTTGAAAGTGATAGTGATGATTATAATCATACCATTGAGGCTATCAATCGAGCCATAAACACATATAAAAATATAAATCAACCAGACTGCCCCGATGAAGGTGCCGTCGACGTCGATGAGACATTAGCTCAGTATGAAATTATTGCTCAAAATGAAAATCCGTTGCTGTTGATGACATTTCCTTTGATGGAGTCCTGCTACTATGAAATCCAATGTGCTCTGAGTCCTACAAGAAACTTCAGTACATGTGTGATTTTAAAACAGAAGTTATCTTTTCGAAAAATATCATTCACCACATATGAGTGGACCTCTCTCATAGACATTTTGGGTAAAATCAAAATTTCCTTTTTCGAATATCATCAGGGGCAGGATTATCCTGACGACTATTATGACTGTTCAAGAGAGTGTGGAGACTTTATACATATACAACAATCCATTGAAAACGATAAAAAACGAATCACCATTTCCAAGGGTATTACCAGCATGGATCTGTTCGAAGATGACGTCAACAAAATTCTGAATACTCATATGGGTGTGGTTTCTGATAGAATCGCAATGTTAGATGCTTTGAATTTCAATGAATATTATCAATGTGTTTTCGATATTGCAAAAACATGGTTATGTGAAAAGAGGGTCGATTTGCCTCTCACCGATATCTTTGATGGAATATGTCAAGCATCACCTATTGATAGTATGTATGCTGGTGCTTTACGAGAATATTTATTCTATTATAGTTCCAAGATTCAATCTGATATGTATGATGTAACAAGAAATAAAAACTGATTAATACTATTGTTGTTGTTGTTGTTGTTTATCATTGTTCCATTTCAATATTTGAAGAAGATCACTCAATGTGTCTAGTCATTTCATATCAGATCAACGATGAAAACAGTCGTTATACCACAGCTGTTGTTGTTGTTGTTTATACGAACAATTTCAACTGACTTGATTTCAACCGATGTTCCGAAATATTTAGAGAAATATGGTTATATTGCGAATGATACACAAACAAATTATGAGGATGCTCTTAGACTTTTCCAAGAACGTTATAATTTACCAATAGACGGTACAATCAACAAAGAAACTGAACAATTACTTGAAAGGCCTCGCTGCGAGCATAGGGAAAATGAATTCAGAGTTCAGAGTAGATGGAATAAAACAAATCTCAGATGGTATTTACCTAGTACGTATAATATATACAGAAATAAGGTTCAGGAGGCTTTCGATATGTGGGGGAACGTATCCACACTGAATTTTATCATGGTTGATGCCAAAAATGTTGAATCAGATATTACAATCTCATTTGTGAAACGACGTCACCGATTTCGAGCTACGTGTGTGGGTAGTATGAATTGTCCGTACAATCTTGATGGACCTGGCACTGTTCTAGGACATTCTCAGTTCCCCAGATCAGATCATTCTTGCATAGAAATTCACATTGATAGTGATGAAAAATGGTATTTTGGTGATGAAACTATACCACCAGATGGGTATAACAATTTATTGATGACACTCGTACATGAAATTGGACATGCGTTAGGAATACACCATAGCGATGATGAGTCTGCAATTATGTTTCCATGGTATCAACACGAGACAAAGCCTCCACAAGATGATGACATATCAGCTATTCAAGCACTATATGGGTTGAAACAACGTTTCGCTTCTATTCCAAAAACAGAACCCTCAACAACCACTCAATCCACATCAAAAATGAAACCATCTTCTGGTAATGTGAGAGATGAAGAAGAAGAAGAAGTTGCTCCTAGAAATTTATGTGAAGTGAGTCATCCTGACATTATATTCCTAGCATATGCTCCAGGGTTCATCAACTATCGAGCATATGTAATTTCCGGACATACTGTGTGGAAAATTGATATCAATGAACAAACCCCGAGCAAAAAGATTCATTCTGAAAAGCTGCAAGACTACTTACCCAATAAATTATCTTCAGTGAGTCATATCTTTCAAACAACGACTGGAAATTTATTTGTTGTCAGTAGAAATAAATTTTATTCTAGTTATTTCCCAAATTTACAAATTGAGCGTGAGATTAATCTCAATTTACCTGTGGCTTATGGAATAAATGCTGCTTTTCAAACGAACACAGGAAAAATTTATATTTTGTTGAATAATTCATCATTCATTGAATACCTTGAAGATGGAGATGATTATCGTTTAATCAATAGGGGACCAATCGAAGATATGTTCCCAAATGTTCCAAGTGATGTTACATCAGCATTTCGTTATATAGATGGTAATATATATTTCTTCAAAGGAAATACATACTTCAAGTACAACGAATTCCAGAGAAAACTTGTACAAACTGGTGATTTCAATTGGAATATGTTTGGTATTCAATGTCCAAATAGAGGACTTTTATTCGAATTGAAAACTCTACTTTCCAAAGTTATTTCTTTTTATGAATGAATGATTTTTTGATGTATGTGAATATGAATACATAATAAAACAATGGAAGAAATTTAACAAATTTTATTTCGTAACGAGAACATCTACAACAATATCATAACATTATTTTCTCTTTCATAACTTATATCGATACATCAATAAACGTTAATAACCATAACAATCTTTTTGGTGGAAAAAAAAAAGGATGAATCTCGTGGGATTGATCAAGTTCTGACAGATAATTTTGATACACGAGTGTTGAATGAAAAAATCAATTAGTCTAAGGTGTAATGACCCCAAGGAAGCGTATCAAATGAATTAGTAATCAGTTTCCTTTTATCATCATCAGGACTCAATCCGATTTTGGATTGTTCGATTGAGAAAACATTATGCATGTAGGAACGAATTGTTTGCTGAGTTACAGTCTTGGGTTCTTTGGTTTTCAAACATTTTACATAATCATCAAATGTCAATTTATTTTTCACCACACATTTTTTGACTCCTTTCGATTTTTTAGATACTCCAAAATTTTTAACTTCATTACTTAATCGTTCCTTAGCAAGATTCTTCTTCTCTAAACGCATTGTTTCTTTTTCAATATCATCGACAGTCATATACAATTTAAAAGTGTACATCTTAGATCGTAATCCAGCAAAATGGGAAATTAGTTTACCGTTAGTCTCATCTTTCATCAAACCTAAAACCTTTTTATTAACTTGAGGTATTCCATAAATATTATCTGGAGCATAGTCGGACGTATCAAATCTTTCGATATTCCCTTGAATTACTTCTTTATATACATTCTCACATGATAGTTCATAGATAAAACTATCTGTATCCGTATACAATAGTGAACATTGACCACCATCTATACTCGTCATGAGAGGAAGCATAAAATTATAATGGAAATCATACATGACGGTTTTAGATAGATCGAGAATAGCCATGCCAATATAAAGAGGTTTATTGAAAATTACTTCAGACTTTTTCAATTCGACAGCCACAAGATCCTCGTCGAAAATAGTTCGTTGATGAAATCTAGGACTAGCAATTAAATTTTTGATTCCATGACGTCCCTCCCAATGCTGAACTAATTTAACAACACGATGATTACGAATATTTTCCATTGTTTTCCCAAACACTGCATTATTTGCCAATTTTCGCAAGTCTTTTTCGAAAGAACTTGTAGCCTGGGCTCTCAATTTGGTATTCAATTCGATATACGGTTTCAACCAAGGCTTTTGTTTGAATTTCAAAATTTTATGAATTTTTGTTAATTTCAATCCGTGTGACAAAGCCTGCTTCAAATTCCTATAATGCAAAATGTAACCTTCCTTATTATGTAGAGTTGTCATTAATTTTGGTAATTTAGAACCGAGTGGAATGCGGTGTTCAGGACAAAATGGAAAATCTTTATGTGAATCATGTAGAGTAGTAGGATATTCAAGATCAACTTGAAGGATATAACCTTCGGGACTATCGTCAGGTATTTGAGTGACATCTATGTTAACATCATCAACCCAAGTAAACCCTTCGTAAGGTAGTGGTTCACTCATAGCTTTTCCATACAAATTATTCACGTCTAGATACAAAATGTACTTTGAAGGTTTATCAGAATTGTATTCAGTCATGTATTTATTGTTGGCTTCGGAGTACCTTTTACAACACATCGATATTCCACCTCTTATAGCTTTTTCAACAAACATTATCATATCGATATCTTTTAAAATTTGTAATTTACATCCTGTATACTTCAGCATACAATCCCAAGTATATCCTGGCATGGTATAATACCAAGCTGGATCGAGAGAATACGTTTTCAAAGATGATTCTCGAAATTTTTCCATAATATCAGCAAGAAGAAGAATATCGGTACGCATGTACAAATCACTATATTCTCCAAGGGTCTGTAAATTGAAAGTCTTCCAAACATTTTGAGCATGAGCGTAGTCATCTTCCGAAATATTTACATCATTTAATTTATTATAGAAATTTTGAATACTTGGCAGTTCAACTTCATTCAGTTTCTCCTCATTATCGATATAATCATAGGGAAAAACACCCTTTCTAGTTAATAATTTGAACTGAGAATCAGGTAAACTATTGAATTCTCGTCTTGAAATTTTTAGGTCTTGAACTTCCATAGTTGATACCAAACCGTCGAGACCTGCTCCCAAGAAACGGAAAGAATCGATGAATCTGAATTTGATATCTGTTCCAGAATCATATTGTGTAAAAGAAATATATTTCTCCCTATTTATCGGAAGTACAGTTACACGTCCACGTCGACAAATATCACGAATTATGAAATGGGAATCGTAACCAGAAAGATTATGGAACGTTATTGGTACAACAAACTGTTTTTTAAAGGACAAGTTACAAATTTGGTGTGCCCAACCCCTAAAGGACCCATTAAAATGATTGTGATCTGATACCACAATGTCATTCTCATTGAACTTCTTTCCACATATATGACAAACAGTCGCATTGCTAATATGCGGCTTATCAATCATCGGAATAATATTTTTTATTTTCGATTGAACAAACCTAGCAATTTCAGTCATTTCATTTGCGAACCAATCAATGCAGTCCCTTCCACGGTGACTTTTATAAAATGACAATGAGTCATCAAAAGAACATTTGAAATAATACCCTGCACTATATGCTTTATGATGTTGATATTTTATAGTGGTACGGCTAATTCTCGAATTACAATTTTCTAGTTGTGATTCAAAATCAGCATAAATAATAAAAGGACACATTTGCTTATAAACATGATTTTTGAATTCTACAAAATCGTATTTTGGGAATGAAATTTTGTAATCATTTTTATTCTCACACGAAATATAATGTTCTTCAAATTTTTTTTCACCATGAAAATAGTTGAGACATCTATCACAAATAATTTTTTTTCCATTGTGTTTATTCAATTGACTTGATACCAAACGCGATAAGTTTCTTATCAAACAATAATGGTATTTTATCTCAACATTCTCATCTTCAACGATAGTAGGTAATGGTAGTGCTTCATATTCATTCAATTTAGGATAATATTTGTTTTGAACTAATAACAAATTGACATGTTTATTTGATTTCTGTTTGGTAAGCCTAACCGGTACAACGTTAAAATTTTCTTTAATCAATTCCAAACCATAAACATTGACTGAAATGTTATTGAGTTTTTCAAATTTGGTAATTTGATGTAGTTTCATTGGCATCTCTAGATTTGTTGTATTCAAAACTGTAGTATAATGGGGGTATGTTGATGTTCTGTTAGAATTTTTTTTAGCGGGAAACATAGCACCGACTATACTCCAGAAGAAGCAAGCTTCATCATTATTCTGAATATTGATACAAGCGTGTTTTGCATTAATTTGTTTTGGTAACTCTATGAAGGATGATCCATAACCAATTTCGTATTTATTTATTGCTACTTCCAGATAAATTATCTCTCTTAGCGCCCAACCGCTATCTTTTTCAGCAAATTCACTCAATTTATTTGAGATTACATCAACAGCTTTGATTTGAAACCAATCACCCAAATCCGTTCCTGCATCTACGATAGCATTAGGGGTATTAAAGTATTTGCGATCAACTAATTCTTCATTATTCATTGACTGTTTAACAAAATCTCCACAAAATGTAAAATTCATTTTCATCATTTTGAATTCTTTCAAAATTTTCATGATTCTATTTTTTATTATTATGAAAGAATCAGCCAAGAAGTATTTGATTTCTCTATGATTCAAATTCAAAACAAGACCTGTCTGAATTCTCGAATTGAAAATTGCTTCAACATTAATCCAACGTACTGAAGGTTTCAAACCAGAACCATAATATTGCCCACCATTCATTTTTTTCTTGATTAAATATCTCATTCTTTTCAATTCACCAATTTTCGAATGAATTTTTCTCTTCTGTCCTATTGAAAAATTGATTCTTTCCATTGCCAAAATACATTTTCGAATATGTGAGTTGATGGATTTCAGTGCAAAAACAGCCAATGGTTTTGTATAATTGTTGATGTTGTTTCTGATTGACAAGAGAATTGAATCTATTTCAGTTAGAGTTCTATTAAATTTTTCCATAATTGATGTATCAATAGAAATTGAATGAATGGAGAAAAAAATATTACTCACGTTTCCTAATTCTCAATGATTTCGAAGGAAGCAGCAGGATTCGTCTTCCCCGTGTCTACCAGTCCTTTGAAGACTAAAGAATATTTTTCTTCAACAAAATATTCTAAGTATGGCTTATAGTCAGTTGTTGAGCGGGTAGGTAAAAATGTAACCTCTTTTCCAAGGTCAAGAAGAATCGTATCCCCAAATTTTCCCTTCACCAACTTCGCTCGTGATATCTTGAACGGTACTTCAATTGGTAGGTCAACCAATTTAACTACTGGTTTCTTTTCCAAAACCGATGATTCGTTTAGCTTTGTAAGATCCATCTGAATACAAAGAGAGAGAGAGGGGTTAAAAAGCACCACTTGTATTCAACGATATCAAAAAAACTTACTGTTGTTTTTGTATGAATTCTCTCTTAGGACACAAGTACTTTCAACTTCAGCTTTTTGCTCTGCAATGATTTCAGTAGGTACGAGACTTGTACTTTTATTGCATTCGAAATGTGAAGGCTACATGACGGAAACCACAAATTTTTCTTTGACAACAATATGTATAATATACCGAGAAACAATTATCAAGCGATAAGTGAGTAATGAAGTAAAAATACATAGTAATTCAAAGAATTTATTTCTTCAGCTAAACAGTACATGATTATCGGACTCACACAAAGAGTAAAATAATATGAATAATGCTTTTTGTGATGATTTCATAATAACCATATCTTCTTCTTCGTAGTAGTAGTAGTAGTAGTAGGTACCGTTGAAGATATACGCCGATTAGTGATTACATCTTCTAATAATGTAATTCTTGAGAAATTTCTTATCATCAGCTGCTTTTCTTCATATCGTTTTATGGTTTCATTGAGTTCTTGCATCTTTTTCCGGAACTTTTCCAACCGAGATTCAAACTCTGCTGCATCCATTGAGCAACTATCACAAAACATCCAACAATTTTGTATTTATGATATGATTTACATCTGCATCTACAATAACAGAAACTCTTGCATTTTCTGCACGCCATTCCATCTACTTGATCATTAGGTGCTAAAAAACATTTTTTTCCACAACAATAATATTTTACTTCATCATCCATCTTTGCTGCAATTTGAATTGAAATGATACATTTACAATTGTTTGATGAGATTTATATCCTTATTTTCTACATACTCCACTTTTACACATTTCATCCTTATTTTCAACAAGAGTTCCGACCATCACCCTATACATGACACATCTCACCACAAAAATTGATGACTAATTACCCTCGATCACATTGGAATTTCCTATGCACTCCTGCTGTACATGACGTATTTATGCATCTCACCACAGAATACCTAATTAATTACCCATTGGAATTTCCTATGCACAACTGAATCATCGATTGAACAGATTCACGTCACACAACAAAGCGGCGAACAACAAAACGTCACACGTCAAACGACACTTCAATGACGTCACACGTCAAATGTCAAACGACGAACGAAACGTCATCGGTCGAAACGTCACATGTCAAACGTCAACAATGACGTCATACATCAAATGACCCTGGAGCGTGCCCCCATGCCGAAACGTCATCGGTCGAAATGCCTCCATGTCACGTGCCCCCATGCCGAAACGTCATCGGTCGAAACATCACATGTCAAACGTCACACGTCAAATGTTAAACGTCAACAATGACGTCATACATCAAATGACCCTGGAGCGTGCCCCCATGCCGAAACGTCATCGGTCGAAACATCACATGTCAAACGTCACACGTCAGATGTTAAACGTCAACAATGACGTCATACATCAAATGACCCTGGAGCGTGCCCCCATGCCGAAACGTCATCAATCGAAACATCACATGTCAAACGTCACACGTCAAATGTTAAACGTCAACAATGACGTCATACATCAAATGACCCTGGAGCATGCCCCGTGCCCCCATGGGGACATGGGGACATGTAAACATCACGAAACGTCAAAGTCAAACGACACAGGACGCGTCAAACGACCCTGGAACGTGCCCCGTGCCCCCATGCCGAAACGTCATCGGTCGAAACGTCACACGTCAAATGTCAAACGTCAAATGTCAAATGTCAAACATCAACGTGCGTGATGTGCCCCATGCCGTGTGCCCCCTACGTTAGGTTAGGCCCCCATCGTGCTCCCATGTCACTCACCCCCATGTTAGGCCCCGTGTGCCCCCCTACGTTGGTCCCCATCGTGCTCCCTAGGTTAGGCCCCGTGTGCCCCCCCTACGTTAGGTTAGGTCCCCATCGTGCTCCCTAGGTTAGGTTAGGCCCCCACCCCCATGACACATTGTCAACACACCCCCATGTGGCATGGGGTAGTTCTGCACCCCTCGTTAGGTTAGACCACGTACGCCATCTACCGTCCGTTAGGTTAGACACCTTCACACCATCCTACCAAGTTAGGTTAGACACCATTACAGTCATCTGTACGTTGGGTCAGGTGAGGTCATTTTGAGCCAGAACTCTCATAGAGTAACTACTGATGCACGAAGATGCACGAAGATGCACGAAGATGCACGAAGATGCACGAAGATGCACGAAGATGCACGAAGATGAACGAAGATGCACGAAGATGAACGAATATGCACGAAGATGCACGAAGATGCACGAAGATGCACGAAGATGCACGAAGATGAACGAAGATGCACGAAGATGAACGAAGATGCACGAAGATGCACGAAGATGCACGAAGATGCACGAAGATGAACGAAGATGAACGAAGATGAACGAAGATGAACGAAGATGAACGAAGATGAACGAAGATGAACGAAGATGCACGAAGATGCACGAAGATGCACGAAGATGCACGAAGATGAACGAAGATGCACGGAGATGAACGAAGATGCACGAAGTTGCACGAAGATGCACGAAGATGCACGAAGATGCACGAAGATGAACGAAGATGAACGAAGATAAACGAAGATGAACGAAGATGCACGAAGATGAACGAAGATGAACGAAGATGAACGAAGATAAACGAAGATGAACGAAGATGAACGAAGATGCACGAAGATGCACGAAGATGCACGAAGATGAACGAAGATGCACGAAGATGCACGAGGATGCACGAAGATGTACGAAGATGCACGAAGATGTACGAAGATGCACGAAGATGCACGAAGATGCACGAAGATGCACGAAGATGAACGAAGATGAACGAAGATGCACGAAGATGCACGAAGATGCACGAAGATGCACGAAGATGCACGAAGATGCACGAAGATGCACGAAGATGAACGAAGATGAACGAAGATAAACGAAGATGAACGAAGATGAACGAAGATGCACGAAGATGCACGAAGATGCACGAGGATGCACGAAGATGCACGAAGATGCACGAAGATGCACGAAGATGCACGAAGATGCACGAAGATGCACGAAGATGCACGAAGATGCACGAAGATGCACGAAGATGCACGAAGATGCACGAAGATGAACGAAGATGCACGAAGTTGCACGAAGATGCACGAAGATGCACGAAGATGCACGAAGATGCACGAAGATGCACGAAGATGCACGAAGATGCACGAAGATGAACGATGATGCACGAAGATGAACGGAGATGCACGAAGATGCACGAAGATGCACGAGAATGCACAAAGATGCACGAAGATGCACGAAGATGCACGAAGATGCACGAAGATGCACGAAGATGAACGAAGATAAACGAAGATAAACGAAGATGAACGAAGATGAACGAAGATGAACGAAGATGCACGAAAATGCACGAAGATGCACGAAGATGCACGAAGATGCACGAAGATGCACGAAGATGCACGAAGATGCACGAAGATGCACGAAGATGCACGAAGATGCACGAAGATGCACGAAGATGAACGAAGATGCACGAAGATGAACGAAGATGCACGAAGATGCACGAAGATGCACGAAGATGCACGAAGATGAACGAAGATGCACGAAGATGAACGAAGATGCACGAAGTTGCA
This sequence comes from Plagiodera versicolora, assembly GCA_037013635.1. NCBI lineage: Eukaryota > Metazoa > Arthropoda > Insecta > Coleoptera > Chrysomelidae > Plagiodera > Plagiodera versicolora. The sequence continues at coordinate 2,808,741 of JAYMYH010000018.1, forward strand.
CGAAGATGCACGAAGATGCACGAAGATGCACGAAGATGAACGAAGATGAACGAAGATGAACGAAGATGAACGAAGATGAACGAAGATGAACGAAGATGAACGAAGATGCACGAAGATGCACGAAGATGCACGAAGATGAACGAAGATGAACAAAGATGAACGAAGATGATGATGATGATGATGATGATGATGATGATGATGATGATGATGAACGAAGATGCACGAAGATGCACGAAGATGCACGAAGATGCACGAAGATGCACGAAGATGCACGAAGATGCACGAAGATGCACGAAGATGCACGAAGATGAACGAAGATGAACGAAGATGAACGAAGATAAACGAAGATGAACGAAGATGAACGAAGATAAACGAAGATGAACGAAGATGCACGAAGATGAACGAAGATGAACGAAGATGAACGAAGATAAACGAAGATGAACGAAGATGAACGAAGATGCACGAAGATGCACGAAGATGCACGAAGATGCACGAAGATGAACGAAGATGCACGAAGATGCACGAGGATGCACGAAGATGTACGAAGATGCACGAAGATGTACGAAGATGCACGAAGATGCACGAAGATGCACGAAGATGCACGAAGATGCACGAAGATGAACGAAGATGAACGAAGATGCACGAAGATGCACGAAGATGCACGAAGATGCACGAAGATGCACGAAGATGCACGAAGATGCACGAAGATGAACGAAGATGAACGAAGATAAACGAAGATGAACGAAGATGAACGAAGATGCACGAAGATGCACGAAGATGCACGAGGATGCACGAAGATGCACGAAGATGCACGAAGATGCACGAAGATGCACGAAGATGCACGAAGATGCACGAAGATGCACGAAGATGCACGAAGATGCACGAAGATGCACGAAGATGAACGAAGATGCACGAAGTTGCACGAAGATGCACGAAGATGCACGAAGATGCACGAAGATGCACGAAGATGCACGAAGATGCACGAAGATGAACGATGATGCACGAAGATGAACGGAGATGCACGAAGATGCACGAAGATGCACGAGAATGCACAAAGATGCACGAAGATGCACGAAGATGCACGAAGATGCACGAAGATGCACGAAGATGCACGAAGATGAACGAAGATAAACGAAGATAAACGAAGATAAACGAAGATGAACGAAGATGAACGAAGATGAACGAAGATGCACGAAAATGCACGAAGATGCACGAAGATGCACGAAGATGCACGAAGATGCACGAAGATGCACGAAGATGCACGAAGATGCACGAAGATGCACGAAGATGCACGAAGATGCACGAAGATGAACGAAGATGCACGAAGATGAACGAAGATGCACGAAGATGCACGAAGATGCACGAAGATGCACGAAGATGCACGAAGATGAACGAAGATGCACGAAGATGAACGAAGATGCACGAAGTTGCACGAAGATGCACGAAGATGCACGAAGATGCACGAAGATGAACGAAGATGAACGAAGATGAACGAAGATGAACGAAGATGAACGAAGATGAACGAAGATGAACGAAGATGAACGAAGATGAACGAAGATGCACGAAGATGCACGAAGATGCACGAAGATGCACGAAGATGAACGAAGATGAACAAAGATGAACGAAGATGATGATGATGATGATGATGATGATGATGATGATGATGAACGAAGATGAACGAAGATGCACGAAGATGCACGAAGATGCACGAAGATGAACGAAGATGAACGAAGATGCACGAAGATGCACGAAGATGAACGAAGATGCACGAAGATGCACGAAGATGCACGAAGATGCACGAAGATGCACGAAGATGCACGAAGATGCACGAAGATGCACGAAGATGCACGAAGATGCACGAAGATGCACGAAGATGAACGAAGATGAACGAAGATAAACGAAGATAAAAGAAGATGAACGAAGATAAACGAAGATGAACGAAGATGCACGAAGATGCACGAAGATGCACGAAGATGCACGAAGATGCACGAAGATGCACGAAGATGCACGAAGATGCACGGAGATGCACGAAAATGCACGAAGATGCACGAAGATGCACGAAGATGCACGAAGATGAACGAAGATGCACGAAGATGAACGAAGTTGCACGGAGATGCACGAAGATGCACGAAGATGCACGAAGATGCACGAAGATGCACGAAGATGCACGATGATGAACGAAGATGCACGAAGAAGCACGAAGATGCACGAAGATGCACGATGATGAAAGAAGATGCACGAAGATGAACGAAGATGCACGAAGTTGCACGAAGATGCACGAAGATGCACGAAGATGCACGAAGATGCACGAAGATGAACGAAGATGAACGAAGATGAACGAAGATGAACGAAGATGAACGAAGATGCACGAAGATGCACGAAGATGCACGAAGATGAACGAAGATGAACGAAGATGAACGAAGATGAACGAAGATGCCTGAAGATGAACGAAGATGCACGAAGATGCAAGGAGATGCACGAAGATGCACGAAGATGCACGAAGATGAACGAAGATTAACGAAGATGAACGAAGATGCACGAAGATGCACGAAGATGCACGAAGATGAACGAAGATGAACGAAGATAAACGAAGATGAACGAAGATGAACGAAGATGCACGAAGATGCACGGAGATGCACGAAGAAGAACGAAGATGCACGAAGATGCACGAAGATGCACGAAGATGCACGAAGATGCACGAAGATGAACGAAGATGAACGAAGATAAACGAAGATGAACGAAGATGAACGAAGATGAACGAAGATGCACGAAGATGCACGAAGATGCACGAAGATGCACGAAGATGCACGAAGATGCACGAAGATGCACGAAGATGAACGAAGATGCACGAAGATGCACGAAGATGCACGAAGATGCACGAAGATGCACGAAGATGAACGAAGATGCACGAAGATGCACGAAGATGCACGAAGATGAACGATGATGCACGAAGATGAACGAAGATGCACGAAGATGCACGAAGATGCACGAGAATGCACAAAGATGCACGAAGATGCACGAAGATGCACGAACATGCACGAAGATGAACGAAGATGAACGAAGATAAACGAAGATGAACGAAGATGAACGAAGATGAACGAAGATGCACGAAAATGCACGAAGATGCACGGAGATTCAAGAAGATGCACGAAGATGCACGAAGATGCACGAAGATGCACGAAGATGCACGAAGATGCACGAAGATGCACGAAGATGCACGAAGATGCACGAAGATGAACGAAGATGCACGAAGATGAACGAAGATGCACGAAGATGCACGAAGATGCACGAAGATGAACGAAGATGCACGAAGATGAACGAAGATGCACGAAGTTGCACGAAGATGCACGAAGATGCACGAAGATGCACGAAGATGAACGAAGATGAACGAAGATGAACGAAGATGAACGAAGATGAACGAAGATGCACGAAGATGCACGAAGATGCACGAAGATAAACGAAGATGAACGAAGATGAACGAAGATGAACGAAGATGAACAAAGATGAACGAAGATGATGATGATGATGATGATGATGATGATGAACGAAGATGAACGAAGATGCACGAAGATGCACGAAGATGCACGAAGATGAACGAAGATGAACGAAGATGCACGAAGATGCACGAAGATGAACGAAGATGCACGAAGATGCACGAAGATGCACGAAGATGCACGAAGATGCACGAAGATGCACGAAGATGCACGAAGATGCACGAAGATGCACGAAGATGAACGAAGATGAACGAAGATGAACGAAGATAAACGAAGATAAAAGAAGATGAACGAAGATGAACGAAGATGCACGAAGATGCACGAAGATGCACGAAGATGCACGAAGATGCACGAAGATGCACGAAGATGCACGAAGATGCACGAAGATGCACGGAGATGCACGAAAATGCACGAAGATGCACGAAGATGCACGAAGATGCACGAAGATGAACGAAGATGCACGAAGATGAACGAAGATGCACGAAGATGCACGAAGATGAACGAAGATGCACGAAGATGAACGAAGATGCACGAAGATGCACGATGATGAACGAAGATGCACGAAGAAGCACGAAGATGCACGAAGATGCACGATGATGAACGAAGATGCACGAAGATGAACGAAGATGCACGAAGTTGCACGAAGATGCACGGAGATTCAAGAAGATGCACGAAGATGCACGAAGATGCACGAAGATGCACGAAGATGCACGAAGATGCACGAAGATGCACGAAGATGCACGAAGATGCACGAAGATGAACGAAGATGCACGAAGATGAACGAAGATGCACGAAGATGCACGAAGATGCACGAAGATGAACGAAGATGCACGAAGATGAACGAAGATGCACGAAGTTGCACGAAGATGCACGAAGATGCACGAAGATGCACGAAGATGAACGAAGATGAACGAAGATGAACGAAGATGAACGAAGATGAACGAAGATGCACGAAGATGCACGAAGATGCACGAAGATAAACGAAGATGAACGAAGATGAACGAAGATGAACGAAGATGAACAAAGATGAACGAAGATGATGATGATGATGATGATGATGATGATGAACGAAGATGAACGAAGATGCACGAAGATGCACGAAGATGCACGAAGATGAACGAAGATGAACGAAGATGCACGAAGATGCACGAAGATGAACGAAGATGCACGAAGATGCACGAAGATGCACGAAGATGCACGAAGATGCACGAAGATGCACGAAGATGCACGAAGATGCACGAAGATGCACGAAGATGAACGAAGATGAACGAAGATGAACGAAGATAAACGAAGATAAAAGAAGATGAACGAAGATGAACGAAGATGCACGAAGATGCACGAAGATGCACGAAGATGCACGAAGATGCACGAAGATGCACGAAGATGCACGAAGATGCACGAAGATGCACGGAGATGCACGAAAATGCACGAAGATGCACGAAGATGCACGAAGATGCACGAAGATGAACGAAGATGCACGAAGATGAACGAAGATGCACGAAGATGCACGAAGATGAACGAAGATGCACGAAGATGAACGAAGATGCACGAAGATGCACGATGATGAACGAAGATGCACGAAGAAGCACGAAGATGCACGAAGATGCACGATGATGAACGAAGATGCACGAAGATGAACGAAGATGCACGAAGTTGCACGAAGATGCACGAAGATGCACGAAGATGCACGAAGATGAACGAAGATGAACGAAGATGAACGAAGATGAACGAAGATGAACGAAGATGCACGAAGATGCACGAAGATGCACGAAGATGAACGAAGATGAACGAAGATGAACGAAGATGAACGAAGATGCACGAAGATGAACGAAGATGCACGAAGATGCACGAAGATGAACGAAGATGAACGAAGATGCACGAAGATGAACGAAGATTAACGAAGATGAACGAAGATGCACGAAGATGCACGAAGATGCACGAAGATGCACGAAGATGCACGAAGATGCACGAAGATGCACGAAGATGCACGGAGATGCACGAAAATGCACGAAGATGCACGAAGATGCACGAAGATGAACGAAGATGCACGAAGATGAACGAAGTTGCACGAAGATGCACGAAGATGCACGAAGATGCACGAAGATGCACGATGATGAACGAAGATGCACGAAGAAGCACGAAGATGCACGAAGATGCACGATGATGAACGAAGATGCACGAAGATGAACGAAGATGCACGAAGTTGCACGAAGATGCACGAAGATGCACAAAGATGCACGAAGATGCACGAAGATGAACGAAGATGAACGAAGATGAACGAAGATGAACGAAGATGAACGAAGATGCACGAAGATGCACGAAGATGCACGAAGATGAACGAAGATGAACGAAGATGAACGAAGATGCCTGAAGATGAACGAAGATGCACGAAGATGCAAGGAGATGCACGAAGATGCACGAAGATGCACGAAGATGAACGAAGATTAACGAAGATGAACGAAGATGCACGAAGATGCACGAAGATGCACGAAGATGAACGAAGATGAACGAAGATAAACGAAGATGAACGAAGATGAACGAAGATGCACGAAGATGCACGGAGATGCACGAAGAAGAACGAAGATGCACGAAGATGCACGAAGATGCACGAAGATGCACGAAGATGCACGAAGATGCACGAAGATGCACGAAGATGAACGAAGATGAACGAAGATAAACGAAGATGAACGAAGATGAACGAAGATGAACGAAGATGCACGAAGATGCACGAAGATGCACGAAGATGCACGAAGATGCACGAAGATGCACGAAGATGAACGAAGATGCACGAAGATGAACGAAGATGCACGAAGATGCACGAAGATGCACGAAGATGCACGAAGATGAACGAAGATGCACGAAGATGCACGAAGATGCACGAAGATGAACGATGATGCACGAAGATGAACGAAGATGCACGAAGATGCACGAAGATGCACGAGAATGCACAAAGATGCACGAAGATGCACGAAGATGCACGAAGATGCACGAAGATGCACGAACATGCACGAAGATGAACGAAGATGAACGAAGATAAACGAAGATGAACGAAGATGAACGAAGATGAACGAAGATGCACGAAAATGCACGAAGATGCACGGAGATTCACGAAGATGCACGAAGATGCACGAAGATGCACGAAGATGCACGAAGATGCACGAAGATGCACGAAGATGCACGAAGATGCACGAAGATGCACGAAGATGCACGAAGATGCACGAAGATGAACGAAGATGCACGAAGATGAACGAAGATGCACGAAGATGCACGAAGATGCACGAAGATGAACGAAGATGCACGAAGATGAACGAAGATGCACGAAGTTGCACGAAGATGCACGAAGATGCACGAAGATGCACGAAGATAAACGAAGATGAACGAAGATGAACGAAGATGAACGAAGATGAACAAAGATGAACGAAGATGATGATGATGATGATGATGATGATGATGATGATGATGAACGAAGATGAACGAAGATGCACGAAGATGCACGAAGATGCACGAAGATGAACGAAGATGAACGAAGATGCACGAAGATGCACGAAGATGAACGAAGATGCACGAAGATGCACGAAGATGCACGAAGATGCACGAAGATGCACGAAGATGCACGAAGATGCACGAAGATGCACGAAGATGCACGAAGATGAACGAAGATGAACGAAGATAAACGAAGATAAAAGAAGATGAACGAAGATGAACGAAGATGAACGAAGATGCACGAAGATGCACGAAGATGCACGAAGATGCACGAAGATGCACGAAGATGCACGAAGATGCACGGAGATGCACGAAAATGCACGAAGATGCACGAAGATGCACGAAGATGCACGAAGATGAACGAAGATGCACGAAGATGAACGAAGATGCACGAAGATGCACGAAGATGCACGAAGATGCACGAAGATGCACGAAGATGCACGAAGATGCACGAAGATGCACGATGATGAACGAAGATGCACGAAGAAGCACGAAGATGCACGAAGATGCACGATGATGAACGAAGATGCACGAAGATGAACGAAGATGCACGAAGTTGCACGAAGATGCACGAAGATGCACGAAGATGCACGAAGATGAACGAAGATGAACGAAGATGAACGAAGATGAACGAAGATGAACGAAGATGCACGAAGATGCACGAAGATGCACGAAGATGAACGAAGATGAACGAAGATGAACGAAGATGAACGAAGATGCACGAAGATGAACGAAGATGCACGAAGATGCACGAAGATGAACGAAGATGAACGAAGATGCACGAAGATGAACGAAGATTAACGAAGATGAACGAAGATGCACGAAGATGCACGAAGATGCACGAAGATGAACGAAGATGAACGAAGATAAACGAAGATGAACGAAGATGAACGAAGATGCACGAAGATGCACGGAGATGCACGAAGAAGAACGAAGATGCACGAAGATGCACGAAGATGCACGAAGATGCACGAAGATGCACGAAGATGCACGAAGATGAACGAAGATGCACGAAGATGAACGAAGATGCACGAAGATGCACGAAGATGCACGAAGATGAACGAAAATGCACGAAGATAAACGAAGATGCACCAAGTTGCACGAAGATGAACGAAGATGAACGAAGATAAACGAAGATGAACGAAGATGAACGAAGATGCACGAAGATGCACGAAGATGCACGAAGATGCACGAAGATGTACGAAGATGCACGAAGATGCACGAAGATGCACGAAGATGCACGAAGATGAACGAAGATGAACGAAGATGAACGAAGATGCACGAAGATGCACGAAGATGCACGAAGATGCACGAAGATGCACGAAGATGCACGAAGATGCACGAAGATGAACGAAGATGAACGAAGATAAACGAAGATGAACGAAGATGAACGAAGATGAACGAAGATGCACGAAGATGCACGAAGATGCACGAAGATGCACGAAGATGCACGAAGATGCACGAAGATGCACGAAGATGCACGAAGATGCACGAAGATGCACGAAGATAAACGAAGATGAACGAAGATGCACGAAGATGCACGAAGATGAACGAAGATGCACGAAGATGCACGAAGATGCACGAAGATGCACGAAGATGCACGAAGATGCACGAAGATGCACGAAGATGCACGAAGATGCACGAAGATGCACGAAGATGCACGAAGATGCACGAAGATGAACGAAGATGAACGAAGATAAACGAAGATAAAAGAAGATGAACGAAGATGAACGAAGATGCACGAAGATGCACGAAGATGCACGAAGATGCACGAAGATGCACGAAGATGAACGAAGATGCACGAAGATGAACGAAGATGCACGAAGATGCACGAAGATGCACGAAGATGCACGATGATGAACGAAGATGCACGAAGAAGCACGAAGATGCACGAAGATGCACGATGATGAACGAAGATGCACGAAGATGAACGAAGATGCACGAAGTTGCACGAAGATGCACGAAGATGCACGAAGATGCACGAAGATGAACGAAGATGAACGAAGATGAACGAAGATGAACGAAGATGAACGAAGATGCACGAAGATGCACGAAGATGCACGAAGATGAACGAAGATGAACGAAGATGAACGAAGATGAACGAAGATGCACGAAGATGAACGAAGATGCACGAAGATGCACGAAGATGAACGAAGATGAACGAAGATGCACGAAGATGAACGAAGATTAACGAAGATGAACGAAGATGCACGAAGATGCACGAAGATGCACGAAGATGAACGAAGATGAACGAAGATAAACGAAGATGAACGAAGATGAACGAAGATGAACGAAGATGAACGAAGATGCACGAAGATGCACGGAGATGCACGAAGAAGAACGAAGATGCACGAAGATGCACGAAGATGTACGAAGATGCACGAAGATGCACGAAGATGCACGAAGATGAACGAAGATGAACGAAGATAAACGAAGATGAACGAAGATGAACGAAGATGAACGAAGATGCACGAAGATGCACGAAGATGCACGAAGATGCACGAAGATGCACGAAGATGAACGAAGATGAACGAAGATGCACGAAGATGAACGAAGATGCACGAAGATGCACGAAGATGCACGAAGATGCACGAAGATGAACGAAGATGCACGAAGATAAACGAAGATGCACCAAGTTGCACGAAGATGAACGAAGATGAACGAAGATAAACGAAGATGAACGAAGATGAACGAAGATGCACGAAGATGCACGAAGATGCACGAAGATGCACGAAGATGCACGAAGATGAACGAAGATGCACGAAGATGCACGAGGATGCACGAAGATGTACGAAGATGCACGAAGATGTACGAAGATGCACGAAGATGCACGAAGATGCACGAAGATGCACGAAGATGCACGAAGATGAACGAAGATGAACGAAGATGAACGAAGATGCACGAAGATGCACGAAGATGCACGAAGATGCACGAAGATGCACGAAGATGCACGAAGATGCACGAAGATGAACGAAGATGGACGAAGATAAACGAAGATGAACGAAGATGAACGAAGATGAACGAAGATGAACGAAGATGCACGAAGATGCACGAAGATGCACGAAGATGCACGAAGATGCACGAAGATACACGAAGATGCACGAAGATGCACGAAGATGCACGAAGATGCACGAAGATGCACGAAGATGCACGAAGATGCACGAAGATGCACGAAGATGCACGAAGATGAACGAAGATGCACGAAGTTGCACGAAGATGCACGTAGATGCACGAAGATGCACGAAGATGCACGAAGATGCACGAAGATGAACGATGATGCACGAAGATGAACGAAGATGCACGAAGATGCACGAAGATGCACGAGAATGCACAAAGATGCACGAAGATGCACGAAGATGCACGAAGATGCACGAAGATGCACGAAGATGAACGAAGATGAACGAAGATAAACGAAGATGAACGAAGATGAACGAAGATGAACGAAGATGCACGAAGATGCACGAAGATGCACGAAGATGCACGAAGATGCACGAAGATGCACGAAGATGCACGAAGATGCACGAAGATGCACGAAGATGCACGAAGATGCACGAAGATGCACGAAGATGCACGAAGATGCACGAAGATGCACGAAGATGAACGAAGATGCACGAAGATGCACGAAGATGCACGAAGATGCACGAAGATGAACGAAGATGAACGAAGATGAACGAAGATGCACGAAGATGCACGAAGATGAACGAAGATGCACGAAGATGCACGAAGATGCACGAAGATGCACGAAGATGCACGAAGATGAACGAAGATAAACGAAGATAAACGAAGATGAACGAAGATGAACGAAGATGAACGAAGATGCACGAAAATGCACGAAGATGCACGAAGATGCACGAAGATGCACGAAGATGCACGAAGATGCACGAAGATGCACGGAGATGCACGAAAATGCACGAAGATGCACGAAGATGCACGAAGATGCACGAAGATGAACGAAGATGCACGAAGATGAACGAAGATGCACGAAGATGCACGAAGATGCACGAAGATGCACGAAGATGCACGATGATGAACGAAGATGCACGAAGATGCACGAAGATGCACGAAGATGCACGAAGATGCACGAAGATGCACGATGATGAACGAAGATGCACGAAGATGCACGAAGTTGCACGAAGATGCACGAAGATGCACGAAGATGCACGAAGATGAACGAAGATGAACGAAGATGAACGAAGATGAACGAAGATGAACGAAGATGCACGAAGATGCACGAAGATGAACGAAGATGAACGAAGATGAACGAAGATGCACGAAGATGAACGAAGATGCACGAAGATGCAAGAAGATGCACGAAGATGCACGAAGATGAACGAAGATTAACGAAGATGAACGAAGATGCACGAAGATGCACGAAGATGCACGAAGATGAACGAAGATGAACGAAGATAAACGAAGATGAACGAAGATGAACGAAGATGCACGAAGATGCACGAAGATGCACGAAGATGAACGAAGATGCACGAAGATGCACGAGGATGCACGAAGATGTACGAAGATGCACGAAGATGCACGAAGATGAACGAAGATGCACGAAGATGCACGAAGATGCACGAAGATGCACGAAGATGCACGATGATGAACGAAGATGCACGAAGATGCACGAAGATGCACGAAGATGCACGAAGATGCACGATGATGAACGAAGATGCACGAAGATGAACGAAGATGAACGAAGATGAACGAAGATGCACGAAGATGCACGAAGATGAACGAAGATGAACGAAGATGAACGAAGATGCACGAAGATGAACGAAGATGCACGAAGATGCAAGAAGATGCACGAAGATGCACGAAGATGAACGAAGATTAACGAAGATGAACGAAGATGCACGAAGATGCACGAAGATGCACGAAGATGCACGAAGATGAACGAAGATGCACGAAGATGCACGAGGATGCACGAAGATGTACGAAGATGCACGAAGATGTACGCAGATGCACGAAGATGCACGAAGATGCACGAAGATGCACGAAGATGCACGAAGATGAACGAAGATGAACGAAGATGAACGAAGATGCACGAAGATGCACGGAGATGCACGAAGATGCACGAAGATGCACGAAGATGCACGAAGATGCACGAAGATGAACGATGATGCACGAAGATGAACGAAGATGAACGAAGATGAACGAAGATGAACGAAGATGAACGAAGATGAACGAAGATGAACGAAGATGAACGAAGATGAACGAAGACGAACGAAGATGAACGAAGATGCAAGAAGATGCACGAAGATGCACGAAGATGAACGAAGATGAACGAAGATGCACGAAGATGCACGAAGATGCACGAAGATGAACGAAGATGAACGAAGATAAACGAAGATGAACGAAGATGAACGAAGATGCACGAAGATGCACGAAGATGCACGAAGATGAACGAAGATGATCGAAGATGAACGAAGATGCACGAAGATGCACGAAGATGCACGAAGATGCACGAAGATGCACGAAGATGCACGAAGATGCACGAAGATGCACGAAGATGCACTAAGATGCACGAAGATGAACGAAGATGAACGAAGATAAACGAAGATGAACGAAGATGAACGAAGATGAACGAAGATGAACGAAGATGCACGAAGATGCACGAAGATGCACGAAGATGCACGAAGATGCACGAAGATGCACGAAGATGCACGAAGATGCACGAAGATGCACGAAGATGCACGAAGATGCACGAATATGCACGAAGATGCACGAAGATGAACGAAGATGCACGAAGATAAACGAAGATGCACGAAGTTGCACGAAGATGCACGAAGATGCACGAAGATGCACGAAGATGAACGGAGATGCACGAAGATGGACGAAGATGCACAAAGATGCACGAAGATGCACGAAGATGCACGAAGATGCACGAAGATGCACGAAGAATCACGAAGATGCACGAAGATGAACGAAGATGAACGAAGATAAACGAAGATGAACGAAAATGAACGAAGATGAACGAAGATGAACGAAGATGCACGAAGATGCACGAAGATGCACGAAGATGCACGAAGATGCACGAAGATGCACGAAGATGCACGAAGATGCACGAAGATGCACAAAGATGCACGAAGATGCACGAAGATGCACGAAGATGCACGAAGATGCACGAAGATGAACGAAGATGAACGAAGATAAACGAAGATGAACGAAGATGAACGAAGATGAACGAAGATGCACGAAGATGCACGAAGATGCACGAAGATGCACGAAGAGGCACGAAGATGCACGAAGATGCACGAAGATGCACGAAGATGCACGAAGATGCACGAAGATGAACGAAGATGCACGAAGTTGCACGAAGATGCACGAAGATGCACGAAGATGCACGAAGATGCACGAAGATGCACGAAGATGAACGATGATGCACGAAGATGAACGAAGATGCACGAAGATGCACGAGAATGCACAAAGATGCACGAAGATGCACGAAGATGCACGAAGATGCACGAAGATGCACGAAGATGAACGAAGATGAACGAAGATAAACGAAGATGAACGAAGATGAACGAAGATGCACGAAGATGCACGAAGATGCACGAAGATGCACGAAGATAAACGAAGATGCACGAAGATGCACGAAGATGCACGAAGATGCACGAAGATGCACGAAGATGAACGAAGATGCACGAAGATGAACGAAGATGCACGAAGATGCACGAAGATGCACGAAGATGCACGAAGATGAACGAAGATGCGCGAAGATGAACGAAGATGCACGAAGTTGCACGAAGATGCACGAAGATGCACGAAGATGCACGAAGATGCACGAAGTTGAACGAAGATGAACGAAGATAAACGAAGATGAACGAAGATGCACGAAGATGAACGAAGATGAACGAAGATAAACGAAGATGAACGAAGATGAACGAAGATGCACGAAGATGCACGAAGATGCACGAAGATGCACGAAGATGAACGAAGATGCACGAAGATGCACAAGGATGCACGAAGATGTACGAAGATGCACGAAGATGCACGAAGATGAACGGAGATGCACGAAGATGCACGAAGATGGACGAAGATGCACAAAGATGCACGAAGATGCACGAAGATGCACGAAGATGCACGAAGATGCACGAAGATGCACGAAGATGCACGAAGAATCACGAAGATGCACGAAGATGAACGAAGATGAACGAAGATAAACGAAGATGAACGAAGATGAACGAAGATGAACGAAGATGCACGAAGATGCACGAAGATGCACGAAGATGCACGAAGATGCACGAAGATGCACGAAGATGCACGAAGATGCACGAAGATGCACAAAGATGCACGAAGATGCACGAAGATGCACGAAGATGCACGAAGATGAACGAAGATGAACGAAGATAAACGAAGATGAACGAAGATGAACGAAGATGAACGAAGATGCACGAAGATGCACGAAGATGCACGAAGATGCACGAAGATGCACGAAGATGCACGAAGATGCACGAAGATGCACGAAGATGCACGAAGATGCACGAAGATGAACGAAGATGCACGAAGTTGCACGAAGATGCACGAAGATGCACGAAGATGCACGAAGATGCACGAAGATGCACGAAGATGAACGATGATGCACGAAGATGAACGAAGATGCACGAAGATGCACGAAGATGCACGAGAATGCACAAAGATGCACGAAGATGCACGAAGATGCACGAAGATGCACGAAGATGCACGAAGATGAACGAAGATGAACGAAGATAAACGAAGATGAACGAAGATGAACGAAGATGCGCGAAGATGAACGAAGATGCACGAAGTTGCACGAAGATGCACGAAGATGCACGAAGATGCACGAAGATGCACGAAGATGAACGAAGATGAACGAAGATAAACGAAGATGAACGAAGATGCACGAAGATGAACGAAGATGAACGAAGATAAACGAAGATGAACGAAGATGAACGAAGATGCACGAAGATGCACGAAGATGCACGAAGATGCACGAAGATGAACGAAGATGCACGAAGATGCACAAGGATGCACGAAGATGTACGAAGATGCACGAAGATGCACGAAGATGAACGGAGATGCACGAAGATGCACGAAGATGGACGAAGATGCACAAAGATGCACGAAGATGCACGAAGATGCACGAAGATGCACGAAGATGCACGAAGATGCACGAAGATGCACGAAGAATCACGAAGATGCACGAAGATGAACGAAGATGAACGAAGATAAACGAAGATGAACGAAGATGAACGAAGATGAACGAAGATGCACGAAGATGCACGAAGATGCACGAAGATGCACGAAGATGCACGAAGATGCACGAAGATGCACGAAGATGCACGAAGATGCACGAAGATGCACAAAGATGCACGAAGATGCACGAAGATGCACGAAGATGCACGAAGATGAACGAAGATGAACGAAGATAAACGAAGATGAACGAAGATGAACGAAGATGAACGAAGATGCACGAAGATGCACGAAGATGCACGAAGATGCACGAAGATGCACGAAGATGCACGAAGATGCACGAAGATGCACGAAGATGCACGAAGATGCACGAAGATGCACGAAGATGAACGAAGATGCACGAAGTTGCACGAAGATGCACGAAGATGCACGAAGATGCACGAAGATGCACGAAGATGCACGAAGATGCACGAAGATGAACGATGATGCACGAAGATGAACGAAGATGCACGAAGATGCACGAAGATGCACGAGAATGCACAAAGATGCACGAAGATGCACGAAGATGCACGAAGATGCACGAAGATGCACGAAGATGAACGAAGATGAACGAAGATAAACGAAGATGAACGAAGATGAACGAAGATGAACGAAGATGCACGAAGATGCACGAAGATGCACGAAGATGCACGAAGATGCACGAAGATGCACGAAGATGCACGAAGATGCACGAAGATGCACGAAGATGCACGAAGATGCACGAAGATGCACGAAGATGCACGAAGATGCACGAATATGCACGAAGATGAACGAAGATGCACGAAGATGAACGAAGATGCACGAAGATGCACGAAGATGCACGAAGATGCACGAAGATGAACGAAGATGAACGAAGATAAACGAAGATGAACGAAGATGCACGAAGATGAACGAAGATGAACGAAGATAAACGAAGATGAACGAAGATGAACGAAGATGCACGAAGATGCACGAAGATGCACGAAGATGCACGAAGATGAACGAAGATGCACGAAGATGCACGAGGATGCACGAAGATGTACGAAGATGCACGAAGATGTACGAAGATGCACGAAGATGCACGAAGATGCACGAAGATGCACGAAGATGCACGAAGATGAACGAAGATGAACGAAGATGAATGAAGATGCACGAAGATGCACGAAGATGCACGAAGATGCACGAAGATGCACGAAGATGAACGAAGATGAACGAAGATAAACGAAGATGAACGAAGATGAACGAAGATGAACGAAGATGCACGAAGATGCACGAAGATGCACGAAGATGCACGAAGATGCACGAAGATGCACGAAGATGCACGAAGATGCACGAAGATGAACGAAGAAGCACGAAGTTGCACGAAGATGCACGAAGATGAACGAAGATGAACGAAGATAAACGAAGATGAACGAAGATGAACGAAGATGCACGAAGATGCACGAAGATGCACGAAGATAAACGAAGATGCACGAAGATGCACGAAGATGCACGAAGATGCACGAAGATGCACGAAGATGAACGAAGATGCACGAAGATGAACGAAGATGCACGAAGATGCACGAAGATGCACGAAGATGCACGAAGATGCACGAAGATGAACGAAGATGCGCGAAGATGAACGAAGATGCACGAAGATGCACGAAGATGCACGAAGATGCACGAAGATGCACGAAGATGCACGAAGATGCACGAAGATGCACGAAGATGCACGAAGATGCACGAAGATGCACGAATATGCACGAAGATGAACGAAGATGCACGAAGATGAACGAAGATGCACGAAGATGCACGAAGATGCACGAAGATGCACGAAGATGAACGAAGATGAACGAAGATAAACGAAGATGAACGAAGATGCACGAAGATGAACGAAGATGAACGAAGATAAACGAAGATGAACGAAGATGAACGAAGATGCACGAAGATGCACGAAGATGCACGAAGATGAACGAAGATGCACGAAGATGCACGAGGATGCACGAAGATGTACGAAGATGCACGAAGATGTACGAAGATGCACGAAGATGCACGAAGATGCACGAAGATGCACGAAGATGCACGAAGATGCACGAAGATGAACGAAGATGAACGAAGATGAATGAAGATGCACGAAGATGCACGAAGATGCACGAAGATGCACGAAGATGCACGAAGATGCACGAAGATGAACGAAGATGAACGAAGATAAACGAAGATGAACGAAGATGAACGAAGATGAACGAAGATGCACGAAGATGCACGAAGATGCACGAAGATGCACGAAGATGCACGAAGATGCACGAAGATGCACGAAGATGCACGAAGATGAACGAAGAAGCACGAAGTTGCACGAAGATGCACGAAGATGCACGAAGATGCACGAAGATGCACGAAGATGCACGAAGATGCACGAAGATGAACGAAGATGAACGAAGATAAACGAAGATGAACGA
The DNA here is from genome assembly GCA_037013635.1 of Plagiodera versicolora. Classification (NCBI taxonomy): domain Eukaryota; kingdom Metazoa; phylum Arthropoda; class Insecta; order Coleoptera; family Chrysomelidae; genus Plagiodera; species Plagiodera versicolora. The sequence continues at coordinate 2,826,322 of JAYMYH010000018.1, forward strand.
AGATGAACGAAGATGCACGAAGATGCACGAGGATGCACGAAGATGTACGAAGATGCACGAAGATGTACGAAGATGCACGAAGATGCACGAAGATGCACGAAGATGCACGAAGATGCACGAAGATGAACGAAGATGAACGAAGATGAACGAAGATGCACGAAGATGCACGAAGATGCACGAAGATGCACGAAGATGCACGAAGATGCACGAAGATGCACGAAGATGAACGAAGATGGACGAAGATAAACGAAGATGAACGAAGATGAACGAAGATGAACGAAGATGAACGAAGATGCACGAAGATGCACGAAGATGCACGAAGATGCACGAAGATGCACGAAGATACACGAAGATGCACGAAGATGCACGAAGATGCACGAAGATGCACGAAGATGCACGAAGATGCACGAAGATGCACGAAGATGCACGAAGATGCACGAAGATGAACGAAGATGCACGAAGTTGCACGAAGATGCACGTAGATGCACGAAGATGCACGAAGATGCACGAAGATGCACGAAGATGAACGATGATGCACGAAGATGAACGAAGATGCACGAAGATGCACGAAGATGCACGAGAATGCACAAAGATGCACGAAGATGCACGAAGATGCACGAAGATGCACGAAGATGCACGAAGATGAACGAAGATGAACGAAGATAAACGAAGATGAACGAAGATGAACGAAGATGAACGAAGATGCACGAAGATGCACGAAGATGCACGAAGATGCACGAAGATGCACGAAGATGCACGAAGATGCACGAAGATGCACGAAGATGCACGAAGATGCACGAAGATGCACGAAGATGCACGAAGATGCACGAAGATGAACGAAGATGCACGAAGATGCACGAAGATGCACGAAGATGCACGAAGATGAACGAAGATGAACGAAGATGAACGAAGATGCACGAAGATGCACGAAGATGAACGAAGATGCACGAAGATGCACGAAGATGCACGAAGATGCACGAAGATGCACGAAGATGCACGAAGATGAACGAAGATGAACGAAGATAAACGAAGATAAACGAAGATGAACGAAGATGAACGAAGATGAACGAAGATGCACGAAAATGCACGAAGATGCACGAAGATGCACGAAGATGCACGAAGATGCACGAAGATGCACGAAGATGCACGGAGATGCACGAAAATGCACGAAGATGCACGAAGATGCACGAAGATGCACGAAGATGAACGAAGATGCACGAAGATGAACGAAGATGCACGAAGATGCACGAAGATGCACGAAGATGCACGAAGATGCACGATGATGAACGAAGATGCACGAAGATGCACGAAGATGCACGAAGATGCACGAAGATGCACGATGATGAACGAAGATGCACGAAGATGAACGAAGATGCACGAAGTTGCACGAAGATGCACGAAGATGCACGAAGATGCACGAAGATGAACGAAGATGAACGAAGATGAACGAAGATGAACGAAGATGAACGAAGATGCACGAAGATGCACGAAGATGAACGAAGATGAACGAAGATGAACGAAGATGCACGAAGATGAACGAAGATGCACGAAGATGCAAGAAGATGCACGAAGATGCACGAAGATGAACGAAGATTAACGAAGATGAACGAAGATGCACGAAGATGCACGAAGATGCACGAAGATGAACGAAGATGAACGAAGATAAACGAAGATGAACGAAGATGAACGAAGATGCACGAAGATGCACGAAGATGCACGAAGATGAACGAAGATGCACGAAGATGCACGAGGATGCACGAAGATGTACGAAGATGCACGAAGATGCACGAAGATGAACGAAGATGCACGGAGATGCACGAAGATGCACGAAGATGCACGAAGATGCACGATGATGAACGAAGATGCACGAAGATGCACGAAGATGCACGAAGATGCACGAAGATGCACGATGATGAACGAAGATGCACGAAGATGAACGAAGATGAACGAAGATGAACGAAGATGCACGAAGATGCACGAAGATGAACGAAGATGAACGAAGATGAACGAAGATGCACGAAGATGAACGAAGATGCACGAAGATGCAAGAAGATGCACGAAGATGCACGAAGATGAACGAAGATTAACGAAGATGAACGAAGATGCACGAAGATGCACGAAGATGCACGAAGATGAACGAAGATGAACGAAGATAAACGAAGATGAACGAAGATGAACGAAGATGCACGAAGATGCACGAAGATGCACGAAGATGAACGAAGATGCACGAAGATGCACGAGGATGCACGAAGATGTACGAAGATGCACGAAGATGTACGCAGATGCACGAAGATGCACGAAGATGCACGAAGATGCACGAAGATGCACGAAGATGAACGAAGATGAACGAAGATGAACGAAGATGCACGAAGATGCACGGAGATGCACGAAGATGCACGAAGATGCACGAAGATGCACGAAGATGCACGAAGATGAACGATGATGCACGAAGATGAACGAAGATGAACGAAGATGAACGAAGATGAACGAAGATGAACGAAGATGAACGAAGATGAACGAAGATGAACGAAGACGAACGAAGATGAACGAAGATGCAAGAAGATGCACGAAGATGCACGAAGATGAACGAAGATGAACGAAGATGCACGAAGATGCACGAAGATGCACGAAGATGAACGAAGATGAACGAAGATAAACGAAGATGAACGAAGATGAACGAAGATGCACGAAGATGCACGAAGATGCACGAAGATGAACGAAGATGATCGAAGATGAACGAAGATGCACGAAGATGCACGAAGATGCACGAAGATGCACGAAGATGCACGAAGATGCACGAAGATGCACGAAGATGCACGAAGATGCACTAAGATGCACGAAGATGAACGAAGATGAACGAAGATAAACGAAGATGAACGAAGATGAACGAAGATGAACGAAGATGAACGAAGATGCACGAAGATGCACGAAGATGCACGAAGATGCACGAAGATGCACGAAGATGCACGAAGATGCACGAAGATGCACGAAGATGCACGAAGATGCACGAAGATGCACGAAGATGCACGAATATGCACGAAGATGCACGAAGATGAACGAAGATGCACGAAGATAAACGAAGATGCACGAAGTTGCACGAAGATGCACGAAGATGCACGAAGATGCACGAAGATGAACGGAGATGCACGAAGATGGACGAAGATGCACAAAGATGCACGAAGATGCACGAAGATGCACGAAGATGCACGAAGATGCACGAAGAATCACGAAGATGCACGAAGATGAACGAAGATGAACGAAGATAAACGAAGATGAACGAAAATGAACGAAGATGAACGAAGATGAACGAAGATGCACGAAGATGCACGAAGATGCACGAAGATGCACGAAGATGCACGAAGATGCACGAAGATGCACGAAGATGCACGAAGATGCACGAAGATGCACGAAGATGCACAAAGATGCACGAAGATGCACGAAGATGCACGAAGATGCACGAAGATGCACGAAGATGAACGAAGATGAACGAAGATAAACGAAGATGAACGAAGATGAACGAAGATGAACGAAGATGCACGAAGATGCACGAAGATGCACGAAGATGCACGAAGAGGCACGAAGATGCACGAAGATGCACGAAGATGCACGAAGATGCACGAAGATGAACGAAGATGCACGAAGTTGCACGAAGATGCACGAAGATGCACGAAGATGCACGAAGATGCACGAAGATGCACGAAGATGAACGATGATGCACGAAGATGAACGAAGATGCACGAAGATGCACGAGAATGCACAAAGATGCACGAAGATGCACGAAGATGCACGAAGATGCACGAAGATGCACGAAGATGAACGAAGATGAACGAAGATAAACGAAGATGAACGAAGATGAACGAAGATGCACGAAGATGCACGAAGATGCACGAAGATGCACGAAGATAAACGAAGATGCACGAAGATGCACGAAGATGCACGAAGATGCACGAAGATGCACGAAGATGAACGAAGATGCACGAAGATGAACGAAGATGCACGAAGATGCACGAAGATGCACGAAGATGCACGAAGATGAACGAAGATGCGCGAAGATGAACGAAGATGCACGAAGTTGCACGAAGATGCACGAAGATGCACGAAGATGCACGAAGATGCACGAAGATGAACGAAGATGAACGAAGATAAACGAAGATGAACGAAGATGCACGAAGATGAACGAAGATGAACGAAGATAAACGAAGATGAACGAAGATGAACGAAGATGCACGAAGATGCACGAAGATGCACGAAGATGCACGAAGATGAACGAAGATGCACGAAGATGCACAAGGATGCACGAAGATGTACGAAGATGCACGAAGATGCACGAAGATGAACGGAGATGCACGAAGATGCACGAAGATGGACGAAGATGCACAAAGATGCACGAAGATGCACGAAGATGCACGAAGATGCACGAAGATGCACGAAGATGCACGAAGAATCACGAAGATGCACGAAGATGAACGAAGATGAACGAAGATAAACGAAGATGAACGAAGATGAACGAAGATGAACGAAGATGCACGAAGATGCACGAAGATGCACGAAGATGCACGAAGATGCACGAAGATGCACGAAGATGCACGAAGATGCACGAAGATGCACGAAGATGCACAAAGATGCACGAAGATGCACGAAGATGCACGAAGATGCACGAAGATGAACGAAGATGAACGAAGATAAACGAAGATGAACGAAGATGAACGAAGATGAACGAAGATGCACGAAGATGCACGAAGATGCACGAAGATGCACGAAGATGCACGAAGATGCACGAAGATGCACGAAGATGCACGAAGATGCACGAAGATGCACGAAGATGCACGAAGATGAACGAAGATGCACGAAGTTGCACGAAGATGCACGAAGATGCACGAAGATGCACGAAGATGCACGAAGATGCACGAAGATGCACGAAGATGAACGATGATGCACGAAGATGAACGAAGATGCACGAAGATGCACGAAGATGCACGAGAATGCACAAAGATGCACGAAGATGCACGAAGATGCACGAAGATGCACGAAGATGCACGAAGATGAACGAAGATGAACGAAGATAAACGAAGATGAACGAAGATGAACGAAGATGAACGAAGATGCACGAAGATGCACGAAGATGCACGAAGATGCACGAAGATGCACGAAGATGCACGAAGATGCACGAAGATGCACGAAGATGCACGAAGATGCACGAAGATGCACGAAGATGCACGAAGATGCACGAATATGCACGAAGATGAACGAAGATGCACGAAGATGAACGAAGATGCACGAAGATGCACGAAGATGCACGAAGATGCACGAAGATGAACGAAGATGAACGAAGATAAACGAAGATGAACGAAGATGCACGAAGATGAACGAAGATGAACGAAGATAAACGAAGATGAACGAAGATGAACGAAGATGCACGAAGATGCACGAAGATGCACGAAGATGCACGAAGATGAACGAAGATGCACGAAGATGCACGAGGATGCACGAAGATGTACGAAGATGCACGAAGATGTACGAAGATGCACGAAGATGCACGAAGATGCACGAAGATGCACGAAGATGCACGAAGATGAACGAAGATGAACGAAGATGAATGAAGATGCACGAAGATGCACGAAGATGCACGAAGATGCACGAAGATGCACGAAGATGCACGAAGATGAACGAAGATGAACGAAGATAAACGAAGATGAACGAAAATGAACGAAGATGCACGAAGATGCACGAAGATGCACGAAGATGCACGAAGATGCACGAAGATGCACGAAGATGCACGAAGATGCACGAAGATGAACGAAGATGAACGAAGTTGCACGAAGATGCACGAAGATGCACGAAGATGCACGAAGATGCACGAAGATGCACGAAGATGAACGATGATGCACGAAGATGAACGAAGATGCACGAGGATGCACGAGGATGCACGAAGATGCACGAGAATGCACAAAGATGCACGAAGATGCACGAAGATGCACGAAGATGCACAAAGATGAACGAAGATGCACGAAGATGCACGAAGATGCACGAAGATGCACGAAGATGCACGAAGATGCACGAAGATGCACGAAGATGCACGAAGATGCACGAAGATGCACGAAGATGCACGAAGATGCACGAATATGCACGAAGATGCACGAATATGCACGAAGATGAACGAAGATGCACGAAGATGAACGAAGATGCACGAAGATGCACGAAGATGCACGAAGATGCACGAAGATGAACGAAGATGAACGAAGATAAACGAAGATGAACGAAGATGCACGAAGATGAACGAAGATGAACGAAGATAAACGAAGATGAACGAAGATGAACGAAGATGCACGAAGATGCACGAAGATGCACGAAGATGCACGAAGATGAACGAAGATGCACGAAGATGCACGAGGATGCACGAAGATGTACGAAGATGCACGAAGATGTACGAAGATGCACGAAGATGCACGAAGATGCACGAAGATGCACGAAGATGAACGAAGATGAACGAAGATGAATGAAGATGCACGAAGATGCACGAAGATGCACGAAGATGCACGAAGATGCACGAAGATGCACGAAGATGAACGAAGATGAACGAAGATAAACGAAGATGAACGAAGATGAACGAAGATGAACGAAGATGCACGAAGATGCACGAAGATGCACGAAGATGCACGAAGATGCACGAAGATGCACGAAGATGAACGAAGATGAACGAAGTTGCACGAAGATGCACGAAGATGCACGAAGATGCACGAAGATGCACGAAGATGCACGAAGATGAACGATGATGCACGAAGATGAACGAAGATGCACGAGGATGCACGAGGATGCACGAAGATGCACGAGAATGCACAAAGATGCACGAAGATGCACGAAGATGCACGAAGATGCACGAAGATGCACGAAGATGAACGAAGATGAACGAAGATGAACGAAGATAAACGAAGATGAACGAAGATGAACGAAGATGAACGAAGATGCACGAAGATGCACGAAGATGCACGAAGATGCACGAAGATGCACGAAGATGCACGAAGATGCACGAAGATGCACGAAGATGCACGAAGATGCACGAAGATGCACGAAGATGCACGAAGATGCACGAAGATAAACGAAGATGCACGAAGATGAACGAAGATGAACGAAGATGAACGAAGATGAACAAAGATGAACGAAGATGAACGAAGATGAACGAAGATGAACGAAGGTGAACGAAGATGAACGAAGATGCAAGAAGATGCACGAAGATGCACGAAGATGAACGAAGATGAACGAAGATGAACGAAGATGCACGAAGATGCACGAAGATGCACGAAAATGAACGAAGATGAACGAAGATAAACGAAGATGAACGAAGATGAACGAAGATGCACGAAGATGCACGAAGATGCACGAAGATGAACGAAGATGATCGAAGATGCACGAAGATGCACGAAGATGCACGAAGATGCACGAAGATGAACGAAGATGAACGAAGATAAACGAAGATGAACGAAGATGAACGAAGATGAACGAAGATGCACGAAGATGCACGAAGATGCACGAAGATGCACGAAGATGCACGAAGATGCACGAAGATGCACGAAGATGCACGAAGATGCACGAAGATGCACGAAGATGCACGAAGATGCACGAAGATGAACGAAGATGAACGAAGATAAACGAAGATGAACGAAGATGAACGAAGATGCACGAAGATGCACGAAGATGCACGAAGATGAACGAAGATGATCGAAGATGAACGAAGATGCACGAAGATGCACGAAGATGCACGAAGATGCACGAAGATGCACGAAGATGCACGAAGATGCACGAAGATGCACTAAGATGCACGAAGATGAACGAAGATGAACGAAGATAAACGAAGATGAACGAAGATGAACGAAGATAAACGAAGATGAACGAAGATGCACGAAGATGCACGAAGATGCACGAAGATGCACGAAGATGCACGAAGATGCACGAAGATGAACGAAGATGCACGAAGTTGCACGAAGATGCACGAAGATGCACGAAGATGCACGAAGATGAACGGAGATGCACGAAGATGCACGAAGATGGACGAAGATGCACGAAGTTGCACGAAGATGCACGAAGATGCACGAAGATGCACGAAGATGCACGAAGATGAACGAAGATGAACGAAGATGAACGAAGATAAACGAAGATGAACGAAGATGAACGAAGATGAACGAAGATGCACGAAGATGCACGAAGATGCACGAAGATGCACGAAGATGCACGAAGATGCACGAAGATGCACGAAGATGCACGAAGATGCACGAAGATGCACGAAGATGCACGAAGATGCACGAAGATGCACGAAGATGCACGAAGATGAACGAAGATGCACGAAGATGAACGAAGATGAACGAAGATGAACGAAGATGAACAAAGATGAACGAAGATGAACGAAGATGAACGAAGATGAACGAAGATGAACGAAGATGCAAGAAGATGCACGAAGATGCACGAAGATGAACGAAGATGAACGAAGATGAACGAAGATGCACGAAGATGCACGAAAATGAACGAAGATGAACGAAGATAAACGAAGATGAACGAAGATGAACGAAGATGCACGAAGATGCACGAAGATGCACGAAGATGAACGAAGATGCACGAAGTTGCACGAAGATGCACGAAGATGCACGAAGATGCACGAAGATGAACGAAGATGAACGAAGATAAACGAAGATGAACGAAGATGAACGAAGATGAACGAAGATGCACGAAGATGCACGAAGATGCACGAAGATGCACGAAGATGCACGAAGATGCACGAAGATGAACGAAGATGAACGAAGATAAACGAAAATGAACGAAGATGAACGAAGATGCACGAAGATGCACGAAGATGCACGAAGATGCACGAAGATGCACGAAGATGCACGAAGATGCACGAAGATGCACGAAGATGCACGAAGATGAACGAAGATGCACGAAGATGAACGAAGATGCACGAAGTTGCACGAAGATGCACGAAGATGCACGAAGATGCACGAAGATGCACGAAGATGAACGAAGATGAACGAAGATAAACGAAGATGCACGAAGATGCACGAAGATGAACGAAGATGAACGAAGATAAACGAAGATGCACGAAGATGCACGAAGATGCACGAAGATGAACGAAGATAAACGAAGATGAACGAAGATGAACGAAGATGCACGAAGATGCACGAAGATGCACGAAGATGCACGAAGATGAACGAAGATGCACGAAGATGCACAAGGATGCACGAAGATGTACGAAGATGCACGAAGATGCACGAAGATGAACGGAGATGCACGAAGATGCACGAAGATGGACGAAGATGCACAAAGATGCACGAAGATGCACGAAGATGCACGAAGATGCACGAAGATGCACGAAGATGCACGAAGATGCACGAAGAATCACGAAGATGCACGAAGATGAACGAAGATGAACGAAGATAAACGAAGATGAACGAAGATGAACGAAGATGAACGAAGATGCACGAAGATGCACGAAGATGCACGAAGATGCACGAAGATGCACGAAGATGCACGAAGATGCACGAAGATGCACGAAGATGCACGAAGATGCACAAAGATGCACGAAGATGCACGAAGATGCACGAAGATACACGAAGATGAACGAAGATGAACGAAGATAAACGAAGATGAACGAAGATGAACGAAGATGAACGAAGATGCACGAAGATGCACGAAGATGCACGAAGATGCACGAAGATGCACGAAGATGCACGAAGATGCACGAAGATGCACGAAGATGCACGAAGATGCACGAAGATGCACGAAGATGAACGAAGATGCACGAAGTTGCACGAAGATGCACGAAGATGCACGAAGATGCACGAAGATGCACGAAGATGCACGAAGATGCACGAAGATGAACGATGATGCACGAAGATGAACGAAGATGCACGAAGATGCACGAAGATGCACGAGAATGCACAAAGATGCACGAAGATGCACGAAGATGCACGAAGATGCACGAAGATGCACGAAGATGAACGAAGATGAACGAAGATAAACGAAGATGAACGAAGATGAACGAAGATGAACGAAGATGCACGAAGATGCACGAAGATGCACGAAGATGCACGAAGATGCACGAAGATGCACGAAGATGCACGAAGATGCACGAAGATGCACGAAGATGCACGAAGATGCACGAAGATGCACGAAGATGCACGAAGATGCACGAATATGCACGAAGATGAACGAAGATGCACGAAGATGAACGAAGATGCACGAAGATGCACGAAGATGCACGAAGATGCACGAAGATGAACGAAGATGAACGAAGATAAACGAAGATGAACGAAGATGCACGAAGATGAACGAAGATGAACGAAGATAAACGAAGATGAACGAAGATGAACGAAGATGCACGAAGATGCACGAAGATGCACGAAGATGCACGAAGATGCACGAAGATGAACGAAGATGCACGAAGATGCACGAGGATGCACGAAGATGTACGAAGATGCACGAAGATGTACAAAGATGCACGAAGATGCACGAAGATGCACGAAGATGCACGAAGATGCACGAAGATGAACGAAGATGAACGAAGATGAATGAAGATGCACGAAGATGCACGAAGATGCACGAAGATGCACGAAGATGCACGAAGATGCACGAAGATGAACGAAGATGAACGAAGATAAACGAAGATGAACGAAGATGAACGAAGATGAACGAAGATGCACGAAGATGCACGAAGATGCACGAAGATGCACGAAGATGCACGAAGATGTACGAAGATGCACGAAGATGCACGAAGATGAACGAAGATGAACGAAGTTGCACGAAGATGCACGAAGATGCACGAAGATGCACGAAGATGCACGAAGATGAACGATGATGCACGAAGATGAACGAAGATGCACGAGGATGCACGAGGATGCACGAAGATGCACGAGAATGCACAAAGATGCACGAAGATGCACGAAGATGCACGAAGATGCACGAAGATGCACGAAGATGCACAAAGATGAACGAAGATGCACGAAGATGCACGAAGATGCACGAAGATGCACGAAGATGCACGAAGATGCACGAAGATGCACGAAGATGCACGAAGATGCACGAAGATGCACGAAGATGCACGAAGATGCACGAATATGCACGAAGATGAACGAAGATGCACGAAGATGAACGAAGATGCACGAAGATGCACGAAGATGCACGAAGATGCACGAAGATGAACGAAGATGAACGAAGATAAACGAAGATGAACGAAGATGCACGAAGATGAACGAAGATGAACGAAGATAAACGAAGATGAACGAAGATGAACGAAGATGCACGAAGATGCACGAAGATGCACGAAGATGCACGAAGATGAACGAAGATGCACGAAGATGCACGAGGATGCACGAAGATGTACGAAGATGCACGAAGATGTACGAAGATGCACGAAGATGCACGAAGATGCACGAAGATGCACGAAGATGCACGAAGATGAACGAAGATGAACGAAGATGAATGAAGATGCACGAAGATGCACGAAGATGCACGAAGATGCACGAAGATGCACGAAGATGCACGAAGATGCACGAAGATGAACGAAGATGAACGAAGATAAACGAAGATGAACGAAGATGAACGAAGATGAACGAAGATGCACGAAGATGCACGAAGATGCACGAAGATGCACGAAGATGCACGAAGATGCACGAAGATGCACGAAGATGCACGAAGATGCACGAAGATGAACGAAGATGAACGAAGTTGCACGAAGATGCACGAAGATGCACGAAGATGCACGAAGATGCACGAAGATGCACGAAGATGCACGAAGATGAACGATGATGCACGAAGATGAACGAAGATGCACGAGGATGCACGAGGATGCACGAAGATGCACGAGAATGCACAAAGATGCACGAAGATGCACGAAGATGCACGAAGATGCACGAAGATGAACGAAGATGAACGAAGATGAACGAAGATAAACGAAGATGAACGAAGATGAACGAAGATGAACGAAGATGCACGAAGATGCACGAAGATGCACGAAGATGCACGAAGATGCACGAAGATGCACGAAGATGCACGAAGATGCACGAAGATGCACGAAGATGCACGAAGATGCACGAAGATGCACGAAGATGCACGAAGATGCACGAAGATGAACGAAGATGCACGAAGATGAACGAAGATGAACGAAGATGAACGAAGATGAACAAAGATGAACGAAGATGAACGAAGATGAACGAAGATGAACGAAGATGAACGAAGATGAACGAAGATGCAAGAAGATGCACGAAGATGCACGAAGATGAACGAAGATGAACGAAGATGAACGAAGATGCACCAAGATGCACGAAGATGCACGAAAATGAACGAAGATGAACGAAGATAAACGAAGATGAACGAAGATGAACGAAGATGCACGAAGATGCACGAAGATGCACGAAGATGAACGAAGATGATCGAAGATGCACGAAGATGCACGAAGATGCACGAAGATGCACGAAGATGAACGAAGATGAACGAAGATAAACGAAGATGAACGAAGATGAACGAAGATGAACGAAGATGCACGAAGATGCACGAAGATGCACGAAGATGCACGAAGATGCACGAAGATGCACGAAGATGCACGAAGATGCACGAAGATGCACGAAGATGCACGAAGATGCACGAAGATGCACGAAGATGAACGAAGATGAACGAAGATAAACGAAGATGAACGAAGATGAACGAAGATGCACGAAGATGCACGAAGATGCACGAAGATGAACGAAGATGATCGAAGATGAACGAAGATGCACGAAGATGCACTAAGATGCACGAAGATGCACGAAGATGCACGAAGATGCACGAAGATGCACGAAGATGCACGAAGATGCACGAAGATGCACTAAGATGCACGAAGATGAACGAAGATGAACGAAGATAAACGAAGATGAACGAAGATGAACGAAGATAAACGAAGATGAACGAAGATGCACGAAGATGCACGAAGATGCACGAAGATGCACGAAGATGCACGAAGATGCACGAAGATGCACGAAGATGCACGAAGATGCACGAAGATGCACGAAGATGCACGAATATGCACGAAGATGCACGAAGATGAACGAAGATGCACGAAGATGAACGAAGATGCACGAAGTTGCACGAAGATGCACGAAGATGCACGAAGATGCACGAAGATGAACGGAGATGCACGAAGATGCACGAAGATGGACGAAGATGCACAAAGATGCACGAAGATGCACGAAGATGCACGAAGATGCACGAAGATGCACGAAGAATCACGAAGATGCACGAAGATGAACGAAGATGAACGAAGATAAACGAAGATGAACGAAAATGAACGAAGATGAACGAAGATGAACGAAGATGCACGAAGATGCACGAAGATGTACGAAGATGCACGAAGATGCACGAAGATGCACGAAGATGCACGAAGATGCACGAAGATGCACGAAGATGTACAAAGATGCACGAAGATGCACGAAGATGCACGAAGATGCACGAAGATGCACGAAGATGAACGAAGATGAACGAAGATGAATGAAGATGCACGAAGATGCACGAAGATGCACGAAGATGCACGAAGATGCACGAAGATGCACGAAGATGAACGAAGATGAACGAAGATAAACGAAGATGAACGAAGATGAACGAAGATGAACGAAGATGCACGAAGATGCACGAAGATGCACGAAGATGCACGAAGATGCACGAAGATGTACGAAGATGCACGAAGATGCACGAAGATGAACGAAGATGAACGAAGTTGCACGAAGATGCACGAAGATGCACGAAGATGCACGAAGATGCACGAAGATGAACGATGATGCACGAAGATGAACGAAGATGCACGAGGATGCACGAGGATGCACGAAGATGCACGAGAATGCACAAAGATGCACGAAGATGCACGAAGATGCACGAAGATGCACGAAGATGCACGAAGATGCACGAAGATGCACAAAGATGAACGAAGATGCACGAAGATGCACGAAGATGCACGAAGATGCACGAAGATGCACGAAGATGCACGAAGATGCACGAAGATGCACGAAGATGCACGAAGATGCACGAAGATGCACGAATATGCACGAAGATGAACGAAGATGCACGAAGATGAACGAAGATGCACGAAGATGCACGAAGATGCACGAAGATGCACGAAGATGAACGAAGATGAACGAAGATAAACGAAGATGAACGAAGATGCACGAAGATGAACGAAGATGAACGAAGATAAACGAAGATGAACGAAGATGAACGAAGATGCACGAAGATGCACGAAGATGCACGAAGATGCACGAAGATGAACGAAGATGCACGAAGATGCACGAGGATGCACGAAGATGTACGAAGATGCACGAAGATGTACGAAGATGCACGAAGATGCACGAAGATGCACGAAGATGCACGAAGATGCACGAAGATGAACGAAGATGAACGAAGATGAATGAAGATGCACGAAGATGCACGAAGATGCACGAAGATGCACGAAGATGCACGAAGATGCACGAAGATGCACGAAGATGAACGAAGATGAACGAAGATAAACGAAGATGAACGAAGATGAACGAAGATGAACGAAGATGCACGAAGATGCACGAAGATGCACGAAGATGCACGAAGATGCACGAAGATGCACGAAGATGCACGAAGATGCACGAAGATGAACGAAGATGAACGAAGTTGCACGAAGATGCACGAAGATGCACGAAGATGCACGAAGATGCACGAAGATGCACGAAGATGAACGATGATGCACGAAGATGAACGAAGATGCACGAGGATGCACGAGGATGCACGAAGATGCACGAGAATGCACAAAGATGCACGAAGATGCACGAAGATGCACGAAGATGCACGAAGATGAACGAAGATGAACGAAGATGAACGAAGATAAACGAAGATGAACGAAGATGAACGAAGATGAACGAAGATGCACGAAGATGCACGAAGATGCACGAAGATGCACGAAGATGCACGAAGATGCACGAAGATGCACGAAGATGCACGAAGATGCACGAAGATGCACGAAGATGCACGAAGATGCACGAAGATGCACGAAGATGCACGAAGATGAACGAAGATGCACGAAGATGAACGAAGATGAACGAAGATGAACGAAGATGAACAAAGATGAACGAAGATGAACGAAGATGAACGAAGATGAACGAAGATGAACGAAGATGAACGAAGATGCAAGAAGATGCACGAAGATGCACGAAGATGAACGAAGATGAACGAAGATGAACGAAGATGCACCAAGATGCACGAAGATGCACGAAAATGAACGAAGATGAACGAAGATAAACGAAGATGAACGAAGATGAACGAAGATGCACGAAGATGCACGAAGATGCACGAAGATGAACGAAGATGATCGAAGATGCACGAAGATGCACGAAGATGCACGAAGATGCACGAAGATGAACGAAGATGAACGAAGATAAACGAAGATGAACGAAGATGAACGAAGATGAACGAAGATGCACGAAGATGCACGAAGATGCACGAAGATGCACGAAGATGCACGAAGATGCACGAAGATGCACGAAGATGCACGAAGATGCACGAAGATGCACGAAGATGCACGAAGATGCACGAAGATGAACGAAGATGAACGAAGATAAACGAAGATGAACGAAGATGAACGAAGATGCACGAAGATGCACGAAGATGCACGAAGATGAACGAAGATGATCGAAGATGAACGAAGATGCACGAAGATGCACTAAGATGCACGAAGATGCACGAAGATGCACGAAGATGCACGAAGATGCACGAAGATGCACGAAGATGCACGAAGATGCACTAAGATGCACGAAGATGAACGAAGATGAACGAAGATAAACGAAGATGAACGAAGATGAACGAAGATAAACGAAGATGAACGAAGATGCACGAAGATGCACGAAGATGCACGAAGATGCACGAAGATGCACGAAGATGCACGAAGATGCACGAAGATGCACGAAGATGCACGAAGATGCACGAATATGCACGAAGATGCACGAAGATGAACGAAGATGCACGAAGATGAACGAAGATGCACGAAGTTGCACGAAGATGCACGAAGATGCACGAAGATGCACGAAGATGAACGGAGATGCACGAAGATGCACGAAGATGGACGAAGATGCACAAAGATGCACGAAGATGCACGAAGATGCACGAAGATGCACGAAGATGCACGAAGAATCACGAAGATGCACGAAGATGAACGAAGATGAACGAAGATAAACGAAGATGAACGAAAATGAACGAAGATGAACGAAGATGAACGAAGATGCACGAAGATGCACGAAGATGTACGAAGATGCACGAAGATGCACGAAGATGCACGAAGATGCACGAAGATGCACGAAGATGCACGAAGATGCACGAAGATGCACAAAGATGCACGAAGATGCACGAAGATGCACGAAGATGCACGAAGATGAACGAAGATGAACGAAGATAAACGAAGATGAACGAAGATGAACGAAGATGAACGAAGATGCACGAAGATGCACGAAGATGCACGAAGATGCACGAAGATGCACGAAGAGGCACGAAGATGCACGAAGATGCACGAAGATGCACGAAGATGCACGAAGATGCACGAAGATGAACGAAGATGCACGAAGTTGCACGAAGATGCACGAAGATGCACGAAGATGCACGAAGATGCACGAAGATGAACGATGATGCACGAAGATGAACGAAGATGCACGAAGATGCACGAGAATGCACAAAGATGCACGAAGATGCACGAAGATGCACGAAGATGCACGAAGATGCACGAAGATGCACGAAGATGAACGAAGATGAACGAAGATAAACGAAGATGAACGAAGATGAACGAAGATGCACGAAGATGCACGAAGATGCACGAAGATGCACGAAGATGCACGAAGATGCACGAAGATGCACGAAGATGCACGAAGATGCACGAAGATGCACGAAGATGCACGAAGATGAACGAAGATGCACGAAGATGAACGAAGATGCACGAAGTTGCACGAAGATGCACGAAGATGCACGAAGATGCACGAAGATGCACGAAGATGAACGAAGATGAACGAAGATAAACGAAGATGAACGAAGATGCACGAAGATGAACGAAGATGAACGAAGATAAACGAAGATGAACGAAGATGAACGAAGATGCACGAAGATGGACGAAGATGCACAAAGATGCACGAAGATGCACGAAGATGCACGAAGATGCACGAAGATGCACGAAGATGCACGAAGATGAACGAAGATAAACGAAGATGAACGAAGATGCACGAAGATGAACGAAGATGAACGAAGATGCACGAAGATGAACGGAGATGCACGAAGATGGACGAAGATGCACAAAGATGCACGAAGATGCACGAAGATGCACGAAGATGCACGAAGATGCACGAAGATGCACGAAGATGCACGAAGAATCACGAAGATGCACGAAGATGAACGAAGATGAACGAAGATAAACGAAGATGAACGAAGATGAACGAAGATGAACGAAGATGCACGAAGATGCACGAAGATGCACGAAGATGCACGAAGATGCACGAAGATGCACGAAGATGCACGAAGATGCACGAAGATGCACAAAGATGCACGAAGATGCACGAAGATGCACGAAGATGCACGAAGATGAACGAAGATGAACGAAGATAAACGAAGATGAACGAAGATGAACGAAGATGAACGAAGATGCACGAAGATGCACGAAGTTGCACGAAGATGCACGAAGATGCACGAAGATGCACGAAGATGCTCGAAGATGCACGAAGATGCACGAAGATGCACGAAGATGCACGAAGATGCACGAAGATGCACGAAGATGAACGAAGATGCACGAAGTCGCACGAAGATGCACGAAGATGCACGAAGATGCACGAAGATGCACGAAGATGCACGAAGATGCACGAAGATGAACGAAGATGAACGAAGATGCACGAAGATGCACGAAGATGCACGAGAATGCACAAAGATGCACGAAGATGCACGAAGATGCACGAAGATGCACGAAGATGCACGAAGATGAACGAAGATGAACGAAGATAAACGAAGATGAACGAAGATGAACGAAGATGAACGAAGATGCACGAAGATGCACGAAGATGCACGAAGATGCACGAAGATGCACGAAGATGCACGAAGATGCACGAAGATGCACGAAGATGCACGAAGATGCTCGAAGATGCACGAAGATGCACGAAGATGCACGAAGATGCACGAAGATGCACGAAGATGAACGAAGATGCACGAAGTCGCACGAAGATGCACGAAGATGCACGAAGATGCACGAAGATACACGAAGATGCACGAAGATGCACGAAGATGAACGAAGATGAACGAAGATGCACGAAGATGCACGAAGATGCACGAGAATGCACAAAGATGCACGAAGATGCACGAAGATGCACGAAGATGCACGAAGATGCACGAAGATGAACGAAGATGAACGAAGATAAACGAAGATGAACGAAGATGAACGAAGATGAACGAAGATGCACGAAGATGCACGAAGATGCACGAAGATGCACGAAGATGCACGAAGATGCACGAAGATGCACGAAGATGCACGAAGATGCACGAAGATGCACGAAGATGCACGAAGATGCACGAAGATGCACGAATATGCACGAAGATGAACGAAGATGCACGAAGATGAACGAAGATGCACGAAGATGCACGAAGATGCACGAAGATGAACGAAGATGCACGAAGATGAACGAAGATGCACGAAGTTGCACGAAGATGCACGAAGATGCACGAAGATGCACGAAGATGAACGAAGATGAACGAAGATAAACGAAGATGAACGAAGATGCACGTAGATGAACGAAGATGAACGAAGATAAACGAAGATGAACGAAGATGAACGAAGATGCACGAAGATGCACGAAGATGCACGAAGATGCACGAAGATGAACGAAGATGCACGAAGATGCACGAGGATGCACGAAGATGTACGAAGATGCACGAAGATGTACGAAGATGCACGAAGATGCACGAAGATGCACGAAGATGCACGAAGATGAACGAAGATGAACGAAGATGAATGAAGATGCACGAAGATGCACGAAGATGCACGAAGATGCACGAAGATGAACGAAGATGAACGAAGATAAACGAAGATGAACGAAGATGAACGGAGATGAACGAAGATGCACGAAGATGCACGAAGATGCACGAAGATGCACGAAGATGCACGAAGATGAACGAAGATGAACGAAGATAAACGAAGATGAACGAAGATGAACGAAGATGAACGAATATGCACGAAGATGCACGAAGATGCACGAAGATGCACGAAGATGCACGAAGATGCACGAAGATGCACGAAGATGCACGAAGATGCACGAAGATGCACGAAGATGCACGAAGATGAACGAAGATGCACGAAGTTGCACGAAGATGCACGAAGATGCACGAAGATGCACGAAGATGCACGAAGATGCACGAAGATGCACGAAGATGAACGATGATGCACGAAGATGAACGAAGATGCACGAAGATGCACGAAGATGCACGAGAATGCACAAAGATGCACGAAGATGCACGAAGATGCACGAAGATGCACGAAGATGCACGAAGATGAACGAAGATGAACGAAGATAAACGAAGATGAACGAAGATGAACGAAGATGAACGAAGATGCACGAAGATGCACGAAGATGCACGAAGATGCACGAAGATGCACGAAGATGCACGAAGATGCACGAAGATGCACGAAGATGCACGAAGATGCACGAAGATGAACGAAGATGCACGAAGATGCACGAAGATGAACGAAGATGCACGAAGATGAACGAAGATGCACGAAGTTGCACGAAGATGCACGAAGATGAACGAAGATGAACGAAGATAAACGAAGATGAACGAAGATGAACGAAGATGAACGAAGATGCACGAAGATGCACGAAGATGCACGAAGATGCACGAAGATGCACGAAGATGAACGAAGATGAACGAAGATAAACGAAGATGAACGAAGATGAACGAAGATGCACGAAGATGCACGAAGATGCACGAAGATGCACGAAGATGCACGAAGATGCACGAAGATGCACGAAGATGCACGAAGATGAACGAAGATGCACGAAGATGCACGAAGATGCACGAAGATGCACGAAGATGAACGAAGATGCACGAAGATGAACGAAGATGCACGAAGTTGCACGAAGATGCATGAAGATGCACGAAGATGCACGAAGATGAACGAAGATGAACGAAGATAAACGAAGATGAACGAAGATGCACGAAGATGAACGAAGATGAACGAAGATAAACGAAGATGAACGAAGATGAACGAAGATGCACGAAGATGCACGAAGATGCACGAAGATGCACGAAGATGAACGAAGATGCACGAAGATGCACGAGGATGCACGAAGATGTACGAAGATGCACGAAGATGCACGAAGATGCACGAAGATGCACGAAGATGCACGAAGATGAACGAAGATGAACGAAGATGAATGAAGATGCACGAAGATGCACGAAGATGCACGAAGATGCCCGAAGATGCACGAAGATGCACGAAGATGCACGAAGATGAACGAAGATGAACGAAGATAAACGAAGATGAATGAAGATGAACGAAGATGCACGAAGATGCACGAAGATGCACGAAGATGCACGAAGATGCACGAAGTTGCACGAAGATGCACGAAGATGCACGAAGATGCACGAAGATGCACGAAGATGCACGAAGATATACGAAGATGAACGATGATGCACGAAGATGAACGAGGATGCACGAAGTTGCACGAAGATGCACGAAGATGCACGAAGATGCACGAAGATGCACGAAGATGCACGAAGATGCACGAAGATGAACGAAGATAAACGAAGATGAACGAAGATGAACGAAGATGCACGAAAATGCACGAAGATGCACGAAAATGCACGAAGATGCACGAAGATGCACGAAGATGCACAAAGATGCACGAAGATGCACGAAGATGCACGAAGATGCACGAAGATGCACGAAGATGAACGAAGATGCACGAAGATGAACGAAGATGCACGAAGATGCACGAAGATGCACGAAGATGAACGATGATGCACGAAGATGAACGAAGATGCACGAAGATGCACGAGAATGCACAAAGATGCACGAAGATGCACGAAGATGCACGAAGATGCACGAAGATGCACGAAGATGCACGAAGATGCACGAAGATGAACGAAGATGAACGAAGATAAACGAAGATGAACGAAGAGGAACGAACATGCACGAAGATGCACGAAGATGCACGAAGATGCACGAAGATGCACGAAGATGCACGAAGATGCACGAAGATGAACGAAGATGCACGAAGATGAACGAAGATGCACGAAGATGCACGAAGATGCACGAAGATGAACGATGATGCACGAAGATGAACGAAGATGCACGAAGATGCACGAGAATGCACAAAGATGCACGAAGATGCACGAAGATGCACGAAGATGCACGAAGATGCACGAAGATGCACGAAGATGCACGAAGATGAACGAAGATGAACGAAGATAAACGAAGATGAACGAAGAGGAACGAAGATGCACGAAGATGCACGAAGATGCACGAAGATGCACGAAGATGCACGAAGATGCACGAAGATGCACGAAGATGCACGAAGATGAACGAAGATGCACGAAGATGAACGAAGATGCACGAAGATGCACGAAGATGAACGAAGATGCACGAAGATGAACGAAGATGCACGAAGTTGCACGAAGATGCACGAAGATGCACGAAGATGCACGAAGATGCACGAAGATGAACGAAGATGAACGAAGATAAACGAAGATGAACGAAGATGCACGAAGATGAACGAAGATGAACGAAGATAAACGAAGATGAACGAAGATGAACGAAGATGCACGAAGATGGACGAAGATGCACAAAGATGCACGAAGATGCACGAAGATGCACGAAGATGCACGAAGATGAACGAAGATAAACGAAGATGAACGAAGATGCACGAAGATGAACGAAGATGAACGAAGATGCACGAAGATGAACGGAGATGCACGAAGATGCACGAAGATGGACGAAGATGCACAAAGATGCACGAAGATGCACGAAGATGCACGAAGATGCACGAAGATGCACGAAGATGCACGAAGAATCACGAAGATGCACGAAGATGAACGAAGATGAACGAAGATAAACGAAGATGAACGAAGATGAACGAAGATGCACGAAGATGCACGAAGATGCACGAAGATGCACGAAGATGCACGAAGATGCACGAAGATGCACGAAGATGCACGAAGATGCACAAAGATGCACGAAGATGCACGAAGATGCACGAAGATGAACGAAGATGAACGAAGATAAACGAAGATGAACGAAGATGAACGAAGATGAACGAAGATGCACGAAGATGCACGAAGATGCACGAAGATGCACGAAGATGCACGAAGATGCACGAAGATGCACGAAGATGCACGAAGATGCACGAAGATGCACGAAGATGCACGAAGATGAACGAAGATGCAAGAAGTTGCACGAAGATGCACGAAGATGCACGAAGATGCACGAAGATGCACGAAGATGAACGAAGATGAACGAAGATGCACGAAGATGCACGAAGATGCACGAGAATGCACAAAGATGCACGAAGATGCACGAAGATGCACGAAGATGCACGAAGATGCACGAAGATGCACGAAGATGAACGAAGATGAACGAAGATAAACGAAGATGAACGAAGATGAACGAAGATGAACGAAGATGCACGAAGATGCACGAAGATGCACGAAGATGCACGAAGATGCACGAAGATGCACGAAGATGCACGAAGATGCACGAAGATGCACGAAGATGCACGAATATGCACGAAGATGAACGAAGATGCACGAAGATGAACGAAGATGCACGAAGATGCACGAAGATGTACGAAGATGAACGAAGATGCACGAAGATGAACGAAGATGCACGAAGTTGCACGAAGATGCACGAAGATGCACGAAGATGCACGAAGATGAACGAAGATGAACGAAGATAAACGAAGATGAACGAAGATGCACGTAGATGAACGAAGATGAACGAAGATAAACGAAGATGAACGAAGATGCACGTAGATGAACGAAGATGAACGAAGATAAACGAAGATGCACGAAGTTGCACGAAGATGCACGAAGATGCACGAAGATGCACGAAGATGAACGAGGATGAACGAAGATAAACGAAGATGAACGAAGATGCACGTAGATGAACGAAGATGAACGAAGATAAACGAAGATGAACGAAGATGCACGTAGATGAACGAAGATGAACGAAGATAAACGAAGATGAACGAAGATGAACGAAGATGCACGAAGAGGCACGAAGATGCACGAAGATGCACGAAGATGCACGAAGATGCACGAAGATGCACGAAGATGCACGAAGATGAACGAAGATGCACGAAGTTGCACGAAGATGCACGAAGATGCACGAAGATGCACGAAGATGAACGATGATGCACGAAGATGAACGAAGATGCACGAAGATGCACGAGAATGCACAAAGATGCACGAAGATGCACGAAGATGCACGAAGATGCACGAAGATGCACGAAGATGCACGAAGATGAACGAAGATGAACGAAGATAAACGAAGATGAACGAAGATGAACGAAGATGCACGAAGATGCACGAAGATGCACGAAGATGCACGAAGATGCACGAAGATGCACGAAGATGCACGAAGATGCACGAAGATGCACGAAGATGCACGAAGATGAACGAAGATGCACGAAGATGAACGAAGATGCACGAAGTTGCACGAAGATGCACGAAGATGCACGAAGATGCACGAAGATGCACGAAGATGAACGAAGATGAACGAAGATAAACGAAGATGAACGAAGATGCACGAAGATGAACGAAGATGAACGAAGATAAACGAAGATGAACGAAGATGAACGAAGATGAACGAAGATGCACGAAGATGGACGAAGATGCACAAAGATGCACGAAGATGCACGAAGATGCACGAAGATGCACGAAGATGAACGAAGATAAACGAAGATGAACGAAGATGCACGAAGATGAACGAAGATGAACGAAGATGCACGAAGATGAACGGAGATGCACGAAGATGCACGAAGATGGACGAAGATGCACAAAGATGCACGAAGATGCACGAAGATGCACGAAGATGCACGAAGATGCACGAAGAATCACGAAGATGCACGAAGATGAACGGAGATGAACGAAGATAAACGAAGATGAACGAAGATGAACGAAGATGAACGAAGATGCACGAAGATGCACGAAGATGCACGAAGATGCACGAAGATGCACGAGGATGCACGAAGATGCACGAAGATGCACGAAGATGCACGAAGATGCACGAAGATGCACAAAGATGCACGAAGATGCACGAAGATGCACGAAGATGCACGAAGATGAACGAAGATGAACGAAGATAAACGAAGATGAACGAAGATGAACGAAGATGAACGAAGATGCACGAAGATGCACGAAGATGCACGAAGATGCACGAAGATGCACGAAGATGCACGAATATGCACGAAGATGCACGAAGATGCACGAAGATGCACGAAGATGCACGAAGATGCACGAAGATGCACGAAGATGAACGAAGATGCACGAAGTTGCACGAAGATGCACGAAGATGCACGAAGATGCACGAGGATGCACGAAGATGCACGAAGATGCACGAAGATGAACGAAGATGAACGAAGATGCACGAAGATGCACGAAGATGCACGAGAATGCACAAAGATGAACGAAGATGCACGAAGATGCACGAAGATGCACGAAGATGCACGAAGATGCACGAAGATGAACGAAGATGAACGAAGATAAACGAAGATGCACGAAGATGCACGAAGATGAACGAAGATGAACGAAGATAAACGAAGATGAACGAAGATGAACGAAGATGAACGAAGATAAACGAAGATGAACGAAGATGCACGAAGATGAACGAAGATGAACGAAGATAAACGAAGATGAACGAAGATGAACGAAGATGCACGAAGATGGACGAAGATGCACAAAGATGCACGAAGATGCACGAAGATGCACGAAGATGCACGAAGATGAACGAAGATAAACGAAGATGAACGAAGATGCACGAAGATGAACGAAGATGAACGAAGATGCACGAAGATGAACGGAGATGCACGAAGATGCACGAAGATGGACGAAGATGCACAAAGATGCACGAAGATGCACGAAGATGCACGAAGATGCACGAAGATGCACGAAGATGCACGAAGATGCACGAAGATGCACGAAGATGCACGAAGAATCACGAAGATGCACGAAGATGAACGAAGATGAACGAAGATAAACGAAGATGAACGAAGATGAACGAAGATGAACGAAGATGCACGAAGATGCACGAAGATGCACGAAGATGCACGAAGATGCACGAAGATGCACGAAGATGCACGAAGATGCACAAAGATGCACGAAGATGCACGAAGATGCACGAAGATGCACGAAGATGAACGAAGATGAACGAAGATAAACGAAGATGAACGAAGATGAACGAAGATGAACGAAGATGCACGAAGATGCACGAAGATGCACGAAGATGCACGAAGATGCACGAAGATGCACGAAGATGCACGAAGATGCACGAAGATGCACGAAGATGCACGAAGATGCACGAAGATGCACGAAGATGAACGAAGATGCAAGAAGTTGCACGAAGATGCACGAAGATGCACGAAGATGCACGAAGATGCACGAAGATGCACGAAGATGCACGAAGATGAACGAAGATGAACGAAGATGCACGAAGATGCACGAAGATGCACGAGAATGCACAAAGATGCACGAAGATGCACGAAGATGCACGAAGATGCACGAAGATGCACGAAGATGCACGAAGATGAACGAAGATGAACGAAGATAAACGAAGATGAACGAAGATGAACGAAGATGAACGAAGATGCACGAAGATGCACGAAGATGCACGAAGATGCACGAAGATGCACGAAGATGCACGAAGATGCACGAAGATGCACGAAGATGCACGAAGATGCACGAAGATGCACGAAGATGCACGAAGATGCACGAAGATGCACGAATATGCACGAAGATGAACGAAGATGCACGAAGATGAACGAAGATGCACGAAGATGCACGAAGATGTACGAAGATGAACGAAGATGCACGAAGATGAACGAAGATGCACGAAGTTGCACGAAGATGCACGAAGATGCACGAAGATGCACGAAGATGAACGAAGATGAACGAAGATAAACGAAGATGAACGAAGATGCACGTAGATGAACGAAGATGAACGAAGATAAACGAAGATGAACGAAGATGCACGTAGATGAACGAAGATGAACGAAGATAAACGAAGATGCACGAAGTTGCACGAAGATGCACGAAGATGCACGAAGATGCACGAAGATGAACCAAGATGAACGAAGATAAACGAAGATGAACGAAGATGCACGTAGATGAACGAAGATGAACGAAGATAAACGAAGATGAACGAAGATGCACGTAGATGAACGAAGATGAACGAAGATAAACGAAGATGAACGAAGATGAACGAAGATGCACGAAGAGGCACGAAGATGCACGAAGATGCACGAAGATGCACGAAGATGCACGAAGATGCACGAAGATGCACGAAGATGAACGAAGATGCACGAAGTTGCACGAAGATGCACGAAGATGCACGAAGATGCACGAAGATGAACGATGATGCACGAAGATGAACGAAGATGCACGAAGATGCACGAGAATGCACAAAGATGCACGAAGATGCACGAAGATGCACGAAGATGCACGAAGATGCACGAAGATGCACGAAGATGAACGAAGATGAACGAAGATAAACGAAGATGAACGAAGATGAACGAAGATGCACGAAGATGCACGAAGATGCACGAAGATGCACGAAGATGCACGAAGATGCACGAAGATGCACGAAGATGCACGAAGATGCACGAAGATGCACGAAGATGCACGAAGATGAACGAAGATGCACGAAGATGAACGAAGATGCACGAAGTTGCACGAAGATGCACGAAGATGCACGAAGATGCACGAAGATGCACGAAGATGAACGAAGATGAACGAAGATAAACGAAGATGAACGAAGATGCACGAAGATGAACGAAGATGAACGAAGATAAACGAAGATGAACGAAGATGAACGAAGATGCACGAAGATGGACGAAGATGCACAAAGATGCACGAAGATGCACGAAGATGCACGAAGATGCACGAAGATGCACGAAGATGAACGAAGATAAACGAAGATGAACGAAGATGCACGAAGATGAACGAAGATGAACGAAGATGCACGAAGATGAACGGAGATGCACGAAGATGCACGAAGATGGACGAAGATGCACAAAGATGCACGAAGATGCACGAAGATGCACGAAGATGCACGAAGATGCACGAAGAATCACGAAGATGCACGAAGATGAACGGAGATGAACGAAGATAAACGAAGATGAACGAAGATGCACGAAGATGCACGAAGATGCACGAAGATGCACGAAGATGCACGAAGATGCACGAAGATGCACGAAGATGCACGAAGATGCACGAAGATGCACGAAGATGCACGAAGATGCACAAAGATGCACGAAGATGCACGAAGATGCACGAAGATGCACGAAGATGAACGAAGATGAACGAAGATAAACGAAGATGAACGAAGATGAACGAAGATGAACGAAGATGAACGAAGATGCACGAAGATGCACGAAGATGCACGAAGATGCACGAAGATGCACGAAGATGCACGAAGATGCACGTATATGCACGAAGATGCACGAAGATGCACGAAGATGCACGAAGATGCACGAAGATGCACGAAGATGCACGAAGATGAACGAAGATGCACGAAGTTGCACGAAGATGCACGAAGATGCACGAAGATGCACGAAGATGCACGAAGATGCACGAAGATGCACGAAGATGAACGAAGATGAACGAAGATGCACGAAGATGCACGAAGATGCACGAGAATGCACAAAGATGCACGAAGATGCACGAAGATGCACGAAGATGCACGAAGATGCACGAAGATGCACGAAGATGAACGAAGATGAACGAAGATAAACGAAGATGAACGAAGATGAACGAAGATGCACGAAGATGCACGAAGATGCACGAAGATGCACGAAGATGCACGAAGATGCACGAAGATGCACGAAGATGCACGAAGATGCACGAAGATGCACGAATATGCACGAAGATGAACGAAGATGCACGAAGATGAACGAAGATGCACGAAGATGCACGAAGATGCACGAAGATGAACGAAGATGCACGAAGATGAACGAAGATGAACGAAGATGAACGAAGATGCACGAAGTTGCACGAAGATGCACGAAGATGCACGAAGATGCACGAAGATGAACGAAGATGAACGAAGATAAACGAAGATGAACGAAGATGCACGTAGATGAACGAAGATGAACGAAGATAAACGAAGATGAACGAAGATGAACGAAGATGCACGAAGATGCACGAAGATGCACGAAGATGCACGAAGATGAACGAAGATGCACGAAGATGCACGAGGATGCACGAAGATGTACGAAGATGCACGAAGATGTACGAAGATGCACGAAGATGCACGAAGATGCACGAAGATGCACGAAGATGAACGAAGATGAACGAAGATGAATGAAGATGCACGAAGATGCACGAAGATGCACGAAGATGCACGAAGATGCACGAAGATGCACGAAGATGCACGAAGATGAACGAAGATGAACGAAGATAAACGAAGATGAACGAAGATGAACGAAGATGAACGAAGATGCACGAAGATGCACGAAGATGCACGAAGATGCACGAAGATGAACGAAGATGAACGAAGATAAACGAAGATGAACGAAGATGAACGGAGATGAACGAATATGCACGAAGATGCACGAAGATGCACGAAGATGCACGAAGATGCACGAAGATGCACGAAGATGCACGAAGATGCACGAAGATGAACGAAGATGCACGAAGTTGCACGAAGATGCACGAAGATGCACGAAGATGCACGAAGATGCACGAAGATGAACGATGATGCACGAAGATGAACGAAGATGCACGAAGATGCACGAAGATGCACGAGAATGCACAAAGATGCACGAAGATGCACGAAGATGCACGAAGATGCACGAAGATGCACGAAGATGAACGAAGATGAACGAAGATAAACGAAGATGAACGAAGATGAACGAAGATGAACGAAGATGCACGAAGATGCACGAAGATGCACGAAGATGCACGAAGATGCACGAAGATGCACGAAGATGCACGAAGATGCACGAAGATGCACGAAGATGAACGAAGATGCACGAAGATGCACGAAGATGAACGAAGATGCACGAAGATGAACGAAGATGCACGAAGTTGCACGAAGATGCACGAAGATGAACGAAGATGAACGAAGATAAACGAAGATAAACGAAGATGAACGAAGATGAACGAAGATGAACGAAGATGCACGAAGATGCACGAAGATGCACGAAGATGCACGAAGATGCACGAAGATGCACGAAGATGCACGAAGATGCACGAAGATGAACGAAGATGCACGAAGATGCACGAAGATGCACGAAGATGCACTAAGATGAACGAAGATGCACGAAGATGAACGAAGATGCACGAAGTTGCACGAAGATGCATGAAGATGCACGAAGATGCACGAAGATGAACGAAGATGAACGAAGATAAACGAAGATGAACGAAGATGCACGAAGATGAACGAAGATGAACGAAGATAAACGAAGATGAACGAAGATGAACGAAGATGAACGAAGATGCACGAAGATGCACGAAGATGCACGAAGATGCACGAAGATGAACGAAGATGCACGAAGATGCACGAGGATGCACGAAGATGTACGAAGATGCACGAAGATGTACGAAGATGCACGAAGATGCACGAAGATGCACGAAGATGCACGAAGATGCACGAAGATGAACGAAGATGAACGAAGATGAATGAAGATGCACGAAGATGCACGAAGATGCACGAAGATGCACGAAGATGCACGAAGATGCACGAAGATGCACGAAGATGCACGAAGATGAACGAAGATGAACGAAGATAAACGAAGATGAATGAAGATGAACGAAGATGCACGAAGATGCACGAAGATGCACGAAGATGCACGAAGATGAACGAAGATGCACGAAGTTGCACGAAGATGCACGAAGATGCACGAAGATGCACGAAGATGCACGAAGATGCACGAAGATATACGAAGATGAACGATGATGCACGAAGATGAACGAAGATGCACGAAGATGCACGAAGATGCACGAAGATGCACGAAGATGCACGAAGATGCACGAAGATGCACGAAGATGCACGAAGATGCACGAAGATGAACGAAGATAAACGAAGATGAACGAAGATGAACGAAGATGAACGAAGATGCACGAAAATGCACGAAGATGCACGAAAATGCACGAAGATGCACGAAGATGCAAGAAGATGCACAAAGATGCACGAAGATGCACGAAGATGCACGAAGATGAACGAAGATGCACGAAGATGAACGAAGATGCACGAAGATGCACGAAGATGCACGAAGATGCACGAAGATGAACGATGATGCACGAAGATGAACGAAGATGCACGAAGATGCACGAGAATGCACAAAGATGCACGAAGATGCACGAAGATGCACGAAGATGCACGAAGATGCACGAAGATGCACGAAGATGAACGAAGATGAACGAAGATAAACGAAGATGAACGAAGATGAACGAAGATGCACGAAGATGCACGAAGATGCACGAAGATGCACGAAGATGCACGAAGATGCACGAAGATGCACGAAGATGCACGAAGATGCACGAAGATGCACGAAGATGAACGAAGATGCACGAAGATGAACGAAGATGCACGAAGTTGCACGAAGATGCACGAAGATGCACGAAGATGCACGAAGATGCACGAAGATGCACGAAGATGAACGAAGATGAACGAAGATAAACGAAGATGAACGAAGATGCACGAAGATGAACGAAGATGAACGAAGATAAACGAAGATGAACGAAGATGAACGAAGATGCACGAAGATGGACGAAGATGCACAAAGATGCACGAAGATGCACGAAGATGCACGAAGATGCACGAAGATGCACGAAGATGAACGAAGATAAACGAAGATGAACGAAGATGCACGAAGATGAACGAAGATGAACGAAGATGCACGAAGATGCACGAAGATGCACGAAGATGGACGAAGATGCACAAAGATGCACGAAGATGCACGAAGATGCACGAAGATGCACGAAGATGCACGAAGATGCACGAAGATGCACGAAGAATCACGAAGATGCACGAAGATGAACGAAGATGAACGAAGATAAACGAAGATGAACGAAGATGAACGAAGATGAACGAAGATGCACGAAGATGCACGAAGATGCACGAAGATGCACGAAGATGCACGAAGATGCATGAAGATGCACGAAGATGCACGAAGATGCACGAAGATGCACAAAGATGCACGAAGATGCACGAAGATGCACGAAGATGCACGAAGATGAACGAAGATGAACGAAGATAAACGAAGATGAACGAAGATGAACGAAGATGAACGAAGATGCACGAAGATGCACGAAGATGCACGAAGATGCACGAAGATGCACGAAGATGCACGAAGATGCACGAAGATGCACGAAGATGCACGAGGATGCACGAAGATGCACGAAGATGCACGAAGATGAACGAAGATGCACGAAGTTGCACGAAGATGCACGAAGATGCACGAAGATGCACGAAGATGCACGAAGATGCACGAAGATGAACGAAGATGAACGAAGATGCACGAAGATGCACGAAGATGCACGAAGATGCACGAGAATGCACAAAGATGCACGAAGATGCACGAAGATGCACGAAGATGCACGAAGATGCACGAAGATGCACGAAGATGAACGAAGATGAACGAAGATAAACGAAGATGAACGAAGATGAACGAAGATGAACGAAGATGCACGAAGATGCACGAAGATGCACGAAGATGCACGAAGATGCACGAAGATGCACGAAGATGCACGAAGATGCACGAAGATGCACGAAGATGCACGAAGATGCACGAAGATGCACGAAGATGCACGAAGATGCACGAATATGCACGAAGATGAACGAAGATGCACGAAGATGAACGAAGATGCACGAAGATGCACGAAGATGCACGAAGATGAACGAAGATGCACGAAGATGAACGAAGATGCACGAAGTTGCACGAAGATGCACGAAGATGCACGAAGATGCACGAAGATGAACGAAGATGAACGAAGATAAACGAAGATGAACGAAGATGCACGTAGATGAACGAAGATGAACGAAGATAAACGAAGATGAACGAAGATGAACGAAGATGCACGAAGATGCACGAAGATGCACGAAGATGCACGAAGATGAACGAAGATGCACGAAGATGCACGAGGATGCACGAAGATGTACGAAGATGCACGAAGATGTACGAAGATGCACGAAGATGCACGAAGATGCACGAAGATGCACGAAGATGAACGAAGATGAACGAAGATGAATGAAGATGCACGAAGATGCACGAAGATGCACGAAGATGCACGAAGATGCACGAAGATGAACGAAGATGAACGAAGATAAACGAAGATGAACGAAGATGAACGAAGATGAACGAAGATGCACGAAGATGCACGAAGATGCACGAAGATGCACGAAGATGAACGAAGATGCACGAAGATAAACGAAGATGAACGAAGATGAACGAAGATGAACGAATATGCACGAAGATGCACGAAGATGCACGAAGATGCACGAAGATGCACGAAGATGCACGAAGATGCACGAAGATGCACGAAGATGCACGAAGATGCACGAAGATGCACGAAGATGAACGAAGATGCACGAAGTTGCACGAAGATGCACGAAGATGCACGAAGATGCACGAAGATGCACGAAGATGCACGAAGATGAACGATGATGCACGAAGATGAACGAAGATGCACGAAGATGCACGAAGATGCACGAGAATGCACAAAGATGCACGAAGATGCACGAAGATGCACGAAGATGCACGAAGATGCACGAAGATGAACGAAGATGAACGAAGATAAACGAAGATGAACGAAGATGAACGAAGATGAACGAAGATGCACGAAGATGCACGAAGATGCACGAAGATGCACGAAGATGCACGAAGATGCACGAAGATGCACGAAGATGCACGAAGATGCACGAAGATGCACGAAGATGAACGAAGATGCACGAAGATGAACGAAGATGCACGAAGATGAACGAAGATGCACGAAGTTGCACGAAGATGCACGAAGATGAACGAAGATGAACGAAGATAAACGAAGATGAACGAAGATGAACGAAGATGAACGAAGATGCACGAAGATGCACGAAGATGCACGAAGATGCACGAAGATGCACGAAGATGCACGAAGATGAACGAAGATGAACGAAGATAAACGAAGATGAACGAAGATGAACGAAGATGAACGAAGATGCACGAAGATGCACGAAGATGCACGAAGATGCACGAAGATGCACGAAGATGCACGAAGATGCACGAAGATGAACGAAGATGCACGAATATGCACGAAGATGCACGAAGATGCACGAAGATGAACGAAGATGCACGAAGATGAACGAAGATGCACGAAGTTGCACGAAGATGCATGAAGATGCACGAAGATGCACGAAGATGAACGAAGATGAACGAAGATAAACGAAGATGAACGAAGATGCACGAAGATGAACGGAGATGAACGAAGATAAACGAAGATGAACGAAGATGAACGAAGATGCACGAAGATGCACGAAGATGCACGAAGATGCACGAAGATGAACGAAGATGCACGAAGATGCACGAGGATGCACGAAGATGTACGAAGATGCACGAAGATGTACGAAGATGCACGAAGATGCACGAAGATGCACGAAGATGCACGAAGATGCACGAAGATGAACGAAGATGAACGAAGATGAATGAAGATGCACGAAGATGCACGAAGATGCACGAAGATGCACGAAGATGCACGAAGATGCACGAAGATGAACGAAGATGAACGAAGATAAACGAAGATGAATGAAGATGAACGAAGATGCACGAAGATGCACGAAGATGCACGAAGATGCACGAAGATGCACGAAGATGAACGAAGATGCACGAAGTTGCACGAAGATGCACGAAGATGCACGAAGATGCACGAAGATGCACGAAGATGCACGAAGATGCACGAAGATATACGAAGATGAACGATGATGCACGAAGATGAACGAAGATGCACGAAGATGCACGAAGATGCACGAAGATGCACGAAGATGCACGAAGATGCACGAAGATGCACGAAGATGAACGAAGATAAACGAAGATGAACGAAGATGAACGAAGATGAACGAAGATGCACGAAAATGCACGAAGATGCACGAAGATGCACGAAGATGCACGAAGATGCACGAAGATGCACGAAGATGCACGAAGATGAACGAAGATGCACGAAGATGAACGAAGATGCACGAAGATGCACGAAGATGCACGAAGATGCACGAAGATGAACGAAGATGCACGAAGATGAACGAAGATGCACGAAGTTGCACGAAGATGCACGAAGATGCACGAAGATGCACGAAGATGAACGAAGATGAACGAAGATGAACGAAGATGAACGAAGATGAACGAAGATGAACGAAGATGCACGAAGATGCACGAAGATAAACGAAGATGAACGAAGATGAACGAAGATGAACGAAGATGAACAAAGATGAACGAAGATGATGATGATGATGATGATGATGATGATGATGATGATGATGATGATGATGAACGAAGATGAACGAAGATGAACGAAGATGCACGAAGATGCACGAAGATGAACGAAGATGCACGAAGATGCACGAAGATGCACGAAGATGCACGAAGATGCACGAAGATGCACGAAGATGCACGAAGGGTTATGACAACAACTTGCTGCTTAGTAGATACTCTTTTTTGTCTCAAGAAAATCGCAGATCATATTGTGCTTGCCTATTCCTCTTCAAACTAACAAATTACCTAATCGACTGCCCTGAATTACTGGAACAAGTAAACTTTCATATCCCTCGTAGCAACTGCAGACAGAAACCGTACTTTTACTTACCTAAACCCAACACCAACATTCTCGTAAAATCTCCGTTGTATGCAACATGTAAAATAGTAAACGAAGTGTGTTCCGGAATCGACATGCATAATGAACCAATAGGTTCTTTCAAGAAAAAATTGAATCAATTATTGCATATAAAACAATCAACCCCACATTCTCTATCATAATGGCATCACTATTACATGAAAATCATCCTTATATCCTATTTTCTTTATTTTTTTTTATCTGCACATGGTTTCACTGTTTGTATTTGCTTCGTCTGTACTATTTGTGTTGAGATTTCTGTATTATTCATGCCATTTCTACTCGTATTATCTGTGAAATTTGTAGCTGGATTATCTGTATTATCTGCACATGTATTTCTCAACTGAAACACCTAATCTGTCTTGTAATTGGGACTTGTCCTGTTTAGACAATAAATGTATTTTTTTTTTTTTTTTTTTTTTTAAAAGATGAACGAATATGAACGAAGATAAACGAAGATAAACGAAGATGAACGAAGATGAACGAAGATGAACGAAGATGCACGAAGATGCACGAAGATGCACGAAGATGCACGAAGATGCACGAAGATGCACGAAGATGCACGGAGATGCACGAAAATGCACGAAGATGCACGAAGATGCACGAAGATGCACGAAGATGAACGAAGATGAACGAAGATGCACGAAGATGAACGAAGATGCACGAAGATGCACGAAGATGCACGAAGATGCACGAAGATGCACGAAGATGCACGATGATGAACGAAGATGCACGAAGATGCACGAAGATGCACGAAGATGCACGATGATGAACGAAGATGCACGAAGATGAACGAAGATGCACGAAGTTGCACGAAGATGCACGAAGATGCACGAAGATGCACGAAGATGAACGAAGATGAACGAAGATGAACGAAGATGAACGAAGATGCACGAAGATGCACGAAGATGCACGAAGATGAACGAAGATGAACGAAGATGAACGGAGATGAACGAAGATGCACGAAGATGAACGAAGATGCACGAAGATGCAAGAAGATGCACGAAGATGCACGAAGATGAACGAAGATTAACGAAGATGAACGAAGATGCACGAAGATGCACGAAGATGCACGAAGATGAACGAAGATGAACGAAGATAAACGAAGATGAACGAAGATGAACGAAGATGCACGAAGATGCACGAAGATGCACGAAGATGCACGAAGATGAACGAAGATGCACGAAGATGCACGAAGATGCACGAAGATGCACGAAGATGCACGAAGATGCACGAAGATGCACGAAGATGAACGAAGATGAACGAAGATAAACGAAGATGAACGAAGATGAACGAAGATGAACGAAGATGCACGAAGATGCACGAAGATGCACGAAGATGCACGAAGATGCACGAAGATGCACGAAGATGCACGAAGATGAACGAAGATGCACGAAGATGAACGAAGATGCACGAAGATGCACGAAGATGCACGAAGATGAACGAAGATGCACGAAGATAAACGAAGATGCACCAAGTTGCACGAAGATGCACGAAGATGAACGAAGATGAACGAAGATAAACGAAGATGAACGAAGATGAACGAAGATGCACGAAGATGCACGAAGATGCACGAAGATGCACGAAGATGCACGAAGATGCACGAAGATACACGAAGATGAACGAAGATGTACGAAGATGCACGAAGATGCACGAAGATGCACGAAGATGCACGAAGATGCACGAAGATGAACGAAGATGAACGAAGATGAACGAAGATGCACGAAGATGCACGAAGATGCACGAAGATGCACGAAGATGCACGAAGATGCACGAAGATGCACGAAGATGCACGAAGATGAACGAAGATGAACGAAGATGAACGAAGATGAACGAAGATGCACGAAGATGCACGAAGATGAACGAAGATGCACGAAGATGCACGAAGATGCACGAAGATGCACGAAGATGCACGAAGATGCACGAAGATGCACGAAGATGAACGAAGATGCACGAAGATGCACGAAGATGCACGAAGATGCACGAAGATGCACGAAGATGAACGAAGATGCACGAAGTTGCACGAAGATGAACGAAGATGCACGAAGATGCACGAAGATGCACGAAGATGCACGAAGATGCACGAAGATGCACGAAGATGCACGAAGATGCACGAAGATGAACGAAGATGAACGAAGATGAACGAAGATGAACGAAGATGCACGAAGATGCACGAAGATGAACGAAGATGCACGAAGATGCACGAAGATGCACGAAGATGCACGAAGATGCACGAAGATGCACGAAGATGAACGAAGATGCACGAAGATGCACGAAGATGCACGAAGATGCACGAAGATGCACGAAGATGAACGAAGATGCACGAAGTTGCACGAAGATGAACGAAGATGCACGAAGATGCACGAAGATGCACGAAGATGCACGAAGATGCACGAAGATGAACGATGATGCACGAAGATGAACGAAGATGCACGAAGATGCACGAAGATGCACGAAGATGCACGAGAATGCACAAAGATGCACGAAGATGCACGAAGATGCACGAAGATGCACGAAGATGCACGAAGATGCACGAAGATGCACGAAGATGCACGAAGATGAACGAAGATGCACGAAGATGAACGAAGATGCACGAAGTTGCACGAAGATGCATGAAGATGCACGAAGATGCACGAAGATGAACGAAGATGAACGAAGATAAACGAAGATGAACGAAGATGCACGAAGATGAACGAAGATGAACGAAGATAAACGAAGATGAACGAAGATGAACGAAGATGCACGAAGATGCACGAAGATGCACGAAGATGAACGAAGATGCACGAAGATGCACGAGGATGCACGAAGATGTACGAAGATGCACGAAGATGTACGAAGATGCACGAAGATGCACGAAGATGCACGAAGATGCACGAAGATGCACGAAGATGAACGAAGATGAACGAAGATGAATGAAGATGCATGAAGATGCACGAAGATGCACGAAGATGCACGAAGTTGCACGAAGATGCACGAAGATGCACGAAGATGAACGAAGATGAACGAAGATAAACGAAGATGAACGAAGATGAACGAAGATGCACGAAGATGCACGAAGATGCACGAAGATGCACGAAGATGAACGAAGATGCACGAAGTTGCACGAAGATGCACGAAGATGCACGAAGATGCACGAAGATGCACGAAGATATACGAAGATGAACGATGATGCACGAAGATGAACGAAGATGCACGAAGATGCACGAAGATGCACGAAGATGCACGAAGATGCACGAAGATGCACGAAGATGCACGAAGATGCACGAAGATGAACGAAGATAAACGAAGATGAACGAAGATGAACGAAGATGAACGAAGATGCACGAAAATGCACGAAGATGCACGAAGATGCACGAAGATGCACGAAGATGCACGAAGATGCACGAAGATGCACGAAGATGCACGAAGATGCACGAAGATGAACGAAGATGAACGAAGATAAACGAAGATGAACGAAGATGAACGAAGATGCACGAAGATGCACGAAGATGCACGAAGATGCACGAAGATGCACGAAAATGCACGAAGATGCACGAAGATGCACGAAGATGCACGAAGATGCACGAAGATGCACGAAGATGCACGAAGATGCACGAAGATGCACGAAGATGCACGAAGATGAACGAAGATGCACGAAGTTGCACGAAGATGCACGAAGATGCACGAAGATGCACGAAGATGCACGAAGATGCACGAAGATGAACGATGATGCACGAAGATGAACGAAGATGCACGAAGATGCACGAAGATGCACGAGAATGCACAAAGATGCACGAAGATGCACGAAGATGCACGAAGATGAACGAAGATGCACGAAGATGCACGAAGATGCACGAAGATGAACGAAGATGAACGAAGATAAACGAAGATGAACGAAGATGAACGAAGATGCACGAAGATGCACGAAGATGCACGAAGATGCACGAAGATGAACGAAGATGCACGAAGTTGCACGAAGATGCACGAAGATGCACGAAGATGCACGAAGATGCACGAAGATGCACGAAGATGCACGAAGATGCACGAAGATGCACGAAGATGCACGAAGATGCACGAAGATGCACGAAGATGCACGAAGATGCACGAAGATGCACAAAGATGCACGAAGATGAACGAATATGCACGAAGATGAACGAAGATGCACGAAGATGCACGAAGATGCACGAAGATGCACGAAGATGAACGAAGATGCACGAAGATGAACGAAGATGCACGAAGTTGCACGAAGATGCACGAAAATGCACGAAGATGCACGAAGATGAACGAAAATGAACGAAGATGAACGAAGATGAACGAAGATGAACGAAGATGAACGAAGATGCACGAAGATGCACGAAGATGCACGAAGATAAACGAAGATGAACGAAGATGAACGAAGATGAACAAAGATGAACGAAGATGATGATGATGATGATGATGATGATGATGATGATGATGATGATGAACGGAGATGAACGAAGATGCACGAAGATGCACGAAGATGAACGAAGATGAACGAAGATGCACGAAGATGCACGAAGATGAACGAAGATGCACGAAGATGCACGAAGATGCACGAAGATGCACGAAGATGAACGAAGATGAACGAAGATAAACGAAGATAAACGAAGATGAACGAAGATGAACGAAGATGAACGAAGATGCACGAAGATGCACGAAGATGCACGAAGATGCACGAAGATGCACGAAGATGCACGAAGATGCACGGAGATGCACGAAAATGCACGAAGATGCACGAAGATGCACGAAGATGCACGAAGATGCACGAAGATGCACGAAGATGCACGAAGATGAACGCAGATGCACGAAGATGAACGAAGATGCACGAAGATGCACGAAGATGCACGAAGATGCACGAAGATGCACGATAATGAACGAAGATGCACGAAGATGCACGAAGATGCACGAAGATGCACGATGATGAACGAAGATGCACGAAGATGAACGAAGATGCACGA
This sequence comes from Plagiodera versicolora, assembly GCA_037013635.1. Classification (NCBI taxonomy): domain Eukaryota; kingdom Metazoa; phylum Arthropoda; class Insecta; order Coleoptera; family Chrysomelidae; genus Plagiodera; species Plagiodera versicolora. The sequence goes on from JAYMYH010000018.1 coordinate 2,866,344, forward strand.
AGTTGCACGAAGATGCACGAAGATGCACGAAGATGCACGAAGATGAACGAAGATGAACGAAGATGAACGAAGATGAACGAAGATGCACGAAGATGCACGAAGATGCACGCAGATGAACGAAGATGAACGAAGATGAACGAAGATGAACGAAGATGCACGAAGATGAACGAAGATACACGAAGATGCAAGAAGATGCACGAAGATGCACGAAGATGCACGAAGATGCACGAAGATGAACGAAAATGAACGAAGATAAACGAAGATGAACGAAGATGAACGAAGATGCACGAAGATGCACGAAGATGAACGAAGATGCACGAAGATGCACGAGGATGCACGAAAATGTACGAAGATGCACGAAGATGTACGAAGATGCACGAAGATGCACGAAGATGCACGAAGATGCACGAAGATGCACGAAGATGCACGAAGATGAACGAAGATGAACGAAGATGAACGAAGATGCACGAAGATGCACGAAGATGCACGAAGATGCACGAAGATGCACGAAGATGCACGAAGATGCACGAAGATGAACGATGATGCACGAAGATGAACGAAGATTAACGAAGATGAACGAAGATGAACGAAGATGAACGAAGATGAACGAAGATGAACGAAGATGAACGAAGATGAACGAAGATGCAAGAAGATGCACGAAGATGCACGAAGATGAACGAAGATGAACGAAGATGAACGAAGATGCACGAAGATGCACGAAGATGCACGAAGATGAACGAAGATGAACGAAGATAAACGAAGATGAACGAAGATGAACGAAGATGCACGAAGATGCACGAAGATGCACGAAGATGAACGAAGATGCACGAAGATGAACGAAGATGCACGAAGATGCACGAAGATGCACGAAGATGCACGAAGATGCACGAAGATGCACGATGATGAACGAAGATGCACGAAGATGCACGAAGATGCACGAAGATGCACGATGATGAACGAAGATGCACGAAGATGAACGAAGATGCACGAAGTTGCACGAAGATGCACGAAGATGCACGAAGATGCACGAAGATGAACGAAGATGAACGAAGATGAACGAAGATGAACGAAGATGAACGAAGATGCACGAAGATGCACGAAGATGCACGAAGATGAACGAAGATGAACGAAGATGAACGAAGATGAACGAAGATGAACGAAGATGAACGAAGATGCACGAAGATGAACGAAGATGCACGAAGATGCAAGACGATGCACGAAGATGCACGAAGATGCACGAAGATGAACGAAGATTAACGAAGATGAACGAAGATGCACGAAGATGCACGAAGATGCACGAAGATGAACGAAGATGAACGACGATAAACGAAGATGAACGAAGATGAACGAAGATGCACGAAGATGCACGAAGATGCACGAAGATGCACGAAGATGAACGAAGATGCACGAAGATGCACGAAGATGCACGAAGATGCACGAAGATGCACGAAGATGCACGAAGATGAACGAAGATGAACGAAGATGCACGAAGATGCACGAAGATGCACGAAGATGCACGAAGATGCACGAAGATGCACGAAGATGCACGAAGATGAACGAAGATGAACGAAGATAAACGAAGATGAACGAAGATGAACGAAGATGCACGAAGATGCACGAAGATGCACGAAGATGCACGAAGATGAACGAAGATTAACGAAGATGAACGAAGATGCACGAAGATGCACGAAGATGCACGAAGATGAACGAAGATGAACGACGATAAACGAAGATGAACGAAGATGAACGAAGATGCACGAAGATGCACGAAGATGCACGAAGATGCACGAAGATGAACGAAGATGCACGAAGATGCACGAAGATGCACGAAGATGCACGAAGATGCACGAAGATGCACGAAGATGAACGAAGATGAACGAAGATGCACGAAGATGCACGAAGATGCACGAAGATGCACGAAGATGCACGAAGATGCACGAAGATGCACGAAGATGAACGAAGATGAACGAAGATAAACGAAGATGAACGAAGATGAACGAAGATGCACGAAGATGCACGAAGATGCACGAAGATGCACGAAGATGCACGAAGATGCACGAAAATGCACGAAGATGCACGAAGATGAACGATGATGCACGAAGATGAACGAAGATGAACGAAGATGAACGAAGATGAACGGAGATGAACGAAGATGAACGAAGATGAACGAAGATGAACGAAGATGAACGAAGATGCAAGAAGATGCACGAAGATGCACGAAGATGAACGAAGATGAACGAAGATGAACGAAGATGCACGAAGATGCACGAAGATGCACGAAGATGAACGAAGATGAACGAAGATAAACGAAGATGAACGAAGATGAACGAAGATGCACGAAGATGCACGAAGATGCACGAAAATGAACGAAGATGCACGAAGATGAACGAAGATGCACGAAGATGCACGAAGATGCACGAAGATGCACGAAGATGCACGAAGATGCACGATGATGAACGAAGATGCACGAAGATGCACGAAGATGCACGAAGATGCACGATGATGAACGAAGATGCACGAAGATGAACGAAGATGCACGAAGTTGCACGAAGATGCACGAAGATGCACGAAGATGCACGAAGATGAACGAAGATGCACGAAGATGAACGAAGATGAACGAAGATGAACGAAGATGAACGAAGATGAACGGAGATGAACGAAGATGAACGAAGATGAACGAAGATGCACGAAGATGAACGAAGATGCACGAAGATGCAAGACGATGCACGAAGATGCACGAAGATGCACGAAGATGAACGAAGATTAACGAAGATGAACGAAGATGCACGAAGATGCACGAAGATGCACGAAGATGAACGAAGATGAACGAAGATAAACGAAGATGAACGAAGATGAACGAAGATGCACGAAGATGCACGAAGATGCACGAAGATGCACGAAGATGAACGAAGATGCACGAAGATGCACGAAGATGCACGAAGATGCACGAAGATGCACGAAGATGCACGAAGATGCACGAAGATGAACGAAGATAAACGAAGATGAACGAAGATGAACGAAGATGCACGAAGATGCACGAAGATGCACGAAGATGCACGAAGATGAACGAAGATTAACGAAGATGAACGAAGATGCACGAAGATGCACGAAGATGCACGAAGATGAACGAAGATGAACGACGATAAACGAAGATGAACGAAGATGAACGAAGATGCACGAAGATGCACGAAGATGCACGAAGATGCACGAAGATGAACGAAGATGCACGAAGATGAACGAAGATGCACGAAGATGCACGAAGATGCACGAAGATGCACGAAGATGAACGAAGATGCACGAAGATGCACGAAGATGCACGAAGATGCACGAAGATGCACGAAGATGCACGAAGATGAACGAAGATGAACGAAGATGCACGAAGATGCACGAAGATGCACGAAGATGCACGAAGATGCACGAAGATGCACGAAGATGCACGAAGATGAACGAAGATGAACGAAGATAAACGAAGATGAACGAAGATGAACGAAGATGCACGAAGATGCACGAAGATGCACGAAGATGCACGAAGATGCACGAAGATGCACGAAAATGCACGAAGATGCACGAAGATGAACGATGATGCACGAAGATGAACGAAGATGAACGAAGATGAACGAAGATGAACGGAGATGAACGAAGATGAACGAAGATGAACGAAGATGAACGAAGATGAACGAAGATGCAAGAAGATGCACGAAGATGCACGAAGATGAACGAAGATGAACGAAGATGAACGAAGATGCACGAAGATGCACGAAGATGCACGAAGATGAACGAAGATGAACGAAGATAAACGAAGATGAACGAAGATGAACGAAGATGCACGAAGATGCACGAAGATGCACGAAAATGAACGAAGATGCACGAAGATGAACGAAGATGCACGAAGATGCACGAAGATGCACGAAGATGCACGAAGATGCACGAAGATGCACGATGATGAACGAAGATGCACGAAGATGCACGAAGATGCACGAAGATGCACGATGATGAACGAAGATGCACGAAGATGAACGAAGATGCACGAAGTTGCACGAAGATGCACGAAGATGCACGAAGATGCACGAAGATGAACGAAGATGCACGAAGATGAACGAAGATGAACGAAGATGAACGAAGATGAACGAAGATGAACGGAGATGAACGAAGATGAACGAAGATGAACGAAGATGCACGAAGATGAACGAAGATGCACGAAGATGCAAGACGATGCACGAAGATGCACGAAGATGCACGAAGATGAACGAAGATTAACGAAGATGAACGAAGATGCACGAAGATGCACGAAGATGCACGAAGATGAACGAAGATGAACGAAGATAAACGAAGATGAACGAAGATGAACGAAGATGCACGAAGATGCACGAAGATGCACGAAGATGCACGAAGATGAACGAAGATGCACGAAGATGCACGAAGATGCACGAAGATGCACGAAGATGCACGAAGATGCACGAAGATGCACGAAGATGAACGAAGATGAACGAAGATGCACGAAGATGCACGAAGATGCACGAAGATGCACGAAGATGCACGAAGATGCACGAAGATGCACGAAGATGCACGAAGATGAACGAAGATGAACGAAGATAAACGAAGATGAACGAAGATGAACGAAGATGCACGAAGATGCACGAAGATGCACGAAGATGCACGAAGATGCACGAAGATGCACGAAAATGCATGAAGATGCACGAAGATGCACGAAAATGCACGAAGATGCACGAAGATGCACGAAGATGCACGAAGATGCACGAAGATGCACGAAGATGCACGAAGATGCACGAAGATGAACGAAGATGCACGAAGATGCACGAAGATGCACGAAGATGCACGAAGATGCACGAAGATGAACGATGATGCACGAAGATGAACGAAGATGAACGAAGATGAACGGAGATGCACGAAGATGAACGAAGATGCACGAAGATGCAAGAAGATGCACGAAGATGCACGAAGATGCACGAAGATGAACGAAGATTAACGAAGATGAACGAAGATGCAAGAAGATGCACGAAGATGCACGAAGATGAACGAAGATGAACGAAGATAAACGAAGATGAACGAAGATGAACGAAGATGCACGAAGATGAACGAAGATGAACGAAGATGCACGAAGATGCACGAAGATGCACGAAGATGAACGAAGATGAACGAAGATGCACGAAGATGCACGAAGATGAACGAAGATGCACGAAGATGCACGATGATGCACGAAGATGCACGAAGATGCACGAAGATGCACGAAGATGAACGAAGATGAACGAAGATAAACGAAGATAAACGAAGATGAACGAAGATGAACGAAGATGAACGAAGATGAACGAAGATGCACGAAGATGCACGAAGATGCACGAAGATAAACGAAGATGAACGAAGATGAACGATGATGAACGAAGATGCACGAAGATGCACGAAGATGCACGAAGATGCACGAAGATGCACGAAGATGCACGAAGATGCACGAAGATGCACGAAGATGCACGAAGATGAACGAAGATGCACGAAGATGAACGAAGATGCACGAAGATGCACGAAGATGCACGAAGATGCACGAAGATGCACGAAGATGCACGATGATGAACGAAGATGCACGAAGATGCACGAAGATGCACGAAGATGCACGAAGATGCACGATGATGAACGAAGATGCACGAAGATGAACGAAGATGCACGAAGTTGCACGAAGATGCACGAAGATGCACGAAGATGCACGAAGATGAACGAAGATGAACGAAGATGAACGAAGATGAACGAAGATGAACGAAGATGCACGAAGATGCACGAAGATGCACGAAGATGAACGAAGATGAACGAAGATGAACGAAGATGAACGAAGATGAACGGAGATGAACGAAGATGAACGAAGATGAACGAAGATGCACGAAGATGAACGAAGATGCACGAAGATGCAAGACGATGCACGAAGATGTACGAAAATGCACGAAGATGAACGAAGATTAACGAAGATGAACGAAGATGCACGAAGATGCACGAAGATGCACGAAGATGAACGAAGATGAACGAAGATAAACGAAGATGAACGAAGATGAACGAAGATGCACGAAGATGCACGAAGATGCACGAAGATGCACGAAGATGAACGAAGATGCACGAAGATGCACGAAGATGCACGAAGATGCACGAAGATGCACGAAGATGAACGAAGATGAACGAAGATGCACGAAGATGCACGAAGATGCACGAAGATGCACGAAGATGCACGAAGATGCACGAAGATGCACGAAGATGCACGAAGATGAACGAAGATGAACGAAGATAAACGAAGATGAACGAAGATGAACGAAGATGCACGAAGATGCACGAAGATGCACGAAGATGCACGAAGATGCACGAAGATGCACGAAAATGCACGAAGATGCACGAAGATGCACGAAGATGCACGAAGATGCACGAAGATGCACGAAGATGCACGAAGATGCACGAAGATGCACGAAGATGCACGAAGATGAACGAAGATGCACGAAGATGCACGAAGATGCACGAAGATGCACGAAGATGAACGATGATGCACGAAGATGAACGAAGATGAACGAAGATGAACGGAGATGCACGAAGATGAACGAAGATGCACGAAGATGCAAGAAGATGCACGAAGATGCACGAAGATGCACGAAGATGAACGAAGATTAACGAAGATGAACGAAGATGCACGAAGATGCACGAAGATGCACGAAGATGAACGAAGATGAACGAAGATAAACGAAGATGAACGAAGATGAACGAAGATGCACGAAGATGCACGAAGATGAACGAAGATGAACGAAGATGCACGAAGATGCACGAAGATGCACGAAGATGAACGAAGATGAACGAAGATGCACGAAGATGCACGAAGATGAACGAAGATGCACGAAGATGCACGATGATGCACGAAGATGCACGAAGATGCACGAAGATGCACGAAGATGAACGAAGATGAACGAAGATAAACGAAGATAAACGAAGATGAACGAAGATGAACGAAGATGAACGAAGATGCACGAAGATGCACGAAGATGCACGAAGATGCACGAAGATGCACGAAGATGCACGAAGATGCACGAAGATGCACGGAGATGCACGAAAATGCACGAAGATGCACGAAGATGCACGAAGATGCACGAAGATGAACGAAGATGCACGAAGATGAACGAAGATGCACGAAGATGCACGAAGATGCACGAAGATGCACGAAGATGCACGATGATGAACGAAGATGCACGAAGATGCACGAAGATGCACGAAGATGCACGATGATGAACGAAGATGCACGAAGATGAACGAAGATGCACGAAGTTGCACGAAGATGCACGAAGATGCACGAAGATGCACGAAGATGAACGAAGATGAACGAAGATGAACGAAGATGAACGAAGATGAACGAAGATGAACGAAGATGCACGAAGATGCACGAAGATGAACGAAGATGAACGAAGATGAACGAAGATGAACGAAGATGCACGAAGATGAACGAAGATGCACGAAGATGCAAGAAAATGCACGAAGATGCACGAAGATGCACGAAGATGAACGAAGATTAACGAAGATGAACGAAGATGCACGAAGATGCACGAAGATGAACGAAGATTAACGAAGATGAACGAAGATGCACGAAGATGCACGAAGATGAACGAAGAAGAACGAAGATAAACGAAGATGAACGAAGATGAACGAAGATGCACGAAGATGCACGAAGATGAACGAAGATGCACGAAGATGCACGAGGATGCACGAAGATGTACGAAGATGCACGAAGATGTACGAAGATGCACGAAGATGCACGAAGATGCACGAAGATGCACGAAGATGCACGAAGATGCACGAAGATGAACGAAGATGAACGAAGATGAACGAAGATGCACGAAGATGCACGAAGATGCACGAAGATGCACGAAGATGCACGAAGATGAACGATGATGCACGAAGATGAACGAAGATGAACGAAGATGAACGAAGATGAACAAAGATGAACGAAGATGAACGAAGATGAACGAAGATGCACGAAGATGCACGAAGATGAACGAAGATGCACGAAGATGCACGAGGATGCACGAAGATGTACGAAGATGCACGAAGATGTACGAAGATGCACGAAGATGCACGAAGATGCACGAAGATGCACGAAGATGCACGAAGATGAACGAAGATGAACGAAGATGAACGAAGATGCACGAAGATGCACGAAGATGCACGAAGATGCACGAAGATGCACGAAGATGCACGAAGATGAACGAAGATGAACGAAGATGAACGAAGATGCACGAAGATGCACGAAGATGAACGAAAATGAACGAAGATAAACGAAGATGAACGAAGATGAACGAAGATGCACGAAGATGCACGAAGATGCACGAAGATGAACGAAGATGAACGAAGATGAACGAAGATGCACGAAGATGCACGAAGATGCACGAAGATGCACGAAGATAAACGAAGATGAACGCAGATGAACGAAGATGAACGAAGATGCACGAAGATGCACGAAGATGCACGAAGATGCACGAAGATGCACGAAGATGCACGAAGATGCACGAAGATGCACGAAGATGCACGAAGATGCACGAAGATGCACGAAGATGCACGAAGATGCACGAAGATGCACGAAGATGCACGAAGATGCACGAAGATGCACGAAGATGCACGAAGATGAACGAAGATGCACGAAGATGCACGAAGATGCACGAAGTTGCACGAAGATGCACGAAGATGCACGAAGATGCACGAAGATGAACGATGATGCACGAAGATGGACAGAGATGCACGAAGATGCACGAAGATGAACGAAGATGCACGAAGATGAACGAAGATGCACGAAGATGCACGAAGATGCACGAAGATGCACGAAGATGCACGATGATGAACGAAGATGCACGAAGATGCACGAAGATGCACGAAGATGCACGATGATGAACGAAGATGCACGAAGATGAACGAAGATGCACGAAGTTGCACGAAGATGCACGAAGATGCACGAAGATGCACGAAGATGAACGAAGATGAACGAAGATGAACGAAGATGAACGAAGATGAACGAAGATGCACGAAGATGCACGAAGATGAACGAAGAAGAACGAAGATGAACGAAGATGCACGAAGATGAACGAAGATGCACGAAGATGCAAGAAGATGCACGAAGATGCACGAAGATGCACGAAGATGAACGAAGATTAACGAAGATGAACGAAGATGCACGAAGATGCACGAAGATTAACGAAGATGAACGAAGATGCACGAAGATGCACGAAGATGCACGAAGATGCACGAAGATGCACTAAGATGCACGAAGATGAACGAAGATGCACGAAGATGCACGAAGATGCACGAAGATGAACGAAGATGCACGAAGATGCACGAAGATGCACGAAGATGCACGAAGATGCACGAAGATGCACGAAGATGCACGAAGATGCACGAAGATGCACGAAGATGCACGAAGATGAACGAAGATGCACGAAGATGCACGAAGATGCACGAAGTTGCACGAAGATGCACGAAGATGCACGAAGATGCACGAAGATGCACGAAGATGAACGATGATGCACGAAGATGCACGAAGATGCACGAAGATGCACGAAGATGAACGATGATGCACGAAGATGGACAGAGATGCACGAAGATGCACGAAGATGAACGAAGATGCACGAAGATGAACGAAGATGCACGAAGATGCACGAAGATGCACGAAGATGAACAAAGATGCACGAAGATGCACGAAGATGCACAAAGATGCACGAAGATGCACGAAGATGCACGAAGATGCACGAAGATGAACGAAGATGAACGAAGATGCACGAATATGCACGAAGATGCACGAAGATGAACGAAGATGAACGAAGATGAACGAAGATGCACGAAGATGCACAAAGATGCACGAAGATGCACGAAGATGCACGAAGATGCACGAAGATGCACGAAGATGAACGAAGATGAACGAAGATGCACGAATATGCACGAAGATGCACGAAGATGCACGAAGATGCACGAAAATGCACGAAGATGCACGAAGATGCACGAAGATGCACGAAGATGCACGAAGATGCACGAAGATGAACGAAGATGCACGAAGATGCACGAAGATGCACAAAGATGCACGAAGATGCACGAAGATGCACGAAGATGAACGAAGATGAACGAAGATGCACGAAGATGCACGAAGATGCACAAAGATGCACGAAGATGCACGAAGATGCACGAAGATGCACGAAGATGAACGAAGATGAACGAAGATGCACGAATATGCACGAAGATGCACGAAGATGCACGAAGATGCACGAAGATGCACGAAGATGCACGAAGATGCACGAAGATGCACGAAGATGAACGAAGATGCACGAAGATGCACGAAGATGCACGAAGATGCACGAAGATGCACGAAGATGCACGAAGATGAACGAAGATGAACGATGATGCACGAAGATGCACAAAGATGCACGAAGATGCACGAAGATGCACGAAGATGCACGAAGATGAACGAAGATGAACGAAGATGCACGAATATGCACGAAGATGCACGAAGATGCACGAAGATGCACGAAGATGCACGAAGATGCACGAAGATGTACGAAGATGCACGAAGATGAACGAAGATGCACGAAGATGCACGAAGATGCACGAAGATGCACGAAGATGCACGAAGATGCACGAAGATGCACGAAGATGCACGAAGATGGACGAAGATGCACGAAGATGCACGAAGATGCACGAAGATGCACGAAGATGCACGAAGATGCACGAAGATGAACGAAGATGCACGAAGATGCACGAAGATGCACGAAGTTGCACGAAGATGCACGAAGATGCACGAAGATGCACGAAGATGAACGATGATGCACGAAGATGGACAGAGATGCACGAAGATGCACGAAGATGAACGAAGATGCACGAAGATGAACGAAGATGCACGGAGATGCACGAAGATGCACGATGATGAACGAAGATGCACGAAGATGCACGAAGATGCACGAAGATGCACGATGATGAACGAAGATGCACGAAGATGAACGTAGATGCACGAAGTTGCACGAAGATGCACGAAGATGCACAAAGATGCACGAAGATGCACGAAGATGAACGAAGATGAACGAAGATGAACGAAGATGAACGAAGATGAACGAAGATGCACGAAGATGCACGAAGATGAACGAAGATGAACGAAGATGAACGAAGATGCACGAAGATGAACGAAGATGCACGAAGATGCAAGAAGATGCACGAAGATGCACGAAGATGCACGAAGATGAACGAAGATTAACGAAGATGAACGAAGATGCACGAAGATGCACGAAGATGCACGAAGATGCACGAAGATGCACTAAGATGCACGAAGATGAACGAAGATGAACGAAGATAAACGAAGATGAACGAAGATGAACGAAGATGAACGAAGATGCACGAAGATGCACGAAGATGCACGAAGATGCACGAAGATGCACGAAGATGCACGAAGATGCACGAAGATGCACGAAGATGCACGAAGATGCACGAAGATGCACGAAGATGCACGAAGATGCACGAAGATGAACGAAGATGCACGAAGATGCACGAAGATGCACGAAGTTGCACGAAGATGCACGAAGATGCACGAAGATGCACGAAGATGCACGAAGATGAACGATGATGCACGAAGATGGACAGAGATGCACGAAGATGCACGAAAATGAACGAAGATGCACGAAGATGAACGAAGATGCACGAAGATGCACGAAGATGCACGAAGATGCACGAAGATGCACGAAGATGCACGAAGATGCACGAAGATGCACGAAGATGAACGAAGATGCACGAAGATGCACGAGGATGCACGAAGATGTACGAAGATGCACGAAGATGTACGAAGATGCACGAAGATGCACGAAGATGCACGAAGATGCACGAAGATGCACGGAGATGAACGAAGATGAACGAAGATGAACGAAGATGCACGAAGATGCACGGAGATGCACGAAGATGCACGAAGATGCACGAAGATGAACGATGATGCACGAAGATGAATGAAGATGAACGAAGATGAACGAAGATGAACAAAGATGAACGAAGATGAACGAAGATGAACGAAGATGAACGAAGATGAACGAAGATGAACGAAGATGAACGAAGATGAACGAAGATGCAAGAAGATGCACGAAGATGCACGAAGATGAACGAAGATGAACGAAGATGCACGAAGATGCACGAAGATGCACGAAGATGAACGAAGATGAACGAAGATAAACGAAGATGAACGAAGATGAACGAAGATGCACGAAGATGCACGAAGATGCACGAAGATGAACGAAGATGATCGAAGATGAACGAAGATGCACGAAGATGCACGAAGATGCACGAAGATGCACGAAGATGCACGAAGATGCACTAAGATGCACGAAGATGAACGAAGATGAACGAAGATGAACGAAGATGAACGAAGATGCACGAAGATGCACGAAGATGCACGAAGATGCACGAAGATGCACGAAGATGCACGAAGATGCACAAAGATGCACGAAGATGCACGAAGATGCACGAAGATGAACGAAGATGCACGAAGATGAACGAAGATGCACGAAGTTGCACGAAGATGCACGAAGATGCACGAAGATGCACGAAGATGCACGAAGATGAACGATGATGCACGAAGATGAACGGAGATGCACGAAGATGCACGAAGATGGACGAAGATGCACAAAGATGCACGAAGATGCACGAAGATGCACGAAGATGCACGAAGATGCACGAAGAATCACGAAGATGCACGAAGATGAACGAAGATGAACGAAGATAAACGAAGATGAACGAAGATGAACGAAGATGAACGAAGATGAACGAAGATGAACGAAGATGCACGAAGATGCACGAAGATGCACGAAGATGAACGAAGATGCACGAAGATGCACGAAGATGCACAAAGATGCACGAAGATGCACGAAGATGCACGAAGATGAACGAAGATGAACGAAGATGCACGAAGATGCACGAAGATGCACAAAGATGCACGAAGATGCACGAAGATGCACGAAGATGCACGAAGATGAACGAAGATGAACGAAGATGCACGAATATGCACGAAGATGCACGAAGATGCACGAAGATGCACGAAGATGCACGAAGATGCACGAAGATGCACGAAGATGAACGAAGATGCACGAAGATGCACGAAGATGCACGAAGATGAACGAAGATGAACGATGATGCACGAAGATGCACAAAGATGCACGAAGATGCACGAAGATGCACGAAGATGTACGAAGATGAACGAAGATGAACGAAGATGCACGAATATGCACGAAGATGCACGAAGATGCACGAAGATGCACGAAGATGCACGAAGATGCACGAAGATGTACGAAGATGCACGAAGATGAACGAAGATGCACGAAGATGCACGAAGATGCACGAAGATGCACGAAGATGCACGAAGATGCACGAAGATGCACGAAGATGCACGAAGATGGACGAAGATGCACGAAGATGCACGAAGATGCACGAAGATGCACGAAGATGCACGAAGATGCACGAAGATGCACGAAGATGAACGAAGATGCACGAAGATGCACGAAGATGCACGAAGTTGCACGAAGATGCACGAAGATGCACGAAGATGAACGATGATGCACGAAGATGGGCAGAGATGCACGAAGATGCACGAAGATGAACGAAGATGCACGAAGATGAACGAAGATGCACGGAGATGCACGAAGATGCACGAAGATGCACGAAGATGCACGATGATGAACGAAGATGCACGAAGATGCACGAAGATGCACGAAGATGCACGATGATGAACGAAGATGCACGAAGATGAACGAAGATGCACGAAGTTGCACGAAGATGCACGAAGATGCACGAAGATGCACGAAGATGCACGAAGATGAACGAAGATGAACGAAGATGAACGAAGATGAACGAAGATGAACGAAGATGCACGAAGATGCACGAAGATGAACGAAGATGAACGAAGATGAACGAAGATGCACGAAGATGAACGAAGATGCACGAAGATGCAAGAAGATGCACGAAGATGCACGAAGATGCACGAAGATGAACGAAGATTAACGAAGATGAACGAAGATGCACGAAGATGCACGAAGATGCACGAAGATGCACGAAGATGCACTAAGATGCACGAAGATGAACGAAGATGAACGAAGATAAACGAAGATGAACGAAGATGAACGAAGATGAACGAAGATGCACGAAGATGCACGAAGATGCACGAAGATGCACGAAGATGCACGAAGATGCACGAAGATGCACGAAGATGCACGAAGATGCACGAAGATGCACGAAGATGCACGAAGATGCACGAAGATGCACGAAGATGCACGAAGATGCACGAAGATGCACGAAGATGCACGAAGATGAACGAAGATGCACGAAGATGCACGAAGATGCACGAAGTTGCACGAAGATGCACGAAGATGCACGAAGATGCACGAAGATGCACGAAGATGAACGATGATGCACGAAGATGGACAGAGATGCACGAAGATGCACGAAGATGAACGAAGATGCACGAAGATGAACGAAGATGCACGAAGATGCACGAAGATGCACGAAGATGCACGAAGATGCACGAAGATGCACGAAGATGCACGAAGATGCACGAAGATGCACGAAGATGCACGAAGATGAACGAAGATGCACGAAGATGCACGAGGATGCACGAAGATGTACGAAGATGCACGAAGATGTACGAAGATGCACGAAGATGCACGAAGATGCACGAAGATGCACGAAGATGCACGGAGATGAACGAAGATGAACGAAGATGAACGAAGATGCACGAAGATGCACGGAGATGCACGAAGATGCACGAAGATGCACGAAGATGAACGATGATGCACGAAGATGAATGAAGATGAACGAAGATGAACGAAGATGAACGAAGATGAACAAAGATGAACGAAGATGAACGAAGATGAACGAAGATGAACGAAGATGAACGAAGATGAACGAAGATGAACGAAGATGAACGAAGATGAACGAAGATGCAAGAAGATGCACGAAGATGCACGAAGATGAACGAAGATGAACGAAGATGAACGAAGATGCACGAAGATGCACGAAGATGCACGAAGATGAACGAAGATGAACGAAGATAAACGAAGATGAACGAAGATGAACGAAGATGCACGAAGATGCACGAAGATGCACGAAGATGAACGAAGATGATCGAAGATGAACGAAGATGCACGAAGATGCACGAAGATGCACGAAGATGCACGAAGATGCACGAAGATGCACGAAGATGCACTAAGATGCACGAAGATGAACGAAGATGAACGAAGATGAACGAAGATGAACGAAGATGCACGAAGATGCACGAAGATGCACGAAGATGCACGAAGATGCACAAAGATGCACGAAGATGCACGCGAAGATGCACGAAGATGAACGAAGATGCACGAAGATGCACGAAGATGCACGAAGATGAACGAAGATGCACGGAGTTGCACGAAGATGCACGAAGATGCACGCGAAGATGCACGAAGATGAACGAAGATGCACGAAGATGAACGAAGATGCACGAAGTTGCACGAAGATGCACGAAGATGCACGAAGATGCACGAAGATGAACGATGATGCACGAAGATGAACGGAGATGCACGAAGATGCACGAAGATGGACGAAGATGCACAAAGATGCACGAAGATGCACGAAGATGCACGAAGATGCACGAAGATGCACGAAGAATCACGAAGATGCACGAAGATGAACGAAGATGAACGAAGATAAACGAAGATGAACGAAGATGAACGAAGATGAACGAAGATGAACGAAGATGCACGAAGATGCACGAAGATGCACGAAGATGCACGAAGATGCACGAAGATGCACGAAGATGCACGAAGATGCACAAAGATGCACGAAGATGCACGAAGATGCACGAAGATGCACGAAGATGCACGAAGATGAACGAAGATGAACGAAGATAAACGAAGATGAACGAAGATGAACGAAGATGAACGAAGATGCACGAAGATGCACGAAGATGCACGAAGATGCACGAAGATGCACGAAGATGCACGAAGATGCACGAAGATGCACGAAGATGCACGAAGATGCACGAAGATGAACGAAGATGCACGAAGTTGCACGAAGATGCACGAAGATGCACGAAGATGCACGAAGATGCACGAAGATGCACGAAGATGCACGAAGATGAACGATGATGCACGAAGATGAACGAAGATGCACGAAGATGCACGAAGATGCACGAGAATGCACAAAGATGCACGAAGATGCACGAAGATGCACGAAGATGCACGAAGATGCACGAAGATGCACGAAGATGCACGAAGATGCACGAAGATGCACGAAGATGCACGAAGATGCACGAAGATGCACGAAGATGCACGAAGATGCACGAAGATGCACGAAGATGCACGAAGATGCACGAAGATGCACGAAGATGCACGAAGATGCACGAAGATGCACGAAGATGCACGAAGATGAACGAAGATGCACGAAGATGAACGAAGATGCACGAAGATGCACGAAGATGCACGAAGATGAACGAAGATGCACGAAGATGAACGAAGATGCACGAAGTTGCACGAAGATGCACGAAGATGCACGAAGATGAACGAAGATGCACGAAGATGAACGAAGATGCACGAAGTTGCACGAAGATGCACGAAGATGCACGAAGATGCACGAAGATGAACGAAGATGAACGAAGATAAACGAAGATGAACGAAGATGCACGAAGATGAACGAAGATGAACGAAGATAAACGAAGATGAACGAAGATGAACGAAGATGCACGAAGATGCACGAAGATGCACGAAGATGAACGAAGATGCACGAAGATGCACAAGGATGCACGAAGATGTACGAAGATGCACGAAGATGTACGGAGATGCACGAAGATGCACGAAGATGCACGAAGATGCACGAAGATGCACGAAGATGAACGAAGATGCACGATGATGCACGAAGATGCACGAAGATGCACGAAGATGCACGAAGATGCACGAAGATGCACGAAGAATCACGAAGATGCACGAAGATGAACGAAGATGAACGAAGATAAACGAAGATGAACGAAGATGAACGAAGATGAACGAAGATGAACGAAGATGAACGAAGATGAACGAAGATGCACGAAGATGCACGAAGATGCACGAAGATGCACGAAGATGCACGAAGATGCACGAAGATGCACGAAGATGAACGAAGATGCACGAAGATGCACGAAGATGCACGAAGATGCACGAAGATGCACGAAGATGCACGAAGATGAACGAAGATGCACGAAGTTGCACGAAGATGCACGAAGATGCACGAAGATGCACGAAGATGCACGAAGATGAACGATGATGCACGAAGATGAACGAAGATGCACGAAGATGCACGAAGATGCACGAGAATGCACAAAGATGCACGAAGATGCACGAAGATGCACGAAGATGCACGAAGATGCACGAAGATGAACGAAGATGAACGAAGATAAACGAAGATGAACGAAGATGAACGAAGATGAACGAAGATGCACGAAGATGCACGAAGATGCACGAAGATGCACGAAGATGCACGAAGATGCACGAAGATGCACGAAGATGAACGAAGATGCACGAAGATGAACGAAGATGCACGAAGATGCACGAAGATGCACGAAGATGAACGAAGATGCACGAAGATGAACGAAGATGCACGAAGTTGCACGAAGATGCACGAAGATGCACGAAGATGCACGAAGATGAACGAAGATGAACGAAGATAAACGAAGATGAACGAAGATGCACGAAGATGAACGAAGATGAACGAAGATAAACGAAGATAAACGAAGATGAACGAAGATGAACGAAGATGCACGAAGATGCACGAAGATGCACGAAGATGCACGAAGATGAACGAAGATGCACGAAGATGCACGAGGATGCACGAAGATGTACGAAGATGCACGAAGATGTACGAAGATGCACGAAGATGCACGAAGATGCACGAAGATGCACGAAGATGCACGAAGATGAACGAAGATGAACGAAGATGAACGAAGATGAACGAAGATGAACGAAGATGCACGAAGATGCACGAAGATGCACGAAGATGCACGAAGATGCACGAAGATGAACGAAGATGAACGAAGATAAACGAAGATGAACGAAGATGAACGAAGATGCACGAAGATGCACGAAGATGCACGAAGATGCACGAAGATGCACGAAGATGCACGAAGATGCACGAAGATGCACGAAGATGCACGAAGATGCACGAAGATGCACGAAGATGCACGAAGATGAACGAAGATGCACGAAGTTGCACGAAGATGCACGAAGATGCACGAAGATGCACGAAGATGCACGAAGATGAACGATGATGCACGAAGATGAACGAAGATGCACGAAGATGCACGAAGATGCACGAGAATGCACAAAGATGCACGAAGATGCACGAAGATGCACGAAGATGCACGAAGATGAACGAAGATGAACGAAGATAAACGAAGATGAACGAAGATGAACGAAGATGAACGAAGATGCACGAAGATGCACGAAGATGCACGAAGATGCACGAAGATGCACGAAGATGCACGAAGATGCACGAAGATGCACGAAGATGCACGAAGATGCACGAAGATGCACGAAGATGCACGAAGTTGCACGAAGATGCACGAAGATGCACGAAGATGCACGAAGATGAACGAAGATAAACGAAGATGAACGAAGATGCACGAAGATGAACGAAGATGAACGAAGATAAACGAAGATGAACGAAGATGAACGAAGATGCACGAAGATGCACGAAGATGCACGAAGATGCACGAAGATGAACGAAGATGCACGAAGATGCACGAGGATGCACGAAGATGTACGAAGATGCACGAAGATGCACGAAGATGCACGAAGATGCACGAAGATGCACGAAGATGAACGAAGATGAACGAAGATGAATGAAGATGCACGAAGATGCACGAAGATGCACGAAGATGCACGAAGATGCACGAAGATGCACGAAGATGCACGAAGATGCACGAAGATGAACGAAGATGAACGAAGATAAACGAAGATGAACGAAGATGAACGAAGATGAACGAAGATGCACGAAGATGCACGAAGATGCACGAAGATGCACGAAGATGCACGAAGATGCACGAAGATGCACGAAGATGCACGAAGATGCACGAAGATGCACGAAGATGCACGAAGATGCACGAAGATGCACGAAGATGCACGAAGATGCACGAAGATGCACGAAGATGCACGAAGATGCACGAAGATGAACGAAGATGCACGGAGTTGCACGAAGATGCACGAAGATGCACGAAGATGCACGAAGATGCACGAAGATATACGAAGATGAACGATGATGCACGAAGATGAACGAAGATGCACGAAGATGCACGAAGATGCACGAAGATGCACGAAGATGCACGAAGATGCACGATGATGCACGAAGATGAACGAAGATGAACGAAGATAAACGAAGATGAACGAAGATGAACGAAGATGAACGAAGATGCACGAAAATGCACGAAGATGCACGAAGATGCACGAAGATGCACGAAGATGCACGAAGATGCACGAAGATGCACGAAGATGCACGAAGATGCACGAAGATGCACGAAGATGCACGAAGATGCACGAAGATGCACGAAGATGAACGAAGATGCACGAAGATGAACGAAGATGCACGAAGATGCACGAAGATGCACGAAGATGCACGAAGATGAACGAAGATGCACGAAGATGAACGAAGATGCACGAAGTTGCACGAAGATGCACGAAGATGCACGAAGATGCACGAAGATGCACGAAGATGCACGAAGATAAACGAAGATGAACGAAGATGAACGAAGATGAACAAAGATGAACGAAGATGATGATGATGATGATGATGATGATGATGATGATGATGATGATGAACGGAGATGAACGAAGATGCACGAAGATGCACGAAGATGCACGAAGATGAACGAAGATGAACGAAGATGCACGAAGATGCACGAAGATGAACGAAGATGCACGAAGATGCACGAAGATGCACGAAGATGCACGAAGATGCACGAAGATGCACGAAGATGAACGAAGATGAACGAAGATAAACGAAGATAAACGAAGATGAACGAAGATGAACGAAGATGAACGAAGATGCACGAAGATGCACGAAGATGCACGAAGATGCACGAAGATGCACGAAGATGCACGAAGATGCACGGAGATGCACGAAAATGCACGAAGATGCACGAAGATGCACGAAGATGCACGAAGATGCACGAAGATGAACGCAGATGCACGAAGATGAACGAAGATGCACGAAGATGCACGAAGATGCACGAAGATGCACGATGATGAACGAAGATGCACGAAGATGCACGAAGATGCACGAAGATGCACGATGATGAACGAAGATGCACGAAGATGAACGAAGATGCACGAAGTTGCACGAAGATGCACGAAGATGCACGAAGATGCACGAAGATGAACGAAGATGAACGAAGATGAACGAAGATGAACGAAGATGAACGAAGATGCACGAAGATGCACGAAGATGCACGCAGATGAACGAAGATGAACGAAGATGAACGAAGATGAACGAAGATGAACGAAGATGCACGAAGATGAACGAAGATACACGAAGATGCAAGAAGATGCACGAAGATGCACGAAGATGCACGAAGATGCACGAAGATGAACGAAAATGAACGAAGATAAACGAAGATGAACGAAGATAAACGAAGATGCACGAAGATGCACGAAGATGAACGAAGATGCACGAAGATGCACGAGGATGCACGAAGATGTACGAAGATGCACGAAGATGTACGAAGATGCACGAAGATGCACGAAGATGCACGAAGATGCACGAAGATGCACGAAGATGCACGAAGATGAACGAAGATGAACGAAGATGAACGAAGATGCACGAAGATGCACGAAGATGCACGAAGATGCACGAAGATGCACGAAGATGCACGAAGATGCACGAAGATGAACGATGATGCACGAAGATGAACGAAGATGAACGAAGATGAACGAAGATGAACGAAGATGAACGAAGATGAACGAAGATGAACGAAGATGAACGAAGATGAACGAAGATGCAAGAAGATGCACGAAGATGCACGAAGATGAACGAAGATGAACGAAGATGAACGAAGATGCACGAAGATGCACGAAGATGCACGAAGATGAACGAAGATGAACGAAGATAAACGAAGATGAACGAAGATGAACGAAGATGCACGAAGATGCACGAAGATGCACGAAGATGAACGAAGATGCACGAAGATGAACGAAGTTGCACGAAGATGCACGAAGATGCACGAAGATGCACGAAGATGCACGAAGATGCACGATGATGAACGAAGATGCACGAAGATGCACGAAGATGCACGAAGATGCACGATGATGAACGAAGATGCACGAAGATGAACGAAGATGCACGAAGTTGCACGAAGATGCACGAAGATGCACGAAGATGCACGAAGATGAACGAAGATGAACGAAGATGAACGAAGATGAACGAAGATGAACGAAGATGCACGAAGATGTACGAAGATGCACGAAGATGAACGAAGATGAACGAAGATGAACGAAGATGAACGAAGATGAACGAAGATGAACGAAGATGCACGAAGATGAACGAAGATGCACGAAGATGCAAGACGATGCACGAAGATGCACGAAGATGCACGAAGATGAACGAAGATTAACGAAGATGAACGAAGATGCACGAAGATGCACGAAGATGCACGCAGATGAACGAAGATGAACGAAGATAAACGAAGATGAACGAAGATGAACGAAGATGCACGAAGATGCACGAAGATGCACGAAGATGCACGAAGATGAACGAAGATGCACGAAGATGCACGAAGATGCACGAAGATGCACGAAGATGCACGAAGATGCACGAAGATGAACGAAGATGAACGAAGATGCACGAAGATGCACGAAGATGCACGAAGATGCACGAAGATGCACGAAGATGCACGAAGATGCACGAAGATGCACGAAGATGAACGAAGATGAACGAAGATAAACGAAGATGAACGAAGATGAACGAAGATGCACGAAGATGCACGAAGATGCACGAAGATGCACGAAGATGCACGAAGATGCACGAAAATGCTCGAAGATGCACGAAGATGAACGATGATGCACGAAGATGAACGAAGATGAACGAAGATGAACGAAGATGAACGAAGATGAACGAAGATGAACGAAGATGAACGAAGATGAACGAAGATGCAAGAAGATGCACGAAGATGCACGAAGATGAACGAAGATGAACGAAGATGAACGAAGATGCACGAAGATGCACGAAGATGCACGAAGATGAACGAAGATGAACGAAGATAAACGAAGATGAACGAAGATGAACGAAGATGCACGAAGATGCACGAAGATGCACGAAGATGAACGAAGATGCACGAAGATGAACGAAGATGCACGAAGATGCACGAAGATGCACGAAGATGCACGAAGATGCACGAAGATGCACGATGATGAACGAAGATGCACGAAGATGCACGAAGATGCACGAAGATGCACGATGATGAACGAAGATGCACGAAGATGAACGAAGATGCACGAAGTTGCACGAAGATGCACGAAGATGCACGAAGATGCACGAAGATGAACGAAGATGAACGAAGATGAACGAAGATGAACGAAGATGAACGAAGATGCACGAAGATGCACGAAGATGCACGAAGATGAACGAAGATGAACGAAGATGAACGAAGATGAACGAAGATGAACGAAGATGAACGAAGATGCACGAAGATGAACGAAGATGCACGAAGATGCAAGACGATGCACGAAGATGCACGAAGATGCACGAAGATGAACGAAGATTAACGAAGATGAACGAAGATGCACGAAGATGCACGAAGATGCACGAAGATGAACGAAGATGAACGAAGATAAACGAAGATGAACGAAGATGAACGAAGATGCACGAAGATGCACGAAGATGCACGAAGATGCACGAAGATGAACGAAGATGCACGAAGATGCACGAAGATGCACGAAGATGCACGAAGATGCACGAAGATGCACGAAGATGAACGAAGATGAACGAAGATGCACGAAGATGCACGAAGATGCACGAAGATGCACGAAGATGCACGAAGATGCACGAAGATGCACGAAGATGCACGAAGATGAACGAAGATGAACGAAGATAAATGAAGATGAACGAAGATGAACGAAGATGCACGAAGATGCACGAAGATGCACGAAGATGCACGAAGATGCACGAAGATGCACGAAAATGCACGAAGATGCACGAAGATGCACGAAGATGCACGAAGATGCACGAAGATGCACGAAGATGCACGAAGATGCACGAAGATGCACGAAGATGAACGAAGATGCACGAAGATGCACGAAGATGCACGAAGATGAACGATGATGCACGAAGATGAACGAAGATGAACGAAGATGAACGGAGATGCACGAAGATGAACGAAGATGCACGAAGATGCAAGAAGATGCACGAAGATGCACGAAGATGCACGAAGATGAACGAAGATTAACGAAGATGAACGAAGATGCACGAAGATGCACGAAGATGCACGAAGATGAACGAAGATGAACGAAGATAAACGAAGATGAACGAAGATGAACGAAGATGCACGAAGATGCACGAAGATGAACGAAGATGAACGAAGATGCACGAAGATGCACGAAGATGCACGAAGATGAACGAAGATGAACGAAGATGCACGAAGATGCACGAAGATGAACGAAGATGCACGAAGATGCACGATGATGCACGAAGATGCACGAAGATGCACGAAGATGCACGAAGATGAACGAAGATGAACGAAGATAAACGAAGATAAACGAAGATGAACGAAGATGAACGAAGATGAACGAAGATGCACGAAGATGCACGAAGATGCACGAAGATGCACGAAGATGCACGAAGATGCACGAAGATGCACGAAGATGCACGGAGATGCACGAAAATGCACGAAGATGCACGAAGATGCACGAAGATGCACGAAGATGAACGAAGATGCACGAAGATGAACGAAGATGCACGAAGATGCACGAAGATGCACGAAGATGCACGAAGATGCACGATGATGAACGAAGATGCACGAAGATGCACGAAGATGCACGAAGATGCACGATGATGAACGAAGATGCACGAAGATGAACGAAGATGCACGAAGTTGCACGAAGATGCACGAAGATGCACGAAGATGCACGAAGATGAACGAAGATGAACGAAGATGAACGAAGATGAACGAAGATGAACGAAGATGAACGAAGATGCACGAAGATGCACGAAGATGAACGAAGATGAACGAAGATGAACGAAGATGAACGAAGATGCACGAAGATGAACGAAGATGCACGAAGATGCAAGAAAATGCACGAAGATGCACGAAGATGCACGAAGATGAACGAAGATGAACGAAGATTAACGAAGATGAACGAAGATGCACGAAGATGCACGAAGATGCACGAAGATGAACGAAGATGAACGAAGATAAACGAAGATGAACGAAGATGAACGAAGATGCACGAAGATGCACGAAGATGAACGAAGATGCACGAAGATGCACGAGGATGCACGAAGATGTACGAAGATGCACGAAGATGTACGAAGATGCACGAAGATGCACGAAGATGCACGAAGATGCACGAAGATGCACGAAGATGCACGAAGATGAACGAAGATGAACGAAGATGAACGAAGATGCACGAAGATGCACGAAGATGCACGAAGATGCACGAAGATGCACGAAGATGCACGAAGATGAACGATGATGCACGAAGATGAACGAAGATGAACGAAGATGAACGAAGATGAACAAAGATGAACGA
Organism: Plagiodera versicolora; assembly: GCA_037013635.1. NCBI lineage: Eukaryota > Metazoa > Arthropoda > Insecta > Coleoptera > Chrysomelidae > Plagiodera > Plagiodera versicolora. Next base: position 2,891,120 of record JAYMYH010000018.1, read on the forward strand.
AGATGAACGAAGATGAACGAAGATGCACGAAGATGCACGAAGATGAACGAAGATGCACGAAGATGCACGAGGATGCACGAAGATGTACGAAGATGCACGAAGATGTACGAAGATGCACGAAGATGCACGAAGATGCACGAAGATGCACGAAGATGCACGAAGATGAACGAAGATGAACGAAGATGAACGAAGATGCACGAAGATGCACGAAGATGCACGAAGATGCACGAAGATGCACGAAGATGAACGAAGATGAACGAAGATGAACGAAGATGCACGAAGATGCACGAAGATGCACGAAGATGAACGAAAATGAACGAAGATAAACGAAGATGAACGAAGATGAACGAAGATGCACGAAGATGCACGAAGATGCACGAAGATGAACGAAGATGAACGAAGATGAACGAAGATGCACGAAGATGCACGAAGATGCACGAAGATGCACGAAGATAAACGAAGATGAACGCAGATGAACGAAGATGAACGAAGATGCACGAAGATGCACGAAGATGCACGAAGATGCACGAAGATGCACGAAGATGCACGAAGATGCACGAAGATGCACGAAGATGCACGAAGATGCACGAAGATGCACGAAGATGCACGAAGATTCACGAAGATGCACGAAGATGCACGAAGATGCACGAAGATGCACGAAGATGAACGAAGATGCACGAAGATGCACGAAGATGCACGAAGTTGCACGAAGATGCACGAAGATGCACGAAGATGCACGAAGATGCACGAAGATGAACGATGATGCACGAAGATGGACAGAGATGCACGAAGATGCACGAAGATGAACGAAGATGCACGAAGATGAACGAAGATGCACGAAGATGCACGAAGATGCACGAAGATGCACGAAGATGCACGATGATGAACGAAGATGCACGAAGATGCACGAAGATGCACGAAGATGCACGATGATGAACGAAGATGCACGAAGATGAACGAAGATGCACGAAGTTGCACGAAGATGCACGAAGATGCACGAAGATGCACGAAGATGAACGAAGATGAACGAAGATGAACGAAGATGAACGAAGATGAACGAAGATGCACGAAGATGCACGAAGATGAACGAAGATGAACGAAGATGAACGAAGATGCACGAAGATGAACGAAGATGCACGAAGATGCAAGAAGATGCACGAAGATGCACGAAGATGCACGAAGATGAACGAAGATTAACGAAGATGAACGAAGATGCACGAAGATGCACGAAGATTAACGAAGATGAACGAAGATGCACGAAGATGCACGAAGATGCACGAAGATGCACTAAGATGCACGAAGATGAACGAAGATGCACGAAGATGCACGAAGATGAACGAAGATGCACGAAGATGCACGAAGATGCACGAAGATGCACGAAGATGCACGAAGATGCACGAAGATGCACGAAGATGCACGAAGATGCACGAAGATGCACGAAGATGAACGAAGATGCACGAAGATGCACGAAGATGCACGAAGTTGCACGAAGATGCACGAAGATGCACGAAGATGCACGAAGATGCACGAAGATGAACGATGATGCACGAAGATGCACGAAGATGCACGAAGATGCACGAAGATGAACGATGATGCACGAAGATGGACAGAGATGCACGAAGATGCACGAAGATGAACGAAGATGCACGAAGATGAACGAAGATGCACGAAGATGCACGAAGATGCACGAAGATGCACGAAGATGAACAAAGATGCACGAAGATGCACGAAGATGCACAAAGATGCACGAAGATGCACGAAGATGCACGAAGATGCACGAAGATGAACGAAGATGAACGAAGATGCACGAATATGCACGAAGATGCACGAAGATGAACGAAGATGCACGAAGATGCACGAAGATGCACAAAGATGCACGAAGATGCACGAAGATGCACGAAGATGCACGAAGATGAACGAAGATGAACGAAGATGCACGAATATGCACGAAGATGCACGAAGATGCACGAAGATGCACGAAGATGCACGAAAATGCACGAAGATGCACGAAGATGCACGAAGATGCACGAAGATGCACGAAGATGCACGAAGATGCACGAAGATGCACGAAGATGAACGAAGATGCACGAAGATGCACGAAGATGCACAAAGATGCACGAAGATGCACGAAGATGCACGAAGATGAACGAAGATGAACGAAGATGCACGAAGATGCACGAAGATGCACAAAGATGCACGAAGATGCACGAAGATGCACGAAGATGCACGAAGATGAACGAAGATGAACGAAGATGCACGAATATGCACGAAGATGCACGAAGATGCACGAAGATGCACGAAGATGCACGAAGATGCACGAAGATGCACGAAGATGAACGAAGATGCACGAAGATGCACGAAGATGCACGAAGATGCACGAAGATGCACGAAGATGCACGAAGATGAACGAAGATGAACGATGATGCACGAAGATGCACAAAGATGCACGAAGATGCACGAAGATGCACGAAGATGCACGAAGATGAACGAAGATGAACGAAGATGCACGAATATGCACGAAGATGCACGAAGATGCACGAAGATGCACGAAGATGCACGAAGATGCACGAAGATGCACGAAGATGCACGAAGATGAACGAAGATGCACGAAGATGCACGAAGATGCACGAAGATGCACGAAGATGCACGAAGATGCACGAAGATGCACGAAGATGCACGAAGATGGACGAAGATGCACGAAGATGCACGAAGATGCACGAAGATGCACGAAGATTCACGAAGATGCACGAAGATGCACGAAGATGAACGAAGATGCACGAAGATGCACGAAGATGCACGAAGTTGCACGAAGATGCACGAAGATGCACGAAGATGCACGAAGATGAACGATGATGCACGAAGATGGACAGAGATGCACGAAGATGCACGAAGATGAACGAAGATGCACGAAGATGAACGAAGATGCACGGAGATGCACGAAGATGCACGAAGATGCACGAAGATGCACGATGATGAACGAAGATGCACGAAGATGCACGAAGATGCACGAAGATGCACGATGATGAACGAAGATGCACGAAGATGAACGAAGATGCACGAAGATGCACGAAGATGCACGAAGATGCACGAAGATGCACGAAGATGAACGAAGATGAACGAAGATGAACGAAGATGAACGAAGATGAACGAAGATGCACGAAGATGCACGAAGATGCACGAAGATGAAAGAAGATGAACGAAGATGAACGAAGATGCACGAAGATGAACGAAGATGCACGAAGATGCAAGAAGATGCACGAAGATGCACGAAGATGCACGAAGATGAACGAAGATTAACGAAGATGAACGAAGATGCACGAAGATGCACGAAGATGCACGAAGATGCACTAAGATGCACGAAGATGCACGAAGATGAACGAAGATGAACGAAGATAAACGAAGATGAACGAAGATGAACGAAGATGAACGAAGATGCACGAAGATGCACGAAGATGCACGAAGATGCACGAAGATGCACGAAGATGCACGAAGATGCACGAAGATGCACGAAGATGCACGAAGATGCACGAAGATGCACGAAGATGCACGAAGATGCACGAAGATGAACGAAGATGCACGAAGATGCACGAAGATGCACGAAGTTGCACGAAGATGCACGAAGATGCACGAAGATGCACGAAGATGCACGACGATGAACGATGATGCACGAAGATGGACAGAGATGCACGAAGATGCACGAAGATGAACGAAGATGCACGAAGATGCACGAAGATGCACGAAGATGCACGAAGATGCACGAAGATGCACGAAGATGCACGAAGATGAACGAAGATGCACGAAGATGCACGAGGATGCACGAAGATGTACGAAGATGCACGAAGATGTACGAAGATGCACGAAGATGCACGAAGATGCACGAAGATGCACGAAGATGCACGGAGATGAACGAAGATGAACGAAGATGAACGAAGATGCACGAAGATGCACGGAGATGCACGAAGATGCACGAAGATGCACGAAGATGAACGATGATGCACGAAGATGAATGAAGATGAACGAAGATGAACGAAGATGAACGAAGATGAACAAAGATGAACGAAGATGAACGAAGATGAACGAAGATGAACGAAGATGAACGAAGATGAACGAAGATGAACGAAGATGAACGAAGATGCAAGAAGATGCACGAAGATGCACGAAGATGAACGAAGATGAACGAAGATGAACGAAGATGCACGAAGATGCACGAAGATGCACGAAGATGAACGAAGATGAACGAAGATAAACGAAGATGAACGAAGATGAACGAAGATGCACGAAGATGCACGAAGATGCACGAAGATGAACGAAGATGATCGAAGATGAACGAAGATGCACGAAGATGCACGAAGATGCACGAAGATGCACGAAGATGCACGAAGATGCACTAAGATGCACGAAGATGAACGAAGATGAACGAAGATGAACGAAGATGAACGAAGATGCACGAAGATGCACGAAGATGCACGAAGATGCACGAAGATGCACGAAGATGCACGAAGATGCACAAAGATGCACGAAGATGCACGAAGATGCACGAAGATGAACGAAGATGCACGAAGATGAACGAAGATGCACGAAGTTGCACGAAGATGCACGAAGATGCACGAAGATGCAAGAAGATGCACGAAGATGAACGATGATGCACGAAGATGAACGGAGATGCACGAAGATGCACGAAGATGGACGAAGATGCACAAAGATGCACGAAGATGCACGAAGATGCACGAAGATGCACGAAGATGCACGAAGAATCACGAAGATGCACGAAGATGAACGAAGATGCACGAAGAATCACGAAGATGCACGAAGATGAACGAAGATGAACGAAGATAAACGAAGATGAACGAAGATGAACGAAGATGAACGAAGATGAACGAAGATGAACGAAGATGCACGAAGATGCACGAAGATGCACGAAGATGCACGAAGATGCACGAAGAATCACGAAGATGCACGAAGATGCACGAAGATGCACGAAGAATCACGAAGATGCACGAAGATGAACGAAGATGAACGAAGATAAACGAAGATGAACGAAGATGAACGAAGATGAACGAAGATGAACGAAGATGAACGAAGATGAACGAAGATGCACGAAGATGCACGAAGATGCACGAAGATGCACGAAGATGCACGAAGATGCACGAAGATGCACGAAGATGCACGAAGATGCACGAAGATGCACGAAGATGCACAAAGATGCACGAAGATGCACGAAGATGCACGAAGATGCACGAAGATGCACGAAGATGCACGAAGATGAACGAAGATGAACGAAGATAAACGAAGATGAACGAAGATGAACGAAGATGAACGAAGATGCACGAAGATGCACGAAGATGCACGAAGATGCACGAAGATGCACGAAGATGCACGAAGATGCACGAAGATGCACGAAGATGCACGAAGATGCACGAAGATGAACGAAGATGCACGAAGTTGCACGAAGATGCACGAAGATGCACGAAGATGCACGAAGATGCACGAAGATGCACGAAGATGCACGAAGATGCACGAAGATGAACGATGATGCACGAAGATGAACGAAGATGCACGAAGATGCACGAAGATGCACGAGAATGCACAAAGATGCACGAAGATGCACGAAGATGCACGAAGATGCACGAAGATGCACGAAGATGCACGAAGATGCACGAAGATGCACGAAGATGCACGAAGATGCACGAAGATGCACGAAGATGCACGAAGATGCACGAAGATGCACGAAGATGCACGAAGATGCACGAAGATGCACGAAGATGCACGAAGATGAACAAAGATGCACGAAGATGAACGAAGATGCACGAAGATGCACGAAGATGCACGAAGATGAACGAAGATGCACGAAGATGAACGAAGATGCACGAAGTTGCACGAAGATGCACGAAGATGCACGAAGATGCACGAAGATGAACGAAGATAAACGAAGATGAACGAAGATGCACGAAGATGAACGAAGATGAACGAAGATGAACGAAGATAAACGAAGATGAACGAAGATGAACGAAGATGCACGAAGATGCACGAAGATGCACGAAGATGCACGAAGATGAACGAAGATGCACGAAGATGCACAAGGATGCACGAAGATGTACGAAGATGCACGAAGATGTACGGAGATGCACGAAGATGCACGAAGATGCACGAAGATGCACGAAGATGCACGAAGATGCACGAAGATGAACGAAGATGCACGATGATGCACGAAGATGCACGAAGATGCACGAAGATGCACGAAGATGCACGAAGATGCACGAAGATGCACGAAGAATCACGAAGATGCACGAAGATGAACGAAGATGAACGAGGATAAACGAAGATGAACGAAGATGAACGAAGATGAACGAAGATGAACGAAGATGAACGAAGATGAACGAAGATGCACGAAGATGCACGAAGATGCACGAAGATGCACGAAGATGCACGAAGATGCACGAAGATGCACGAAGATGCACGAAGATGCACGAAGATGCACGAAGATGAACGAAGATGCACGAAGATGCACGAAGATGCACGAAGATGCACGAAGATGCACGAAGATGCACGAAGATGAACGAAGATGCACGAAGTTGCACAAAGATGCACGAAGATGCACGAAGATGCACGAAGATGAACGATGATGCACGAAGATGAACGAAGATGCACGAAGATGCACGAAGATGCACGAGAATGCACAAAGATGCACGAAGATGCACGAAGATGCACGAAGATGCACGAAGATGCACGAAGATGAACGAAGATGAACGAAGATAAACGAAGATGAACGAAGATGAACGAAGATGAACGAAGATGCACGAAGATGCACGAAGATGCACGAAGATGCACGAAGATGCACGAAGATGCACGAAGATGCACGAAGATGAACGAAGATGCACGAAGATGAACGAAGATGCACGAAGATGCACGAAGATGCACGAAGATGCACGAAGATGAACGAAGATGCACGAAGATGAACGAAGATGCACGAAGTTGCACGAAGATGCACGAAGATGCACGAAGATGCACGAAGATGAACGAAGATGAACGAAGATAAACGAAGATGAACGAAGATGCACGAAGATGAACGAAGATGAACGAAGATAAACGAAGATAAACGAAGATGAACGAAGATGAACGAAGATGCACGAAGATGCACGAAGATGCACGAAGATGCACGAAGATGAACGAAGATGCACGAAGATGCACGAGGATGCACGAAGATGTACAAAGATGCACGAAGATGTACGAAGATGCACGAAGATGCACGAAGATGCACGAAGATGCACGAAGATGCACGAAGATGAACGAAGATGAACGAAGATGAACGAAGATGAACGAAGATGCACGAAGATGCACGAAGATGCACGAAGATGCACGAAGATGCACGAAGATGAACGAAGATGAACGAAGATAAACGAAGATGAACGAAGATGAACGAAGATGCACGAAGATGCACGAAGATGAACGAAGATGCACGAAGATGCACGAAGATGCACGAAGATGAACGAAGATGAACGAAGATAAACGAAGATGAACGAAGATGAACGAAGATGCACGAAGATGCACGAAGATGCACGAAGATGAACGAAGATGCACGAAGATGAACGAAGATGCACGAAGATGCACGAAGATGCACGAAGATGCACGAAGATGCACGAAGATGCACGATGATGAACGAAGATGCACGAAGATGCACGAAGATGCACGAAGATGCACGATGATGAACGAAGATGCACGAAGATGAACGAAGATGCACGAAGTTGCACGAAGATGCACGAAGATGCACGAAGATGCACGAAGATGAACGAAGATGAACGAAGATGAACGAAGATGAACGAAGATGCACGAAGATGCACGAAGATGCACGAAGATGAACGAAGATGAACGAAGATGAACGAAGATGAACGAAGATGAACGAAGATGAACGAAGATGAACGAAGATGCACGAAGATGAACGAAGATGCACGAAGATGCAAGACGATGCACGAAGATGCACGAAGATGCACGAAGATGAACGAAGATTAACGAAGATGAACGAAGATGCACGAAGATGCACGAAGATGCACGAAGATGAACGAAGATGAACGAAGATAAACGAAGATGAACGAAGATGAACGAAGATGCACGAAGATGCACGAAGATGCACGAAGATGCACGAAGATGAACGAAGATGCACGAAGATGCACGAAGATGCACGAAGATGCACGAAGATGCACGAAGATGCACGAAGATGAACGAAGATGAACGAAGATGCACGAAGATGCACGAAGATGCACGAAGATGCACGAAGATGCACGAAGATGCACGAAGATGCACGAAGATGAACGAAGATGAACGAAGATAAACGAAGATGAACGAAGATGAACGAAGATGCACGAAGATGCACGAAGATGCACGAAGATGCACGAAGATGCACGAAGATGCACGAAAATGCACGAAGATGCACGAAGATGCACGAAGATGCACGAAGATGCACGAAGATGCACGAAGATGCACGAAGATGCACGAAGATGCACGAAGATGCACGAAGATGCACGAAGATGAACGAAGATGCACGAAGATGCACGAAGATGCACGAAGATGCACGAAGATGAACGATGATGCACGAAGATGAACGAAGATGAACGAAGATGAACGGAGATGCACGAAGATGAACGAAGATGCACGAAGATGCAAGAAGATGCACGAAGATGCACGAAGATGCACGAAGATGAACGAAGATTAACGAAGATGAACGAAGATGCACGAAGATGCACGAAGATGCACGAAGATGAACGAAGATGAACGAAGATAAACGAAGATGAACGAAGATGAACGAAGATGCACGAAGATGCACGAAGATGAACGAAGATGAACGAAGATGCACGAAGATGCACGAAGATGCACGAAGATGAACGAAGATGAACGAAGATGCACGAAGATGCACGAAGATGAACGAAGATGCACGAAGATGCACGATGATGCACGAAGATGCACGAAGATGCACGAAGATGCACGAAGATGAACGAAGATGAACGAAGATAAACGAAGATAAACGAAGATGAACGAAGATGAACGAAGATGAACGAAGATGCACGAAGATGCACGAAGATGCACGAAGATGCACGAAGATGCACGAAGATGCACGAAGATGCACGGAGATGCACGAAAATGCACGAAGATGCACGAAGATGCACGAAGATGCACGAAGATGAACGAAGATGCACGAAGATGAACGAAGATGCACGAAGATGCACGAAGATGCACGAAGATGCACGATGATGAACGAAGATGCACGAAGATGCACGAAGATGCACGAAGATGCACGATGATGAACGAAGATGCACGAAGATGAACGAAGATGCACGAAGTTGCACGAAGATGCACGAAGATGCACGAAGATGCACGAAGATGAACGAAGATGAACGAAGATGAACGAAGATGAACGAAGATGAACGAAGATGAACGAAGATGCACGAAGATGCACGAAGATGAACGAAGATGAACGAAGATGAACGAAGATGAACGAAGATGCACGAAGATGAACGAAGATGCACGAAGATGCAAGAAAATGCACGAAGATGCACGAAGATGCACGAAGATGAACGAAGATTAACGAAGATGAACGAAGATGCACGAAGATGCACGAAGATGCACGAAGATGAACGAAGATGAACGAAGATAAACGAAGATGAACGAAGATGAACGAAGATGCACGAAGATGCACGAAGATGAACGAAGATGCACGAAGATGCACGAGGATGCACGAAGATGTACGAAGATGCACGAAGATGTACGAAGATGCACGAAGATGCACGAAGATGCACGAAGATGCACGAAGATGCACGAAGATGCACGAAGATGCACGAAGATGAACGAAGATGAACGAAGATGAACGAAGATGCACGAAGATGCACGAAGATGCACGAAGATGCACGAAGATGCACGAAGATGAACGATGATGCACGAAGATGAACGAAGATGAACGAAGATGAACGAAAATGAACAAAGATGAACGAAGATGAACGAAGATGCACGAAGATGCACGAAGATGAACGAAGATGCACGAAGATGCACGAGGATGCACGAAGATGTACGAAGATGCACGAAGATGTACGAAGATGCACGAAGATGCACGAAGATGCACGAAGATGCACGAAGATGCACGAAGATGAACGAAGATGAACGAAGATGAACGAAGATGCACGAAGATGCACGAAGATGCACGAAGATGCACGAAGATGCACGAAGATGCACGAAGATGAACGAAGATGAACGAAGATGCACGAAGATGCACGAAGATGCACGAAGATGAACGAAAATGAACGAAGATAAACGAAGATGAACGAAGATGAACGAAGATGAACGAAGATGCACGAAGATGCACGAAGATGCACGAAGATGAACGAAGATGAACGAAGATGAACGAAGATGCACGAAGATGCACGAAGATGCACGAAGATGCACGAAGATAAACGAAGATGAACGCAGATGAACGAAGATGAACGAAGATGCACGAAGATGCACGAAGATGCACGAAGATGCACGAAGATGCACGAAGATGCACGAAGATGCACGAAGATGCACGAAGATGCACGAAGATGCACGAAGATGCACGAAGATGCACGAAGATGCACGAAGATGCACGAAGATGCACGAAGATGAACGAAGATGCACGAAGATGCACGAAGATGCACGAAGTTGCACGAAGATGCACGAAGATGCACGAAGATGCACGAAGATGCACGAAGATGAACGATGATGCACGAAGATGGACAGAGATGCACGAAGATGCACGAAGATGAACGAAGATGCACGAAGATGAACGAAGATGCACGAAGATGCACGAAGATGCACGAAGATGCACGAAGATGCACGATGATGAACGAAGATGCACGAAGATGCACGAAGATGCACGAAGATGCACGATGATGAACGAAGATGCACGAAGATGAACGAAGATGCACGAAGTTGCACGAAGATGCACGAAGATGCACGAAGATGCACGAAGATGAACGAAGATGAACGAAGATGAACGAAGATGAACGAAGATGAACGAAGATGCACGAAGATGCACGAAGATGAACGAAGATGAACGAAGATGAACGAAGATGCACGAAGATGAACGAAGATGCACGAAGATGCAAGAAGATGCACGAAGATGCACGAAGATGCACGAAGATGAACGAAGATTAACGAAGATGAACGAAGATGCACGAAGATGCACGAAGATGCACGAAGATTAACGAAGATGAACGAAGATGCACGAAGATGCACGAAGATGCACGAAGATGCACGAAGATGCACTAAGATGCACGAAGATGAACGAAGATGCACGAAGATGCACGAAGATGCACGAAGATGAACGAAGATGCACGAAGATGCACGAAGATGCACGAAGATGCACGAAGATGCACGAAGATGCACGAAGATGCACGAAGATGCACGAAGATGCACGAAGATGCACGAAGATGCACGAAGATGCACGAAGATGCACGAAGATGAACGAAGATGCACGAAGATGCACGAAGATGCACGAAGTTGCACGAAGATGCACGAAGATGCACGAAGATGCACGAAGATGCACGAAGATGAACGATGATGCACGAAGATGCACGAAGATGCACGAAGATGCACGAAGATGAACGATGATGCACGAAGATGGACAGAGATGCACGAAGATGCACGAAGATGAACGAAGATGCACGAAGATGAACGAAGATGCACGAAGATGCACGAAGATGCACGAAGATGCACGAAGATGAACAAAGATGCACGAAGATGCACGAAGATGCACAAAGATGCACGAAGATGCACGAAGATGCACGAAGATGAACGAAGATGAACGAAGATGCACGAATATGCACGAAGATGCACGAAGATGAACGAAGATGCACGAAGATGCACGAAGATGCACAAAGATGCACGAAGATGCACGAAGATGCACGAAGATGCACGAAGATGAACGAAGATGAACGAAGATGCACGAATATGCACGAAGATGCACGAAGATGCACGAAGATGCACGAAAATGCACGAAGATGCACGAAGATGCACGAAGATGCACGAAGATGCACGAAGATGCACGAAGATGCACGAAGATGCACGAAGATGAACGAAGATGCACGAAGATGCACGAAGATGCACAAAGATGCACGAAGATGCACGAAGATGCACGAAGATGAACGAAGATGCACGAAGATGCACAAAGATGCACGAAGATGCACGAAGATGCACGAAGATGCACGAAGATGAACGAAGATGAACGAAGATGCACGAATATGCACGAAGATGCACGAAGATGCACGAAGATGCACGAAGATGCACGAAGATGCACGAAGATGAACGAAGATGCACGAAGATGCACGAAGATGCACGAAGATGCACGAAGATGCACGAAGATGAACGAAGATGAACGATGATGCACGAAGATGCACAAAGATGCACGAAGATGCACGAAGATGCACGAAGATGCACGAAGATGAACGAAGATGAACGAAGATGCACGAATATGCACGAAGATGCACGAAGATGCACGAAGATGCACGAAGATGCACGAAGATGCACGAAGATGCACGAAGATGCACGAAGATGAACGAAGATGCACGAAGATGCACGAAGATGCACGAAGATGCACGAAGATGCACGAAGATGCACGAAGATGCACGAAGATGGACGAAGATGCACGAAGATGCACGAAGATGCACGAAGATGCACGAAGATGCACGAAGATGCACGAAGATGAACGAAGATGCACGAAGATGCACGAAGATGCACGAAGTTGCACGAAGATGCACGAAGATGCACGAAGATGCACGAAGATGCACGAAGATGAACGATGATGCACGAAGATGGACAGAGATGCACGAAGATGCACGAAGATGAACGAAGATGCACGAAGATGAACGAAGATGCACGGAGATGCACGAAGATGCACGAAGATGCACGAAGATGCACGATGATGAACGAAGATGCACGAAGATGCACGAAGATGCACGAAGATGCACGATGATGAACGAAGATGCACGAAGATGAACGAAGATGCACGAAGTTGCACGAAGATGCACGAAGATGCACGAAGATGCACGAAGATGCACGAAGATGAACGAAGATGAACGAAGATGAACGAAGATGAACGAAGATGAACGAAGATGCACGAAGATGCACGAAGATGAACGAAGATGAACGAAGATGAACGAAGATGCACGAAGATGAACGAAGATGCACGAAGATGCAAGAAGATTCACGAAGATGCACGAAGATGCACGAAGATGAACGAAGATTAACGAAGATGAACGAAGATGCACGAAGATGCACGAAGATGCACGAAGATGCACGAAGATGCACTAAGATGCACGAAGATGAACGAAGATGAACGAAGATAAACGAAGATGCACGAAGATGCACGAAGATGCACGAAGATGCACGAAGATGCACGAAGATGCACGAAGATGCACGAAGATGCACGAAGATGCACGAAGATGCACGAAGATGCACGAAGATGCACGAAGATGAACGAAGATGCACGAAGATGCACGAAGATGCACGAAGTTGCACGAAGATGCACGAAGATGCACGAAGATGCACGAAGATGAACGATGATGCACGAAGATGGACAGAGATGCACGAAGATGCACGAAGATGAACGAAGATGCACGAAGATGAACGAAGATGCACGAAGATGCACGAAGATGCACGAAGATGCACGAAGATGCACGAAGATGCACGAAGATGCACGAAGATGCACGAAGATGCACGAAGATGCATGAAGATGAACGAAGATGCACGAAGATGCACGAGGATGCACGAAGATGTACGAAGATGCACGAAGATGTACGAAGATGCACGAAGATGCACGAAGATGCACGAAGATGCACGAAGATGCACGGAGATGAACGAAGATGAACGAAGATGAACGAAGATGCACGAAGATGCACGGAGATGCACGAAGATGCACGAAGATGCACGAAGATGAACGATGATGCACGAAGATGAATGAAGATGAACGAAGATGAACGAAGATGAACGAAGATGAACAAAGATGAACGAAGATGAACGAAGATGAACGAAGATGAACGAAGATGAACGAAGATGAACGAAGATGAACGAAGATGCAAGAAGATGCACGAAGATGCACGAAGATGAACGAAGATGAACGAAGATGAACGAAGATGCACGAAGATGCACGAAGATGCACGAAGATGAACGAAGATGAACGAAGATAAACGAAGATGAACGAAGATGAACGAAGATGCACGAAGATGCACGAAGATGCACGAAGATGAACGAAGATGATCGAAGATGAACGAAGATGCACGAAGATGCACGAAGATGCACGAAGATGCACGAAGATGCACGAAGATGCACTAAGATGCACTAAGATGCACGAAGATGAACGAAGATGAACGAAGATGAACGAAGATGCACGAAGATGCACGAAGATGCACGAAGATGCACGAAGATGCACGAAGATGCACGAAGATGCACAAAGATGCACGAAGATGCACGAAGATGCACGAAGATGAACGAAGATGCACGAAGATGAACGAAGATGCACGAAGTTGCACGAAGATGCACGAAGATGCACGAAGATGCACGAAGATGCACGAAGATGAACGATGATGCACGAAGATGAACGGAGATGCACGAAGATGCACGAAGATGGACGAAGATGCACAAAGATGCACGAAGATGCACGAAGATGCACGAAGATGCACGAAGATGCACGAAGAATCACGAAGATGCACGAAGATGAACGAAGATGAACGAAGATAAACGAAGATGAACGAAGATGAACGAAGATGAACGAAGATGAACGAAGATGAACGAAGATGCACCAAGATGCACGAAGATGCACGAAGATGCACGAAGATGCACGAAGATGCACGAAGATGCACGAAGATGCACGAAGATGCACGAAGATGCACAAAGATGCACGAAGATGCACGAAGATGCACGAAGATGCACGAAGATGCACGAAGATGAACGAAGATGAACGAAGATAAACGAAGATGAACGAAGATGAACGAAGATGAACGAAGATGCACGAAGATGCACGAAGATGCACGAAGATGCACGAAGATGCACGAAGATGCACGAAGATGCACGAAGATGCACGAAGATGCACGAAGATGCACGAAGATGCACGAAGATGAACGAAGATGCACGAAGTTGCACGAAGATGCACGAAGATGCACGAAGATGCACGAAGATGCACGAAGATGCACGAAGATGAACGATGATGCACGAAGATGAACGAAGATGCACGAAGATGCACGAAGATGCACGAGAATGCACAAAGATGCACGAAGATGCACGAAGATGCACGAAGATGCACGAAGATGCACGAAGATGAACGAAGATGAACGAAGATGCACGAAGATGCACGAAGATGCACGAAGATGCACGAAGATGCACGAAGATGCACGAAGATGCACGAAGATGCACGAAGATGCACGAAGATGCACGAAGATGCACGAAGATGCACGAAGATGCACGAAGATGCACGAAGATGCACGAAGATGAACGAAGATGCACGAAGATGAACGAAGATGCACGAAGATGCACGAAGATGCACGAAGATGAACGAAGATGCACGAAGATGAACGAAGATGCACGAAGTTGCACGAAGATGCACGAAGATGCACGAAGATGCACGAAGATGAACGAAGATGAACGAAGATAAACGAAGATGAACGAAGATGCACGAAGATGAACGAAGATGAACGAAGATGAACGAAGATAAACGAAGATGAACGAAGATGAACGAAGATGCACGAAGATGCACGAAGATGCACGAAGATGAACGAAGATGCACGAAGATGCACAAGGATGCACGAAGATGTACGAAGATGCACGAAGATGTACGGAGATGCACGAAGATGCACGAAGATGCACGAAGATGCACGAAGATGCACGAAGATGCACGAAGATGAACGAAGATGCACGATGATGCACGAAGATGCACGAAGATGCACGAAGATGCACGAAGATGCACGAAGATGCACGAAGATGCACGAAGAATCACGAAGATGCACGAAGATGAACGAAGATGAACGAAGATAAACGAAGATGAACGAAGATGAACGAAGATGAACGAAGATGAACGAAGATGCACGAAGATGCACGAAGATGCACGAAGATGCACGAAGATGCACGAAGATGCACGAAGATGCACGAAGATGCACGAAGATGCACGAAGATGCACGAAGATGCACGAAGATGCACGAAGATGCACGAAGATGAACGAAGATGCACGAAGATGCACGAAGATGCACGAAGATGCACGAAGATGAACGAAGATGCACGAAGTTGCACGAAGATGCACGAAGATGCACGAAGATGCACGAAGATGCACGAAGATGAACGATGATGCACGAAGATGAACGAAGATGCACGAAGATGCACGAAGATGCACGAGAATGCACAAAGATGCACGAAGATGCACGAAGATGCACGAAGATGAACGAAGATGAACGAAGATAAACGAAGATGAACGAAGATGAACGAAGATGAACGAAGATGCACGAAGATGCACGAAGATGCACGAAGATGCACGAAGATGCACGAAGATGCACGAAGATGCACGAAGATGAACGAAGATGCACGAAGATGAACGAAGATGCACGAAGATGCACGAAGATGCACGAAGATGCACGAAGATGAACGAAGATGCACGAAGATGAACGAAGATGCACGAAGTTGCACGAAGATGCACGAAGATGCACGAAGATGCACGAAGATGAACGAAGATGAACGAAGATAAACGAAGATGAACGAAGATGCACGAAGATGAACGAAGATGAACGAAGATAAACGAAGATAAACGAAGATGAACGAAGATGAACGAAGATGCACGAAGATGCACGAAGATGCACGAAGATGCACGAAGATGAACGAAGATGCACGAAGATGCACGAGGATGCACGAAGATGTACGAAGATGCACGAAGATGTACGAAGATGCACGAAGATGCACGAAGATGCACGAAGATGCACGAAGATGAACGAAGATGAACGAAGATGAACGAAGATGAACGAAGATGCACGAAGATGCACGAAGATGCACGAAGATGCACGAAGATGCACGAAGATGAACGAAGATGAACGAAGATAAACGAAGATGAACGAAGATGAACGAAGATGCACGAAGATGCACGAAGATGCACGAAGATGCACGAAGATGCACGAAGATGCACGAAGATGCACGAAGATGCACGAAGATGCACGAAGATGCACGAAGATGCACGAAGATGCACGAAGATGCACGAAGATGCACGAAGTTGCACGAAGATGAACGAAGATGCACGAAGTTGCACGAAGATGCACGAAGATGCACGAAGATGCACGAAGATGCACGAAGATGCACGAAGATGCACGAAGATGAACGATGATGCACGAAGATGAACGAAGATGCACGAAGATGCACGAAGATGCACGAGAATGCACAAAGATGCACGAAGATGCACGAAGATGCACGAAGATGCACGAAGATGAACGAAGATGAACGAAGATAAACGAAGATGAACGAAGATGAACGAAGATGAACGAAGATGAACGAAGATGCACGAAGATGCACGAAGATGCACGAAGATGCACGAAGATGCACGAAGATGCACGAAGATGCACGAAGATGCACGAAGATGCACGAAGATGCACGAAGTTGCACGAAGATGCACGAAGATGCACGAAGATGCACGAAGATGAACGAAGATAAACGAAGATGAACGAAGATGCACGAAGATGAACGAAGATGAACGAAGATAAACGAAGATGAACGAAGATGAACGAAGATGCACGAAGATGCACGAAGATGCACGAAGATGCACGAAGATGAACGAAGATGCACGAAGATGCACGAGGATGCACGGAGATGTACGAAGATGCACGAAGATGCACGAAGATGCACGAAGATGAACGAAGATGAACGAAGATGAATGAAGATGCACGAAGATGCACGAAGATGCACGAAGATGCACGAAGATGCACGAAGATGCACGAAGATGCACGAAGATGAACGAAGATGAACGAAGATAAACGAAGATGAACGAAGATGAACGAAGATGAACGAAGATGCACGAAGATGCACGAAGATGCACGAAGATGCACGAAGATGCACGAAGATGCACGAAGATGCACGAAGATGCACGAAGATGCACGAAGATGCACGAAGATGCACGAAGATGCACGAAGATGCACGAAGATGCACGAAGATGCACGAAGATGCACGAAGATGAACGAAGATGCACGGAGTTGCACGAAGATGCACGAAGATGCACGAAGATGCACGAAGATGCACGAAGATATACGAAGATGAACGATGATGCACGAAGATGAACGAAGATGCACGAAGATGCACGAAGATGCACGAAGATGCACGAAGATGCACGAAGATGCACGAAGATGCACGAAGATGAACGAAGATGAACGAAGATAAACGAAGATGAACGAAGATGAACGAAGATGAACGAAGATGCACGAAAATGCACGAAGATGCACGAAGATGCACGAAGATGCACGAAGATGCACGAAGATGCACGAAGATGCACGAAGATGCACGAAGATGCACGAAGATGCACGAAGATGCACGAAGATGCACGAAGATGAACGAAGATGCACGAAGATGAACGAAGATGCACGAAGATGCACGAAGATGCACGAAGATGCACGAAGATGAACGAAGATGCACGAAGATGAACGAAGATGCACGAAGTTGCACGAAGATGCACGAAGATGCACGAAGATGCACGAAGATGCACGAAGATGCACGAAGATGCACGAAGATGCACGAAGATGCACGAAGATGCACGAAGATGCACGAAGATGAACGAAGATGCA
Organism: Plagiodera versicolora; assembly: GCA_037013635.1. Classification (NCBI taxonomy): domain Eukaryota; kingdom Metazoa; phylum Arthropoda; class Insecta; order Coleoptera; family Chrysomelidae; genus Plagiodera; species Plagiodera versicolora. The sequence goes on from JAYMYH010000018.1 coordinate 2,909,917, forward strand.
CGAAGTTGCACGAAGATGCACGAAGATGCACGAAGATGCACGAAGATGCACGAAGATGTACGAAGATGCACGAAGATGAACGATGATGCACGAAGATGAACGAAGATGCACGAAGATGCACGAAGATGCACGAGAATGCACAAAGATGCACGAAGATGCACGAAGATGCACGAAAATGCACGAAGATGCACGAAGATGAACGAAGATGAACGAAGATAAACGAAGATGAACGAAGATGAACGAAGATGAACGAAGATGCACGAAGATGCACGAAGATGCACGAAGATGCACGAAGATGCACGAAGATGCACGAAGATGCACGAAGATGCACGAAGATGAACGAAGATGCACGAAGATGAACGAAGATGCACGAAGATGAACGAAGATGCACGAAGATGCACGAAGATGCACGAAGATGAACGAAGATGCACGAAGATGAACGAAGATGCACGAAGTTGCACGAAGATGCACGAAGATGCACGAAGATGCACGAAGATGCACGAAGATGCACGAAGATGCACGAAGATGCACGAAGATGCACGAAGATGAACGAAGATGCACGAAGTTGCACGAAGATGCACGAAGATGCACGAAGATGCACGAAGATGCACGAAGATGTACGAAGATGCACGAAGATGAACGATGATGCACGAAGATGAACGAAGATGCACGAAGATGCACGAAGATGCACGAGAATGCACAAAGATGCACGAAGATGCACGAAGAGGCACGAAGATGCACGAAGATGCACGAAGATGAACGAAGATGAACGAAGATAAACGAAGATGAACGAAGATGAACGAAGATGAACGAAGATGCACGAAGATGCACGAAGATGCACGAAGATGCACGAAGATGCACGAAGATGCACGAAGATGCACGAAGATGCACGAAGATGCACGAAGATGAACGAAGATGCACGAAGATGAACGAAGATGCACGAAGATGCACGAAGATGCACGAAGATGCACGAAGATGAACGAAGATGCACGAAGATGAACGAAGATGCACGAAGTTGCACGAAGATGCACGAAGATGCACGAAGATGCACGAAGATGAACGAAGATGAACGAAGATAAACGAATATGAACGAAGATGCACGAAGATGAACGAAGATGAACGAAGATAAACGAAGATAAACGAAGATGAACGAAGATGAACGAAGATGCACGAAGATGCACGAAGATGCACGAAGATGCACGAAGATGAACGAAGATGCACGAAGATGCACGAGGATGCACGAAGATGTACGAAGATGCACGAAGATGTACGAAGATGCACGAAGATGCACGAAGATGCACGAAGATGCACGAAGATGCACGAAGATGCACGAAAGTAGTTACTCTATGAGAGTTCTGGCTCAAAATGACCTCACCTGACCCAACGTACAGATGACTGTAATGGTGTCTAACCTAACTTGGTAGGATGGTGTGAAGGTGTCTAACCTAACGGACGGTAGATGGCGTACGTGGTCTAACCTAACGAGGGGTGCAGAACTACCCCATGCCACATGGGGGTGTGTTGACAATGTGTCATGGGGGTGGGGGCCTAACCTAACCTAGGGAGCACGATGGGGACCTAACCTAACGTAGGGGGGGCACACGGGGCCTAACCTAGGGAGCACGATGGGGACCAACGTAGGGGGGCACACGGGGCCTAACATGGGGGTGAGTGACATGGGAGCACGATGGGGGCCTAACCTAACGTAGGGGGCACACGGCATGGGGCACATCACGCACGTTGATGTTTGACATTTGACGTTTGACATTTGACGTGTGACGTTTCGACCGATGACGTTTCGGCATGGGGGCACGGGGCGCGTTCCAGGGTCGTTTGACGCGTCCTGTGTCGTTTGACTTCGACGTTTCGTGATGTTTACATGTCCCCATGTCCCCATGGGGGCACGGGGCATGCTCCAGGGTCATTTGATGTATGACGTCATTGTTGACGTTTAACATTTGACGTGTGACGTTTGACATGTGATGTTTCGATTGATGACGTTTCGGCATGGGGGCACGCTCCAGGGTCATTTGATGTATGACGTCATTGTTGACGTTTAACATCTGACGTGTGACGTTTGACATGTGATGTTTCGACCGATGACGTTTCGGCATGGGGGCACGCTCCAGGGTCATTTGATGTATGACGTCATTGTTGACGTTTAACATTTGACGTGTGACGTTTGACATGTGATGTTTCGACCGATGACGTTTCGGCATGGGGGCACGTGACATGGAGGCATTTCGACCGATGACGTTTCGGCATGGGGGCACGCTCCAGGGTCATTTGATGTATGACGTCATTGTTGACGTTTGACATGTGACGTTTCGACCGATGACGTTTCGTTCGTCGTTTGACATTTGACGTGTGACGTCATTGAAGTGTCGTTTGACGTGTGACGTTTTGTTGTTCGCCGCTTTGTTGTGTGACGTGAATCTGTTCAATCGATGATTCAGTTGTGCATAGGAAATTCCAATGGGTAATTAATTAGGTATTCTGTGGTGAGATGCATAAATACGTCATGTACAGCAGGAGTGCATAGGAAATTCCAATGTGATCGAGGGTAATTAGTCATCAATTTTTGTGGTGAGATGTGTCATGTATAGGGTGATGGTCGGAACTCTTGTTGAAAATAAGGATGAAATATGTAAAAGTGGTTGAAATTAATGAAACAATTTTTATTTTCATGTTTTTTATTATTATTTAGGAATAATATCTTGAAACCAATTGTACAGAATATCAACATTTCGTTGACTACACATGTCAAGGTTTCGATGAACATGATTCATACAGGATGTAGTCTGGGCACTGTTGTTGTTGTTGTTGAAATTTGGACTGGTCCACCATTCATTATTCAATTGTTCTAAATTCACTATTTTGACGTGCACATTAAACGATACCACTTTCTTTTCTAAAAAGTCCTTTTTCTGATGCCCTTTGACGTAAACGATGTCGATGTTGATCAGGTGTTCTTTGAGGATATCATCCAATCGGTTGAACTCCACGAAGCCGGAGGAATACTTCAGTCCATGAATGTTCTTCTCCAAAAAGCACACACTATTTTTATCTTGTTTGCTCAAACTGGCAAACGGTTTTTGTGGTAACAGTAAATAATTACTACATTGAATACCAATTCTGATAGCAATTTCTTTAGGGTGGAATTGAAAATCAACAATAAATCCCTGAATATCTACAAACGCTATTCTCATGATGAAGTACAAACTCAAACTAGCGATGGATGACTGTTCAGTTCCACTTTTTAACGATTTCGCTGAGTGGGAGGTGTTCTACGATATTGTCGTGAACGATGATGCAATAGGCTCGAGTATTAGCAGGAAATCCTTGGGATGCTTCAATTTCAAGTTTTACATCTACACTGGAACTTTTCACGCTTTCGTCACGCCGCGAACAATCTATAACGAAAATAGGTTGGGTAGCGAATTCGGTATAGCTTAGAAGCGGTGTATGTAGAGTAGAATTCTTGTAGCTGAATCCAAATTGGGAATAATCAAAGAATGCTTGTGGAATTGATCCCTTATTGAAATCTAAATGCATCTTTTCCTTCGGATAACTTTCTCCGTTGAGAGTTAATGTTATGTTTGATATGTTTACGTGATCAAAAATCGTAGGATCATTATTCACTTTATTATGTTCGTGATTTTTCTGAAAGCAAACGATAGCATATCGAGGACTTTCGAGAAAAGACGAAGTTTTGACCGCCCACATTTCATTGGTGGCACCGGTCGTAAGAGCAGGCAACATATGGATTTCCCATTTTCTGAAAGGTATCAGTATGGGAGTATCAGCTTTGATAGCTTTCAAAAGTTGTAATTTGATTTGGTCATTAGGATACAACCTCTTAACTTTGAGTTCTATGTTCTCAATATTCAATTCTACTTCCGTGGATAAGGCTGCTGCTGCTACTGTTGCATTGTTGGCTTCAGTTATTTTGAAACAATTATTATCACTGCCAGCTCGTACCAAACGAATGGAATGTTTACCATAGGAGACACACTCGTAATCATTGAAAATATTCAGCAAGTGCTTCAATGGAATAAGCATACTGAATGTTAAATTATCCTTGTTAAGGACACTAACATTTTGCTGATATGTCCAACCTGCTACAACCAAGTGTTTCGACTCTTCAGCGCTGTAACACAAATATCCTCTGACAGTACTAACAGTTCCCACTTCTCGTACAGAATCTAATTCCTTGCTATTTTGTTCATAACTTGCAGATTGAAACATGTATGCACCAGCATTATTAACAAAAGATACTTGTCCATTGCCTTTGGTTCTCTTCACATTTCCACTGATGTATAATAGACTATCGTATAGAGCATCGAAAGCATCAGATTGGTTTATGTTGATTTCTATAACATCATTATTTCGAAAAGACTTAACATATGGGTAGTATGTTCTCCATTCCACTTTCTGTATGGATTCATCAATGTGCGGTTTTCGAAAAATGTTGAACACTTGGGACGTTAACATGATAGCCGAGAGACTTGAGAAATTCAATATTCTGCAGACTTAGTTGACAGCGACGATGTTGCTGATGACGACGAGTGTGGTTGATGAAAGTCTTCCTACAGACTGAAGGAGTAGAAACATATATGTTGTTCTTATAAATACTTAGTACCATAATTTCTTCAATTCCAAACGAATTATGATTTCTTCGTTTCGAAAATTGATCAGCTGAAAGTTTTGATCGAGTACTTTGAGTGTGATATTATGTATTTCCTTAACGTGAGGAATAGGTAGATAGATTAGATGATTAGGTGTTTCATCAATAGCGTATCCAGGATCAGCGTCAACGGCGAATTCGTAAATTGTGTGGGACGGTCTATCGTTATAGAAGGCTCCTGACGTAATGTTACTATCTACATGTATTGTTCGTACTTTTATAATATTCACCGATTGATCTGACACATGATGAATGCCCTGTTTCAAGATCCTCGATGAAAAGCCCAATATGTTTGCTAAACTATTGTTTTTGGTGAAATCAATTGCGTGATTTTTACAAAATATTTCACTTTTCAACGTATTATTATTCGGTTTCAGATAGAAAATGTCTTCAGGCTTTTGTGCTGCTGCTGCTGCTGCGATGAGATTATTATCTTTAACAATTAGTTCTTTTCGAAGTAACTTCTCAATATCCTCAATTTCGTAAGCTCCAGTCGGAATAGGAATACTTTTTATTTTTTTCTTATCACCGTTCTGAAGATAATAGAACTCTGTACCTTCCTCGATGTTAGGTATACTGTTGTAGGAATGAAAACTGAGCAAAGCTAGTCCATATTCAGAATCGGAATCCAATTGGAGTGGAGGTGAAAAATCGATGGAGAGTGTTGGAGATCGACTCTTGAGAGTTAGTATCACAGACATGACTGATGATTAAATACAGAGACAGTTAAATTTAAACAATACTTCATTATTTCAAATTACATAAAAATTCTAAACATAAGTGTCCACAATTACTCTGATTATAATTTTGGTATCTTTTGTGGTTGTAGAAAATTTTCACCCCTTCTAAATATCGAACTAATTCTGTAGGAGGCTTCAGATATCCATAACTATCAAAGTAATATGCAATATCATTGTGTTTTTTGAATGCTACCCAATGCGTTCCAGAATTGTTGGAGGAATCTAAATTAATTATTGCACACTCACGCCTCCATGGACGACGAGTGGTAGGTAGGGTGTCTCGCATAAAAACACCACGGAAATATGGTATTTTCAGCTTTTTTGCATATTTTACGATTTCCTCATCATATAGTGCTCTATTGGGTAGCTTGCTTATGAGTTTTTTTGTTTCTTTCTCAAGTATAATCCATTCCCATCTTTTCTTTCTTGCTTCTTCTTCAAGTATAGTCCGTAACCTTTTCGGTTTTTACGTAGATAAACACCTGATCCTAAATGTTCCATAGCTTGGTTGTGACGTTTATCTTCTTCCAATTTCTTTTTTGCATTCTTAGCATCGATTACAGCCTTTGCAATGGCGCCCGCTCCTCCAGCTAATGATCCTAGAGCGGAAAGACCCGCAAACAGCGGAATCAATGGTAGAAATCCACCACTTTTAGCTGTCGGTAATGGTATCACTCTAGGTTTTCGTATTCTCCTTCGACCTCCAACTTTTTTTATGGCGATTCGAGCAGCACGTAAAGCTGCTACAGATGACTTTTTCAAACCATTACCTCGATGTTGAGTATCATCACCACCACCACTATTTTTCAAAGCATTCAATACATTTTTCACAATTTTTGAAAACGAGTGTTGTTTCTCCTTCATACCCATGCCCAGTTTACGTTTTGCTTTCATACTTGTGGTAACGAGCAAAGCAGCACTTTTTTCACCAAATTTGGTGTCCCTAGATTTGACTCGTTCCCAAGCCTTATTTTCCAACACTTTATCAGCCTTATGTCGTTCTTCTAGAGAGTTATTTTCCGAATATGCGATATCATGAGCTTTACAAGCCTCATCCAATGGATTTATACCTTTATCTCCACGTTCTAGACGCTTTTTCAATTTCGTTCCTGGACCGCAATACGAATAGCCTGGTAAATGTAGTTCAAATGGTAATTTATTGATAAGCGTATTAACTACACCCTCTCCGCAATAGGTCAGCATTTGAAATGATTGATAATGATGATGAACATGTACCTTTATAAACCTGAAAAATTCTATGAATTAACTCATATCATGAGAGTTATTCAACAGAAAAAGACGTTACCGATCGAAAATTTAGACTATCTGAATGGTAGTGTAATTGAGCATGGTAAACACGGTGTCCTATTACCACATTCATTTCGTGCCATCATATGTGGACCTAGTGGATGTGGAAAGACAAATGCAGCACTGTCACTATTGTTCCATCCTAATGGTGCTAAATTTGAGAATGTATACGTATATTCAAAGTCTTTATATCAACCAAAATACAGATTGCTCGAAGATGTATTGAAAACAGTGAAAGGAGTTGGTTATTTTTCATTCAAAGAAAATGAAGACATTATAGGACCTAACGAAGCTAAGTCGAATTCCATATTCATTTTTGATGATATATCATGTGATTCCCAACAGAAAATTCAAGAATATTATTCCATGTGTCGACATCGAGGTATTGATGCTATATACATCGGTCAGACGTACAGTAAGGCTCCTAAACAGATGTTACGTGATAATTGCAATCTGATTGTACTATTCAAGCAGGACGAAATGAATTTGAAGCATGTGTACGATGAACATGTTTCTCCAGACGTTACGTTCAATGATTTCAAGCGAATGTGTGCTGAATGTTGGAACCAAAAATACGGGACAATGGTTATTGTTAAGGACTTTGATTTGAATGCAGGCCGTTATCGCAATAGTTTTGATAAGTTTATAAAAGTATGAGGTTAATTTGAAGTATGGTATTTATTAACATGAAACCATTAAGCAAAGAGCTCGATGTTATTCGCAAGAATAAAATCAATGAAATCGCTAAAGCAATTAGAAAAAAATATTTAGCATTGAAACTAGGAAAATCTGAGGAGGATGAGACATTACAAAAATTCTTCAAACCCATATCAACGTCACTCAAAAAACTAGTGACAATCGGAAGCGAACCGCTGTCATCGGTGAAAAAAGAAGTAGGCGACGAAAAGAAGAAGAAGGAGGAGGAGGACGAGGAGGAGAAAATACCTCTGTTTCAGAAACTAGAACATATCGCTAGCACGAGTGGTAAAAGTAACGATGATGATATATTCGAGGATGATGATGATGATGATGATGATGAAGAAGGGGAAAAAAGTATTGATCCTGCAGTTATCGAGTCATATATTGAACAGTATCCTGCGATGAGTATTCCGTTTATACAAGAATTTTGGACAAATAGGGATAAAATCGACAAAGTCTATGGACCTATTTATGATTCTAGTAATTCAAAATGGAGACTTGGATACGAAGAAATCGATTTCGATAGACGTACAGGTTATATCAAAATTGGGGGAAAACAAGTAAGAGGAACGCCTGGTATATACGAATTAATATTCTATGATGTACCTGAGAATTATAATGATGAGGATTTACGAGGATATAAACACATTTTAGAATTATCAAATGCTCATCAGAATGTTAGCGGAAAATTAAAAGGTAGCACTAGATACAAGTACAAGGAAATTATTAAACCAATGTTCCGACCAGCAACACAACGTCGCAGTACAACAGGATATGGTTTGTCATCGAATGCACGCAATATTACGCAACCCACCAATACCACCACCACCACCACAATGCTCACCTACAATACTAAGCCCGTGGAATATATTTATTGGGATGATCCAAATGAATTGTGTGAACGTTTGCAGCTACTAATAGCATCGAAGAATGCTGGAAACACTTCCGTTGATAATGAAATCATAGCTATCATTGAAGAATTGACAGAAGCTAACATTATATCTGTATAAATACATATAGATATAAACATTCCGAAAATGACCATCGATAAGTTCGGTCGTAGTTCTTCGAACAGAAAACGAAAATTATTGGTAACCACTACCACAGGTAGTTTAATGCACACTCCAGGTGGAGATATAGATATTGGTAATCTGAGGGTATGTAACGTGCGAATCCCTATTGAAAATAATGATGCTGTGAATAAACAATATGTAGAAAATGTTATTTCACAACTGAAGGATGATTTCAAAATTGCGTTCGAAGATTATGGGAGGAAAGTTATGAAAAGACTCGATGAATCAAGGAACTATATTATCAAGACACTTGATGAACAATCTACAAAATTGGATATTTCAAACGAAGAGCTCCAGAAGCATGGTTCCAACATACAAATAACATCCACATTGGCTAAAAACACGGCTCTGTCTGTTAAAGATATGAAAAAGACTATCACTCAATTAAAATATGAAATTAATGGAATAACAAACAAAAATGATATTGTAAAAATGCAAACGACTTCACAATAAATTATGTGCAATCAATCTGTTTTTATTATTATACACAATCATGTCGTCCGCAGCGAAAGAAAAAATTCAACTTGTTAACGAACTGCATAAGCCTGCTCGTAAAAATTACCCTAGACGACGTACAATTATAAGAGGACTAGATGATTTATGGCAAATGGATCTAGCTGAAATGCGACAGTATGCTGCTTATAAAAATCGGAATTTCAAACTGATTATGGTTGTTATCGATTGTTTTTCCAAATATGTATGGACTCGTCCATTGAAAACCAAAACCGGCGAGGAAATAACCAAAATGTTTGCAGACATTTTAATGAAAACTAAACGTTGTCCTAAAAATCTACAAACAGACCAAGGAACTGAATTTTTCAACAATAAATTTCAGAATCTTATGAAAACACATAACATCAACCATTATAATACGTATAGTGTTAAAAAAGCAGCCATAGTGGAACGTGTCATCAGGACATTGAAAGAAAAACTATTCAAATACTTCAGTTTGAACGGCACCTACAAATGGATAGACGTACTATCTAATATTACAGATAACTACAATGTCACACGTCATAGTACGACTGGTTCAAAACCATCACAAGTGAACAAATCAAATGAGAAGCAAATTCTTCAAAAAACGTATAGTCACTTGAAAATTGTGGGACCACGAAAATTCAAAATTAACGATATCGTTCGCATATCAAAAGCTAAGCATGTCTTTGAGAAAGGTTATACCCCAAGTTGGACCACCGAACTATTTAAAATTGTTAAAGTCAAAATAACAAATCCCACCACATATCTACTCGAAGACATGCACGGTGCACCAATCGGTGGTGCTTTCTATGAGGAAGAATTACAGAAAACTGAAAATCCCGACATATATCTCGTGGAGAAGGTACTTAGAAAAAAAGACAAAAAAATGTACGTCAAATGGTTGGGCTTAGATAACAAACACAACAGTTGGGTCGAAAGAGACGATATTATATAACAGAACAACTCGATATCACTCTCTTCTTGTATGGTATGTAATGGAAAACACGAACAAATTCAAGTGAATGAGGAGCCTGTTGATATTAAAACGAAAGAATAATCAACTATAAATGCTGGTGGATTTGCGGAGGAGCATTCAGTCGAGTTCGTTCGTTCGTTGTTCGAAAACGATGACTGGTGATTGTGGTCTGAACTACAGCGGTAGCAGCAGCAGCAGCATCGGCAGCATGGAGTTTGAAAGTGATAGTGATGATTATAATCATACCATTGAGGCTATCAATCGAGCCATAAACACATATAAAAATATAAATCAACCAGACTGCCCCGATGAAGGTGCCGTCGACGTCGATGAGACATTAGCTCAGTATGAAATTATTGCTCAAAATGAAAATCCGTTGCTGTTGATGACATTTCCTTTGATGGAGTCCTGCTACTATGAAATCCAATGTGCTCTGAGTCCTACAAGAAACTTCAGTACATGTGTGATTTTAAAACAGAAGTTATCTTTTCGAAAAATATCATTCACCACATATGAGTGGACCTCTCTCATAGACATTTTGGGTAAAATCAAAATTTCCTTTTTCGAATATTATCAGGGGCAGGATTATCCTGACGACTATTATGACTGTTCAAGAGAGTGTGGAGACTTTATACATATACAACAATCCATTGAAAACGATAAAAAACGAATCACCATTTCCAAGGGTATTACCAGCATGGATCTGTTCGAAGATGACGTCAACAAAATTCTGAATACTCATATGGGTGTGGTTTCTGATAGAATCGCAATGTTAGATGCTTTGAATTTCAATGAATATTATCAATGTGTTTTCGATATTGCAAAAACATGGTTATGTGAAAAGAGGGTCGATTTGCCTCTCACCGATATCTTTGATGGAATATGTCAAGCATCACCTATTGATAGTATGTATGCTGGTGCTTTACGAGAATATTTATTCTATTATAGTTCCAAGATTCAATCTGATATGTATGATGTAACAAGAAATAAAAACTGATTAATACTATTGTTGTTGTTGTTGTTGTTTATCATTGTTCCATTTCAATATTTGAAGAAGATCACTCAATGTGTCTAGTCATTTCATATCAGATCAACGATGAAAACAGTCGTTATACCACAGCTGTTGTTGTTGTTGTTTATACGAACAATTTCAACTGACTTGATTTCAACCGATGTTCCGAAATATTTAGAGAAATATGGTTATATTGCGAATGATACACAAACAAATTATGAGGATGCTCTTAGACTTTTCCAAGAACGTTATAATTTACCAATAGACGGTACAATCAACAAAGAAACTGAACAATTACTTGAAAGGCCTCGCTGCGAGCATAGGGAAAATGAATTCAGAGTTCAGAGTAGATGGAATAAAACAAATCTCAGATGGTATTTACCTAGTACGTATAATATATACAGAAATAAGGTTCAGGAGGCTTTCGATATGTGGGGGAACGTATCCACACTGAATTTTATCATGGTTGATGCCAAAAATGTTGAATCAGATATTACAATCTCATTTGTGAAACGACGTCACCGATTTCGAGCTACGTGTGTGGGTAGTATGAATTGTCCGTACAATCTTGATGGACCTGGCACTGTTCTAGGACATTCTCAGTTCCCCAGATCAGATCATTCTTGCATAGAAATTCACATTGATAGTGATGAAAAATGGTATTTTGGTGATGAAACTATACCACCAGATGGGTATAACAATTTATTGATGACACTCGTACATGAAATTGGACATGCGTTAGGAATACACCATAGCGATGATGAGTCTGCAATTATGTTTCCATGGTATCAACACGAGACAAAGCCTCCACAAGATGATGACATATTAGCTATTCAAGCACTATATGGGTTGAAACAACGTTTCGCTTCTATTCCAAAAACAGAACCCTCAACAACCACTCAATCCACATCAAAAATGAAACCATCTTCTGGTAATGTGAGAGATGAAGAAGAAGAAGAAGTTGCTCCTAGAAATTTATGTGAAGTGAGTCATCCTGACATTATATTCCTAGCATATGCTCCAGGGTTCATCAACTATCGAGCATATGTAATTTCCGGACATACTGTGTGGAAAATTGATATCAATGAACAAACCCCGAGCAAAAAGATTCATTCTGAAAAGCTGCAAGACTACTTACCCAATAAATTATCTTCAGTGAGTCATATCTTTCAAACAACGACTGGAAATTTATTTGTTGTCAGTAGAAATAAATTTTATTCTAGTTATTTCCCAAATTTACAAATTGAGCGTGAGATTAATCTCAATTTACCTGTGGCTTATGGAATAAATGCTGCTTTTCAAACGAACACAGGAAAAATTTATATTTTGTTGAATAATTCATCATTCATTGAATACCTTGAAGATGGAGATGATTATCGTTTAATCAATAGGGGACCAATCGAAGATATGTTCCCAAATGTTCCAAGTGATGTTACATCAGCATTTCGTTATATAGATGGTAATATATATTTCTTCAGAGGAAATACATACTTCAAGTACAACGAATTCCAGAGAAAACTTGTACAAACTGGTGATTTCAATTGGAATATGTTTGGTATTCAATGTCCAAATAGAGGACTTTTATTCGAATTGAAAACTCTACTTTCCAAAGTTATTTCTTTTTATGAATGAATGATTTTTTGATGTATGTGAATATGAATACATAATAAAACAATGGAAGAAATTTAACAAATTTTATTTCGTAACGAGAACATCTACAACAATATCATAACATTATTTTCTCTTTCATAACTTATATCGATACATCAATAAACGTTAATAACCATAACAATCTTTTTGGTGAAAAAAAAAAAAGGATGAATCTCGTGGGATTGATCAAGTTCTGACAGATAATTTTGATACACGAGTGTTGAATGAAAAAATCAATTAGTCTAAGGTGTAATGACCCCAAGGAAGCGTATCAAATGAATTAGTAATCAGTTTCCATTTATCATCATCAGGACTCAATCCGATTTTGGATTGTTCGATTGAGAAAACATTATGCATGTAGGAACGAATTGTTTGCTGAGTTACAGTCTTGGGTTCTTTGGTTTTCAAACATTTTACATAATCATCAAATGTCAATTTATTCTTCACCACACATTTTTTGACTCCTTTCGATTTTTTAGATACTCCAAAATTTTTAACTTCATTACTTAATCGTTCCTTAGCAAGATTCTTCTTCTCTAAACGCATTGTTTCTTTTTCAATATCATCGACAGTCATATACAATTTAAAAGTGTACATCTTAGATCGTAATCCAGCAAAATGGGAAATTAGTTTACCGTTAGTCTCATCTTTCATCAAACCTAAAACCTTTTTATTAACTTGAGGTATTCCATAAATATTATCTGGAGCATAGTCGGACGTATCAAATCTTTCGATATTCCCTTGAATTACTTCTTTATATACATTCTCACATGATAGTTCATAGATAAAACTATCTGTATCCGTATACAATAGTGAACATTGACCACCATCTATACTCGTCATGAGAGGAAGCATAAAATTATAATGGAAATCATACATGACGGTTTTAGATAGATCGAGAATAGCCATGCCAATATAAAGAGGTTTATTGAAAATTACTTCAGACTTTTTCAATTCGACAGCCACAAGATCCTCGTCGAAAATAGTTCGTTGATGAAATCTAGGACTAGCAATTAAATTTTTGATTCCATGACGTCCCTCCCAATGCTGAACTAATTTAACAACACGATGATTACGAATATTTTCCATTGTTTTCCCAAACACTGCATTATTTGCTAATTTTCGCAAGTCTTTTTCGAAAGAACTTGTAGCCTGGGCTCTCAATTTGGTATTCAATTCGATATACGGTTTCAACCAAGGCTTTTGTTTGAATTTCAAAATTTTATGAATTTTTGTTAATTTCAATCCGTGTGACAAAGCCTGCTTCAAATTCCTATAATGCAAAATGTAACCTTCCTTATTATGTAGAGTTGTCATTAATTTTGGTAATTTAGAACCGAGTGGAATGCGGTGTTCAGGACAAAATGGAAAATCTTTATGTGAATCATGTAGAGTAGTAGGATATTCAAGATCAACTTGAAGGATATAACCTTCGGGACTATCGTCAGGTATTTGAGTGACATCTATGTTAACATCATCAACCCAAGTAAACCCTTCGTAAGGTAGTGGTTCACTCATAGCTTTTCCATACAAATTATTCACGTCTAGATACAAAATGTACTTTGAAGGTTTATCAGAATTGTATTCAGTCATGTATTTATTGTTGGCTTCGGAGTACCTTTTACAACACATCGATATTCCACCTCTTATAGCTTTTTCAACAAACATTATCATATCGATATCTTTTAAAATTTGTAATTTACATCCTGTATACTTCAGCATACAATCCCAAGTATATCCTGGCATGGTATAATACCAAGCTGGATCGAGAGAATACGTTTTCAAAGATGATTCTCGAAATTTTTCCATAATATCAGCAAGAAGAAGAATATCGGTACGCATGTACAAATCACTATATTCTCCAAGGGTCTGTAAATTGAAAGTCTTCCAAACATTTTGAGCATGAGCGTAGTCATCTTCCGAAATATTTACATCATTTAATTTATTATAGAAATTTTGAATACTTGGCAGTTCAACTTCATTCAGTTTCTCCTCATTATCGATATAATCATAGGGAAAAACACCCTTTCTAGTTAATAATTTGAACTGAGAATCAGGTAAACTATTGAATTCTCGTCTTGAAATTTTTAGGTCTTGAACTTCCATAGTTGATACCAAACCGTCGAGACCTGCTCCCAAGAAACGGAAAGAATCGATGAATCTGAATTTGATATCTGTTCCAGAATCATATTGTGTAAAAGAAATATATTTCTCCCTATTTATCGGAAGTACAGTTACACGTCCACGTCGACAAATATCACGAATTATGAAATGGGAATCGTAACCAGAAAGATTATGGAACGTTATTGGTACAACAAACTGTTTTTTAAAGGACAAGTTACAAATTTGGTGTGCCCAACCCCTAAAGGACCCATTAAAATGATTGTGATCTGATACCACAATGTCATTCTCATTGAACTTCTTTTCACATATATGACAAACAGTCGCATTGCTAATATGCGGCTTATCAATCATCGGAATAATATTTTTTATTTTCGATTGAACAAACCTAGCAATTTCAGTCATTTCATTTGCGAACCAATCAATGCAGTCCCTTCCACGGTGACTTTTATAAAATGACAATGAGTCATCAAAAGAACATTTGAAATAATACCCTGCACTATATGCTTTATGATGTTGATATTTTATAGTGGTACGGCTAATTCTCGAATTACAATTTTCTAGTTGTGATTCAAAATCAGCATAAATAATAAAAGGACACATTTGCTTATAAACATGATTTTTGAATTCTACAAAATCGTATTTTGGGAATGAAATTTTGTAATCATTTTTATTCTCACACGAAATATAATGTTCTTCAAATTTTTTTTCACCATGAAAATAGTTGAGACATCTATCACAAATAATTTTTTTTCCATTGTGTTTATTCAATTGACTTGATACCAAACGCGATAAGTTTCTTATCAAACAATAATGGTATTTTATCTCAACATTCTCATCTTCAACGATAGTAGGTAATGGTAGTGCTTCATATTCATTCAATTTAGGATATTTGTTTTGAACTAATAACAAATTGACATGTTTATTTGATTTCTGTTTGGTAAGCCTAACCGGTACAACGTTAAAATTTTCTTTAATCAATTCCAAACCATAAACATTGACTGAAATGTTATTGAGTTTTTCAAATTTGGTAATTTGATGTAGTTTCATTGGCATCTCTAGATTTGTTGTATTCAAAACTGTAGTATAATGGGGGTATGTTGATGTTCTGTTAGAATTTTTTTTAGCGGGAAACATAGCACCGACTATACTCCAGAAGAAGCAAGCTTCATCATTATTCTGAATATTGATACAAGCGTGTTTTGCATTAATTTGTTTTGGTAACTCTATGAAGGATGATCCATAACCAATTTCGTATTTATTTATTGCTACTTCCAGATAAATTATCTCTCTTAGCGCCCAACCGCTATCTTTTTCAGCAAATTCACTCAATTTATTTGAGATTACATCAACAGCTTTGATTTGAAACCAATCACCCAAATCCGTTCCTGCATCTACGATAGCATTAGGGGTATTAAAGTATTTGCGATCAACTAATTCTTCATTATTCATTGACTGTTTAACAAAATCTCCACAAAATGTAAAATTTATTTTCATCATTTTGAATTCTTTCAAAATTTTCATGATTCTATTTTTTATTATTATGAAAGAATCAGCCAAGAAGTATTTGATTTCTTTATGATTCAAATTCAAAACAAGACCTGTCTGAATTCTCGAATTGAAAATTGCTTCAACATTAATCCAACGTACTGAAGGTTTCAAACCAGAACCATAATATTGCCCACCATTCATTTTTTTCTTGATTAAATATCTCATTCTTTTCAATTCACCAATTTTCGAATGAATTTTTCTCTTCTGTCCTATTGAAAAATTGATTCTTTCCATTGCCAAAATACATTTTCGAATATGTGAGTTGATGGATTTCAGTGCAAAAACAGCCAATGGTTTTGTATAATTGTTGATGTTGTTTCTGATTGACAAGAGAATTGAATCTATTTCAGTTAGAGTTCTATTAAATTTTTCCATAATTGATGTATCAATAGAAATTGAATGAATGGAGAAAAAAATATTACTCACGTTTCCTAATTCTCAATGATTTCGAAGGAAGCAGCAGGATTCGTCTTCCCCGTGTCTACCAGTCCTTTGAAGACTAAAGAATATTTTTCTTCAACAAAATATTCTAAGTATGGCTTATAGTCAGTTGTTGAGCGGGTAGGTAAAAATGTAACCTCTTTTCCAAGGTCAAGAAGAATCGTATCCCCAAATTTTCCCTTCACCAACTTCGCTCGTGATATCTTGAACGGTACTTCAATTGGTAGGTCAACCAATTTAACTACTGGTTTCTTTTCCAAAACCGATGATTTGTTTAGCTTTGTAAGATCCATCTGAATACAAAGAGAGAGAGAGAGGTTAAAAAGCACCACTTGTATTCAACGATATCAAAAAAACTTACTGTTGTTTTTGTATGAATTCTCTCTTAGGACACAAGTACTTTCAACTTCAGCTTTTTGCTCTGCAATGATTTCAGTAGGTACGAGACTTGTACTTTTATTGCATTCGAAATGTGAAGGCTACATGACGGAAACCACAAATTTTTCTTTGACAACAATATGTATAATATACCGAGAAACAATTATCAAGCGATAAGTGAGTAATGAAGTAAAAATACATAGTAATTCAAAAAATTTATTTCTTCAGCTAAACAGTACATGATTATCGGACTCACACAAAGAGTAAAATAATATGAATAATGCTTTTTGTGATGATTTCATAATAACCATATCTTCTTCTTCTTCGTAGTAGTAGTAGTAGTAGGTACCGTTGAAGATATACGCCGATTAGTGATTACATCTTCTAATAATGTAATTCTTGAGAAATTTCTTATCATCAGCTGCTTTTCTTCATATCGTTTTATGGTTTCATTGAGTTCTTGCATCTTTTTCCGGAACTTTTCCAACCGAGATTCAAACTCTGCTGCATCCATTGAGCAACTATCACAAAACATCCAACAATTTTGTATTTATGATATGATTTACATCTGCATCTACAATAACAGAAACTCTTGCATTTTCTGCACGCCATTCCATCTACTTGATCATTAGGTGCTAAAAAACATTTTTTTCCACAACAATAATATTTTACTTCATCATCCATCTTTGCTGCAATTTGAATTGAAATGATACATTTACAATTGTTTGATGAGATTTATATCCTTATTTTCTACATACTCCACTTTTACACATTTCATCCTTATTTTCAACAAGAGTTCCGACCATCACCCTATACATGACACATCTCACCACAAAAATTGATGACTAATTACCCTCGATCACATTGGAATTTCCTATGCACTCCTGCTGTACATGACGTATTTATGCATCTCACCACAGAATACCTAATTAATTACCCATTGGAATTTCCTATGCACAACTGAATCATCGATTGAACAGATTCACGTCACACAACAAAGCGGCGAACAACAAAACGTCACACGTCAAACGACACTTCAATGACGTCACACGTCAAATGTCAAACGACGAACGAAACGTCATCGGTCGAAACGTCACATGTCAAACGTCAACAATGACGTCATACATCAAATGACCCTGGAGCGTGCCCCCATGCCGAAACGTCATCGGTCGAAATGCCTCCATGTCACGTGCCCCCATGCCGAAACGTCATCGGTCGAAACATCACATGTCAAACGTCACACGTCAAATGTTAAACGTCAACAATGACGTCATACATCAAATGACCCTGGAGCGTGCCCCCATGCCGAAACGTCATTGGTCGAAACATCACATGTCAAACGTCACACGTCAGATGTTAAACGTCAACAATGACGTCATACATCAAATGACCCTGGAGCGTGCCCCCATGCCGAAACGTCATCAATCGAAACATCACATGTCAAACGTCACACGTCAAATGTTAAACGTCAACAATGACGTCATACATCAAATGACCCTGGAGCATGCCCCGTGCCCCCATGGGGACATGGGGACATGTAAACATCACGAAACGTCAAAGTCAAACGACACAGGACGCGTCAAACGACCCTGGAACGCGCCCCGTGCCCCCATGCCGAAACGTCATCGGTCGAAACGTCACACGTCAAATGTCAAACGTCAAATGTCAAACATCAACGTGCGTGATGTGCCCCATGCCGTGTGCCCCCTACGTTAGGTTAGGCCCCCATCGTGCTCCCATGTCACTCACCCCCATGTTAGGCCCCGTGTGCCCCCCTACGTTGGTCCCCATCGTGCTCCCTAGGTTAGGCCCCGTGTGCCCCCCCTACGTTAGGTTAGGTCCCCATCGTGCTCCCTAGGTTAGGTTAGGCCCCCACCCCCATGACACATTGTCAACACACCCCCATGTGGCATGGGGTAGTTCTGCACCCCTCGTTAGGTTAGACCACGTACGCCATCTACCGTCCGTTAGGTTAGACACCTTCACACCATCCTACCAAGTTAGGTTAGACACCATTACAGTCATCTGTACGTTGGGTCAGGTGAGGTCATTTTGAGCCAGAACTCTCATAGAGTAACTACTCACGAAGATGAACGAAGATGAACGAAGATGAATGAAGATGCACGAAGATGCACGAAGATGCACGAAGATGCACGAAGATGCACGAAGATGCACGAAGATGAACGAAGATGAACGAAGATAAACGAAGATAAACGAAGATGAACGAAGATGAACGAAGATGAACGAAGATGCACGAAGATGCACGAAGATGCACGAAGATGAACGAAGATGAACGAAGATAAACGAAGATGAACGAGGATGAACGAAGATGAACGAAGATGCACGAAGATGCACGAAGATGCACGAAGATGCACGAAGATGCACGAAGATGCACGAAGATGCACGAAGATGCACGAAGATGCACGAAGATGAACGAAGATGCACGAAGTTGCACGAAGATGCACGAAGATGCACGAAGATGCACGAAGATGCACGAAGATGAACGATGATGCACGAAGATGAACGAAGATGCACGAAGATGCACGAAGATGCACGAGAATGCACAAAGATGCACGAAGATGCACGAAGATGCACAAAGATGCACGAAGATGAACGAAGATGCACGAAGATGCACGAAGATGCACGAAGATGCACGAAGATGCACGAAGATGCACGAAGATGCACGAAGATGCACGAAGATGCACGAAGATGCACGAAAATGCACAAAGATGCACGAAGATGCACGAAGATGCACGAAGATGAACGAAGATGCACGAAGATGAACGAAGATGCACGAAGATGCACGAAGATGCACGAAGATGTACGAAGATGCACGAAGATGCACGAAGATGCACGAAGATGCACGAAGATGCACGAAGATGAACGAAGATGAACGAAGATGAATGAAGATGCACGAAGATGCACGAAGATGCACGAAGATGCACGAAGATGCACGAAGATGCACGAAGATGCACGAAGATGAACGAAGATGAACGAAGATAAACGAAGATGAACGAAGATGAACGAAGATGAACGAAGATGAACGAAGATGCACGAAGATGCACGAAGATGCACGAAGATGCACGAAGATGCACGAAGATGCACGAAGATGCACGAAGATGCACGAAGATGCACGAAGATGCACGAAGATGCACGAAGATGCACGAAGATGCACGAAGATGCACGAAGATGCACGAAGATGCACGAAGATGAACGAAGATGCACGAAGTTGCACGAAGATGCACGAAGATGCACGAAGATGCACGAAGATGCACGAAGATATACGAAGATGAACGATGATGCACGAAGATGAACGAAGATGCACGAAGATGCACGAAGATGCACGAAGATGAACGAAGATGCACGAAGTTGCACGAAGATGCACGAAGATGCACGAAGATGCACGAAGATATACGAAGATGAACGATGATGCACGAAGATGAACGAAGATGCACGAAGATGCACGAAGATGCACGAAGATGCACGAAGATGCACGAAGATGCACGAAGATGCACGAAGATGCACGAAGATGCACGAAGATGAACGAAGATGCACGAAGATGAACGAAGATGCACGAAGATGCACGAAGATGCACGAAGATGCACGAAGATGAACGAAGATGCACGAAGATGAACGAAGATGCACGAAGTTGCACGAAGATGCACGAAGATGCACGAAGATGCACGAAGATGAACGAAGATGAACGAAGATGAACGAAGATGAACGAAGATGAACGAAGATGAACGAAGATGCACGAAGATGCACGAAGATGCACGAAGATGCACGAAGATGCACGAAGATGCACGAAGATGCACGAAGATGCACGAAGATGCACGAAGATGCACGAAGATGAACGAAGATGCACGAAGTTGCACGAAGATGCACGAAGATGCACGAAGATGCACGAAGATGCACGAAGATATACGAAGATGAACGATGATGCACGAAGATGAACGAAGATGCACGATGATGCACGAAGATGCACGAAGATGCACGAAGATGCACGAAGATGCACGAAGATGAACGAAGATGCACGAAGTTGCACGAAGATGCACGAAGATGCACGAAGATGCACGAAGATGCACGAAGATGTACGAAGATGCACGAAGATGAACGATGATGCACGAAGATGAACGAAGATGCACGAAGATGCACGAAGATGCACGAGAAAGCACAAAGATGCACGAAGATGCACGAAGATGCACGAAGATGCACGAAGATGAACGAAGATGAACGAAGATAAACGAAGATGAACGAAGATGAACGAAGATGAACGAAGATGCACGAAGATGCACGAAGATGCACGAAGATGCACGAAGATGCACGAAGATGCACGAAGATGCACGAAGATGCACGAAGATGCACGAAGATGAACGAAGATGAACGAAGATAAACGAAGATGAACGAGGATGAACGAAGATGAACGAAGATGCACGAAGATGCACGAAGATGCACGAAGATGCACGAAGATGCACGAAGATGCACGAAGATGCACGAAGATGCACGAAGATGCACGAAGATGCACGAAGATGCACGAAGATGAACGAAGATGCACGAAGTTGCACGAAGATGCACGAAGATGCACGAAGATGCACGAAGATGCACGAAGATGAACGATGATGCACGAAGATGAACGAAGATGCACGAAGATGCACGAAGATGCACGAGAATGCACAAAGATGCACGAAGATGCACGAAGATGCACAAAGATGCACGAAGATGAACGAAGATGCACGAAGATGCACGAAGATGCACGAAGATGCACGAAGATGCACGAAGATGCACGAAGATGCACGAAGATGCACGAAGATGCACGAAGATGCACGAAGATGCACGAAAATGCACAAAGATGCACGAAGATGCACGAAGATGCACGAAGATGAACGAAGATGCACGAAGATGAACGAAGATGCACGAAGATGCACGAAGATGCACGAAGATGTACGAAGATGCACGAAGATGCACGAAGATGCACGAAGATGCACGAAGATGCACGAAGATGAACGAAGATGAACGAAGATGAATGAAGATGCACGAAGATGCACGAAGATGCACGAAGATGCACGAAGATGCACGAAGATGCACGAAGATGCACGAAGATGAACGAAGATGAACGAAGATAAACGAAGATGAACGAAGATGAACGAAGATGAACGAAGATGAACGAAGATGCACGAAGATGCACGAAGATGCACGAAGATGCACGAAGATGCACGAAGATGCACGAAGATGCACGAAGATGCACGAAGATGCACGAAGATGCACGAAGATGCACGAAGATGCACGAAGATGCACGAAGATGCACGAACATGCACGAAGATGCACGAAGATGCACGAAGATGAACGAAGATGCACGAAGTTGCACGAAGATGCACGAAGATGCACGAAGATGCACGAAGATATACGAAGATGAACGATGATGCACGAAGATGAACGAAGATGCACGAAGATGCACGAAGATGCACGAAGATGAACGAAGATGCACGAAGTTGCACGAAGATGCACGAAGATGCACGAAGATGCACGAAGATGCACGAAGATATACGAAGATGAACGATGATGCACGAAGATGAACGAAGATGCACGAAGATGCACGAAGATGCACGAAGATGCACGAAGATGCACGAAGATGCACGAAGATGCACGAAGATGCACGAAGATGCACGAAGATGCACGAAGATGAACGAAGATGCACGAAGATGAACGAAGATGCACGAAGATGCACGAAGATGCACGAAGATGCACGAAGATGAACGAAGATGCACGAAGATGAACGAAGATGCACGAAGTTGCACGAAGATGCACGAAGATGCACGAAGATGCACGAAGATGAACGAAGATGAACGAAGATGAACGAAGATGAACGAAGATGAACGAAGATGAACGAAGATGCACGAAGATGCACGAAGATGCACGAAGATGCACGAAGATGCACGAAGATGCACGAAGATGCACGAAGATGCACGAAGATGCACGAAGATGCACGAAGATGAACGAAGATGCACGAAGTTGCACGAAGATGCACGAAGATGCACGAAGATGCACGAAGATGCACGAAGATATACGAAGATGAACGATGATGCACGAAGATGAACGAAGATGCACGATGATGCACGAAGATGCACGAAGATGCACGAAGATGCACGAAGATGAACGAAGATGCACGAAGTTGCACGAAGATGCACGAAGATGCACGAAGATGCACGAAGATGCACGAAGATGTACGAAGATGCACGAAGATGAACGATGATGCACGAAGATGAACGAAGATGCACGAAGATGCACGAAGATGCACGAGAAAGCACAAAGATGCACGAAGATGCACGAAGATGCACGAAGATGCACGAAGATGCACGAAGATGAACGAAGATGAACGAAGATAAACGAAGATGAACGAAGATGAACGAAGATGAACGAAGATGCACGAAGATGCACGAAGATGCACGAAGATGCACGAAGATGCACGAAGATGCACGAAGATGCACGAAGATGCACGAAGATGCACGAAGATGAACGAAGATGCACGAAGATGAACGAAGATGCACGAAGATGCACGAAGATGCACGAAGATGCACGAAGATGAACGAAGATGCACGAAGATGAACGAAGATGCACGAAGTTGCACGAAGATGCACGAAGATGCACGAAGATGCACGAAGATGAACGAAGATGAACGAAGATAAACGAATATGAACGAAGATGCACGAAGATGAACGAAGATGAACGAAGATAAACGAAGATAAACGAAGATGAACGAAGATGAACGAAGATGCACGAAGATGCACGAAGATGCACGAAGATGAACGAAGATGCACGAAGATGCACGAGGATGCACGAAGATGTACGAAGATG
Source organism: Plagiodera versicolora (assembly GCA_037013635.1). Lineage (NCBI taxonomy): Eukaryota > Metazoa > Arthropoda > Insecta > Coleoptera > Chrysomelidae > Plagiodera > Plagiodera versicolora. The sequence continues at coordinate 2,933,882 of JAYMYH010000018.1, forward strand.
CACGAAGATGTACGAAGATGCACGAAGATGCACGAAGATGCACGAAGATGCACGAAGATGCACGAAGATGAACGAAGATGAACGAAGATGAATGAAGATGCACGAAGATGCACGAAGATGCACGAAGATGCACGAAGATGCACGAAGATGCACGAAGATGCACGAAGATGCACGAAGATGAACGAAGATGAACGAAGATAAACGAAGATAAACGAAGATGAACGAAGATGAACGAAGATGAACGAAGATGCACGAAGATGCACGAAGATGCACGAAGATGAACGAAGATGAACGAAGATAAACGAAGATGAACGAGGATGAACGAAGATGAACGAAGATGCACGAAGATGCACGAAGATGAACGAAGATGAACGAAGATAAACGAAGATGAACGAGGATGAACGAAGATGAACGAAGATGCACGAAGATGCACGAAGATGCACGAAGATGCACGAAGATGCACGAAGATGCACGAAGATGCACGAAGATGCACGAAGATGCACGAAGATGCACGAAGATGCACGAAGATGCACGAAGATGAACGAAGATGCACGAAGTTGCACGAAGATGCACGAAGATGCACGAAGATGCACGAAGATGCACGAAGATGAACGATGATGCACGAAGATGAACGAAGATGCACGAAGATGCACGAAGATGCACGAGAATGCACAAAGATGCACGAAGATGCACGAAGATGCACAAAGATGCACGAAGATGAACGAAGATGCACGAAGATGCACGAAGATGCACGAAGATGCACGAAGATGCACGAAGATGCACGAAGATGCACGAAGATGCACGAAGATGCACGAAGATGCACGAAAATGCACAAAGATGCACGAAGATGCACGAAGATGCACGAAGATGAACGAAGATGCACGAAGATGAACGAAGATGCACGAAGATGCACGAAGATGCACGAAGATGTACGAAGATGCACGAAGATGCACGAAGATGCACGAAGATGCACGAAGATGCACGAAGATGAACGAAGATGAACGAAGATGAATGAAGATGCACGAAGATGCACGAAGATGCACGAAGATGCACGAAGATGCACGAAGATGCACGAAGATGCACGAAGATGAACGAAGATGAACGAAGATAAACGAAGATGAACGAAGATGAACGAAGATGAACGAAGATGAACGAAGATGCACGAAGATGCACGAAGATGCACGAAGATGCACGAAGATGCACGAAGATGAACGAAGATGCACGAAGATGCACGAAGATGCACGAAGATGCACGAAGATGCACGAAGATGCACGAAGATGCACGAAGATGCACGAAGATGCACGAAGATGCACGAAGATGAACGAAGATGCACGAAGTTGCACGAAGATGCACGAAGATGCACGAAGATGCACGAAGATGCACGAAGATATACGAAGATGAACGATGATGCACGAAGATGAACGAAGATGCACGAAGATGCACGAAGATGCACGAAGATGAACGAAGATGCACGAAGTTGCACGAAGATGCACGAAGATGCACGAAGATGCACGAAGATGCACGAAGATATACGAAGTTGCACGAAGATGCACGAAGATGCACGAAGATGCACGAAGATGCACGAAGATATACGAAGATGAACGATGATGCACGAAGATGAACGAAGATGCACGATGATGCACGAAGATGCACGAAGATGCACGAAGATGCACGAAGATGAACGAAGATGCACGAAGTTGCACGAAGATGCACGAAGATGCACGAAGATGCACGAAGATGCACGAAGATGTACGAAGATGCACGAAGATGAACGATGATGCACGAAGATGAACGAAGATGCACGAAGATGCACGAAGATGCACGAGAAAGCACAAAGATGCACGAAGATGCACGAAGATGCACGAAGATGCACGAAGATGCACGAAGATGAACGAAGATGAACGAAGATAAACGAAGATGAACGAAGATGAACGAAGATGAACGAAGATGCACGAAGATGCACGAAGATGCACGAAGATGCACGAAGATGCACGAAGATGCACGAAGATGCACGAAGATGCACGAAGATGCACGAAGATGAACGAAGATGCACGAAGATGAACGAAGATGCACGAAGATGCACGAAGATGCACGAAGATGCACGAAGATGAACGAAGATGCACGAAGATGAACGAAGATGCACGAAGTTGCACGAAGATGCACGAAGATGCACGAAGATGCACGAAGATGAACGAAGATGAACGAAGATAAACGAATATGAACGAAGATGCACGAAGATGAACGAAGATGAACGAAGATAAACGAAGATAAACGAAGATGAACGAAGATGAACGAAGATGCACGAAGATGCACGAAGATGCACGAAGATGCACGAAGATGAACGAAGATGCACGAAGATGCACGAGGATGCACGAAGATGTACGAAGATGCACGAAGATGTACGAAGATGCACGAAGATGCACGAAGATGCACGAAGATGCACGAAGATGCACGAAGATGAACGAAGATGAACGAAGATGAATGAAGATGCACGAAGATGCACGAAGATGCACGAAGATGCACGAAGATGCACGAAGATGCACGAAGATGCACGAAGATGCACGAAGATGAACGAAGATGAACGAAGATAAACGAAGATAAACGAAGATGAACGAAGATGAACGAAGATGAACGAAGATGCACGAAGATGCACGAAGATGCACGAAGATGAACGAAGATGAACGAAGATAAACGAAGATGAACGAGGATGAACGAAGATGAACGAAGATGCACGAAGATGCACGAAGATGAACGAAGATGAACGAAGATAAACGAAGATGAACGAGGATGAACGAAGATGAACGAAGATGCACGAAGATGCACGAAGATGCACGAAGATGCACGAAGATGCACGAAGATGCACGAAGATGCACGAAGATGCACGAAGATGCACGAAGATGCACGAAGATGCACGAAGATGCACGAAGATGAACGAAGATGCACGAAGTTGCACGAAGATGCACGAAGATGCACGAAGATGCACGAAGATGCACGAAGATGAACGATGATGCACGAAGATGAACGAAGATGCACGAAGATGCACGAAGATGCACGAGAATGCACAAAGATGCACGAAGATGCACGAAGATGCACAAAGATGCACGAAGATGAACGAAGATGCACGAAGATGCACGAAGATGCACGAAGATGCACGAAGATGCACGAAGATGCACGAAGATGCACGAAGATGCACGAAGATGCACGAAGATGCACGAAAATGCACAAAGATGCACGAAGATGCACGAAGATGCACGAAGATGAACGAAGATGCACGAAGATGAACGAAGATGCACGAAGATGCACGAAGATGCACGAAGATGTACGAAGATGCACGAAGATGCACGAAGATGCACGAAGATGCACGAAGATGCACGAAGATGAACGAAGATGAACGAAGATGAATGAAGATGCACGAAGATGCACGAAGATGCACGAAGATGCACGAAGATGCACGAAGATGCACGAAGATGCACGAAGATGAACGAAGATGAACGAAGATAAACGAAGATGAACGAAGATGAACGAAGATGAACGAAGATGAACGAAGATGCACGAAGATGCACGAAGATGCACGAAGATGCACGAAGATGCACGAAGATGAACGAAGATGCACGAAGATGCACGAAGATGCACGAAGATGCACGAAGATGCACGAAGATGCACGAAGATGCACGAAGATGCACGAAGATGCACGAAGATGCACGAAGATGAACGAAGATGCACGAAGTTGCACGAAGATGCACGAAGATGCACGAAGATGCACGAAGATGCACGAAGATATACGAAGATGAACGATGATGCACGAAGATGAACGAAGATGCACGAAGATGCACGAAGATGCACGAAGATGAACGAAGATGCACGAAGTTGCACGAAGATGCACGAAGATGCACGAAGATGCACGAAGATGCACGAAGATATACGAAGATGAACGATGATGCACGAAGATGAACGAAGATGCACGAAGATGCACGAAGATGCACGAAGATGCACGAAGATGCACGAAGATGCACGAAGATGCACGAAGATGCACGAAGATGCACGAAGATGCACGAAGATGAACGAAGATGCACGAAGATGAACGAAGATGCACGAAGATGCACGAAGATGCACGAAGATGCACGAAGATGAACGAAGATGCACGAAAATGAACGAAGATGCACGAAGTTGCACGAAGATGCACGAAGATGCACGAAGATGCACGAAGATGAACGAAGGTGAACGAAGATGAACGAAGATGAACGAAGATGAACGAAGATGAACGAAGATGCACGAAGATGCACGAAGATAAACGAAGATGAACGAAGATGAACGAAGATGAACGAAGATGAACAAAGATGAACGAAGATGATGATGATGATGATGATGATGAACGAAGATGAACGAAGATGCACGAAGATGCACGAAGATGCACGAAGATGAACGAAGATGAACGAAGATGCACGAAGATGCACGAAGATGAACGAAGATGCACGAAGATGCACGAAGATGCACGAAGATGCACGAAGATGCACGAAGATGCACGAAGATGCACGAAGATGCACGAAGATGAACGAAGATGAACGAAGATAAACGAAGATAAACGAAGATGAACGAAGATGAACGAAGATGAACGAAGATGCACGAAGATGCACGAAGATGCACGAAGATGCACGAAGATGCACGAAGATGCACGAAGATGCACGAAGATGCACGAAGATGCACGAAGATGCACGGAGATGCACGAAAATGCACGAAGATGCACGAAGATGCACGAAGATGCACGAAGATGAACGAAGATGCACGAAGATGAACGAAGATGCACGAAGATGCACGAAGATGCACGAAGATGCACGAAGATGCACGATGATGAACGAAGATGCACGAAGATGCACGAAGATGCACGAAGATGCACGAAGATGCACGATGATGAACGAAGATGCACGAAGATGAACGAAGATGCACGAAGTTGCACGAAGATGCACGAAGATGCACGAAGATGCACGAAGATGAACGAAGATGAACGAAGATGAACGAAGATGAACGAAGATGAACGAAGATGAACGAAGATGCACGAAGATGCACGAAGATGCACGAAGATGAACGAAGATGAACGAAGATAAACGAAGATGAACGAAGATGCACGAAGATGAACGAAGATGCACGAAGATGCAAGAAGATGCACGAAGATGCACGAAGATGCACGAAGATGAACGAAGATTAACGAAGATGAACGAAGATGCACGAAGATGCACGAAGATGCACGAAGATGAACGAAGATGAACGAAGATAAACGAAGATGAACGAAGATGAACGAAGATGCACGAAGATGCACGAAGATGCACGAAGATGCACGAAGATGAACGAAGATGCACGAAGATGCACGAAGATGCACGAAGATGCACGAAGATGCACGAAGATGCACGAAGATGAACGAAGAAGCACGAAGTTGCACGAAGATGCACGAAGATGCACGAAGATGCACGAAGATGCACGAAGATATACGAAGATGAACGATGATGCACGAAGATGAACGAAGATGCACGAAGATGCACGAAGATGCACGAAGATGCACGAAGATGCACGAAGATGCACGAAGATGAACGAAGATGAACGAAGATTAACGAAGATGAACGAAGATGAACGAAGATGAACGAAGATGCACGAAAATGCACGAAGATGCACGAAGATGCACGAAGATGCACGAAGATGCACGAAGATGCACGAAGATGCACGAAGATGCACGAAGATGCACGAAGATGAACGAAGATGCACGAAGATGAACGAAGATGCACGAAGATGCACGAAGATGAACGAAGATGCACGAAGATGATGATGATGATGATGATGATGATGATGATGATGATGATGATGAACGAAGATGAACGAAGATGCACGAAGATGCACGAAGATACACGAAGATGAACGAAGATGAACGAAGATGCACGAAGATGCACGAAGATGTACGAAGATGCACGAAGATGCACGAAGATGCACGAAGATGCACGAAGATGCACGAGAATGCACAAAGATGCACGAAGATGCACGAAGATGCACGAAGATGCACGAAGATGCACGAAGATGAACGAAGATGAACGAAGATAAACGAAGATGAACGAAGATGAACGAAGATGAACGAAGATGCACGAAGATGCACGAAGATGCACGAAGATGCACGAAGATGCACGAAGATGCACGAAGATGCACGAAGATGAACGAAGATGCACGAAGATGAACGAAGATGCACGAAGATGCACGAAGATGCACGAAGATGCACGAAGATGAACGAAGATGCACGAAGATGAACGAAGATGCACGAAGTTGCACGAAGATGCACGAAGATGCACGAAGATGCACGAAGATGAACGAAGATGAACGAAAATAAACGAAGATGAACGAAGATGCACGAAGATGAACGAAGATGAACGAAGATAAACGAAGATAAACGAAGATGAACGAAGATGAACGAAGATGCACGAAGATGCACGAAGATGCACGAAGATGCACGAAGATGAACGAAGATGCACGAAGATGCACGAGGATGCACGAAGATGTACGAAGATGCACGAAGATGTACGAAGATGCACGAAGATGCACGAAGATGCACGAAGATGCACGAAGATGCACGAAGATGAACGAAGATGAACGAAGATGCACGAAGATGCACGAAGATGCACGAAGATGCACGAAGATGAACGAAGATGCACGGAGTTGCACGAAGATGCACGAAGATGCACGAAGATGCACGAAGATGCACGAAGATATACGAAGATGAACGATGATGCACGAAGATGAACGAAGATGCACGAAGATGCACGAAGATGCACGAAGATGCACGAAGATGCACGAAGATGCACGAAGATGCACGAAGATGCACGAAGATGAACGAAGATGAACGAAGATAAACGAAGATGAACGAAGATGAACGAAGATGAACGAAGATGAACGAAGATGCACGAAAATGCACGAAGATGCACGAAGATGCACGAAGATGCACGAAGATGCACGAAGATGCACGAAGATGCACGAAGATGCACGAAGATGCACGAAGATGCACGAAGATGAACGAAGATGCACGAAGATGAACGAAGATGCACGAAGATGCACGAAGATGCACGAAGATGCACGAAGATGAACGAAGATGCACGAAGATGAACGAAGATGCACGAAGTTGCACGAAGATGCACGAAGATGCACGAAGATGCACGAAGATGCACGAAGATGCACGAAGATGCACGAAGATGCACGAAGATGCACGAAGATGCACGAAGATGCACGAAGATGCACGAAGATGAACGAAGATGCACGAAGATGCACGAGAATGCACAAAGATGCACGAAGATGCACGAAGATGCACGAAGATGCACGAAGATGCACGAAGATGAACGAAGATGAACGAAGATAAACGAAGATGAACGAAGATGAACGAAGATGAACGAAGATGCACGAAGATGCACGAAGATGCACGAAGATGCACGAAGATGCACGAAGATGCACGAAGATGCACGAAGATGCACGAAGATGTACGAAGATGCACGAAGATGAACGATGATGCACGAAGATGAACGAAGATGCACGAAGATGCACGAAGATGCACGAGAATGCACAAAGATGCACGAAGATGCACGAAGATGCACGAAGATGCACGAAGATGCACGAAGATGAACGAAGATGAACGAAGATAAACGAAGATGAACGAAGATGAACGAAGATGAACGAAGATGCACGAAGATGCACGAAGATGCACGAAGATGCACGAAGATGCACGAAGATGCACGAAGATGCACGAAGATGCACGAAGATGCACGAAGATGAACGAAGATGCACGAAGATGCACGAAGATGCACGAAGATGCACGAAGATGCACGAAGATGCACGAAGATGAACGAAGATGCACGAGGATGAACGAAGATGCACGAAGTTGCACGAAGATGCACGAAGATGCACGAAGATGCACGAAGATGAACGAAGATGAACGAAGATAAACGAATATGAACGAAGATGCACGAAGATGAACGAAGATGAACGAAGATAAACGAAGATAAACGAAGATGAACGAAGATGAACGAAGATGCACGAAGATGCACGAAGATGCACGAAGATGCACGAAGATGAACGAAGATGCACGAAGATGCACGAGGATGCACGAAGATGTACGAAGATGCACGAAGATGTACGAAGATGCACGAAGATGCACGAAGATGCACGAAGATGCACGAAGATGCACGAAGATGAACGAAGATGAACGAAGATGAATGAAGATGCACGAAGATGCACGAAGATGCACGAAGATGCACGAAGATGCACGAAGATGCACGAAGATGCACGAAGATGCACGAAGATGCACGAAGATGAACGAAGATGAACGAAGATAAACGAAGATAAACGAAGATGAACGAAGATGAACGAAGATGAACGAAGATGCACGAAGATGCACGAAGATGCACGAAGATGCACGAAGATGCACGAAGATGAACGAAGATGAACGAAGATAAACGAAGATGAACGAGGATGAACGAAGATGAACGAAGATGCACGAAGATGCACGAAGATGCACGAAGATGAACGAAGATGAACGAAGATAAACGAAGATGAACGAGGATGAACGAAGATGAACGAAGATGCACGAAGATGCACGAAGATGCACGAAGATGCACGAAGATGCACGAAGATGCACGAAGATGCACGAAGATGCACGAAGATGCACGAAGATGCACGAAGATGAACGAAGATGCACGAAGTTGCACGAAGATGCACGAAGATGCACGAAGATGCACGAAGATGCACGAAGATGAACGATGATGCACGAAGATGAACGAAGATGCACGAAGATGCACGAAGATGCACGAGAATGCACAAAGATGCACGAAGATGCACGAAGATGCACAAAGATGCACGAAGATGAACGAAGATGCACGAAGATGCACGAAGATGCACGAAGATGCACGAAGATGCACGAAGATGCACGAAGATGCACGAAGATGCACGAAGATGCACGAAGATGCACGAAAATGCACAAAGATGCACGAAGATGCACGAAGATGCACGAAGATGAACGAAGATGCACGAAGATGAACGAAGATGCACGAAGATGCACGAAGATGCACGAAGATGTACGAAGATGCACGAAGATGCACGAAGATGCACGAAGATGCACGAAGATGCACGAAGATGAACGAAGATGAACGAAGATGAATGAAGATGCACGAAGATGCACGAAGATGCACGAAGATGCACGAAGATGCACGAAGATGCACGATGATGAACGAAGATGCACGAAGATGCACGAAGATGCACGAAGATGCACGATGATGAACGAAGATGCACGAAGATGAACGAAGATGCACGAAGTTGCACGAAGATGCACGAAGATGCACGAAGATGCACGAAGATGAACGAAGATGAACGAAGATGAACGAAGATGAACGAAGATGAACGAAGATGCACGAAGATGCACGAAGATGCACGAAGATGAACGAAGATGAACGAAGATGAACGAAGATGAACGAAGATGCACGAAGATGCACGAAGATGCACGAAGATGAACAAAGATTAACGAAGATGAACGAAGATGCACGAAGATGCACGAAGATGCACGAAGATGAACGAAGATGAACGAAGATAAACGAAGATGAACGAAGATGAACGAAGATGCACGAAGATGCACGAAGATGCACGAAGATGCACGAAGATGAACGAAGATGCACGAAGATGCACGAAGATGCACGAAGATGCACGAAGATGCACGAAGATGCACGAAGATGCACGAAGATGAACGAAGAAGCACGAAGTTGCACGAAGATGCACGAAGATGCACGAAGATGCACGAAGATGCACGAAGATATACGAAGATGAACGATGATGCACGAAGATGAACGAAGATGCACGAAGATGCACGAAGATGCACGAAGATGCACGAAGATGCACGAAGATGCACGAAGATGAACGAAGATGAACGAAGATAAACGAAGATGAACGAAGATGAACGAAGATGAACGAAGATGCACGAAAATGCACGAAGATGCACGAAGATGCACGAAGATGCACGAAGATGCACGAAGATGCACGAAGATGCACGAAGATGAACGAAGATGCACGAAGATGAACGAAGATGCACGAAGATGCACGAAGATGAACGAAGATGCACGAAGATGAACGAAGATGCACGAAGTTGCACGAAGATGCACGAAGATGCACGAAGATGCACAAAGATGAACGAAGATGAACGAAGATGAACGAAGATGAACGAAGATGAACGAAGATGAACGAAGATGCACGAAGATGCACGAAGATGCACGAAGATAAACGAAGATGAACGAAGATGAACGAAGATGAACGAAGATGATGATGATGATGATGATGATGATGATGATGATGAACGAAGATGAACGAAGATGCACGAAGATGCACGAAGATACACGAAGATGAACGAAGATGAACGAAGATGCACGAAGATGCACGAAGATGTACGAAGATGCACGAAGATGCACGAGGATGCACGAAGATGCACGAAGATGCACGAAGATGCACGAAGATGCACGAAGATGCACGAAGATGCACGAAGATGCACGAAGATGCACGAAGATGCACGAAGATGCACGAAGATGCACGAAGATGCACGAGGATGCACGAAGATGTACGAAGATGCACGAAGATGTACGAAGATGCACGAAGATGCACGAAGATGCACGATGATGCACGAAGATGCACGAAGATGAACGAAGATGAACAAAGATGAATGAAGATGCACGAAGATGCACGAAGATGCACGAAGATGCACGAAGATGCACGAAGATGCACGAAGATGCACGAAGATGAACGAAGATGAACGAAGATAAACGAAGATGAACGAAGATGAACGAAGATGAACGAAGATGCACGAAGATGCACGAAGATGCACGAAGATGCACGAAGATGCACGAAGATGCACGAAGATGCACGAAGATGCACGAAGATGCACGAAGATGCACGAAGATGCACGAAGATGCACGAAGATGCACGAAGATGCACGAAGATGCACGAAGATGCACGAAGATGCACGAAGATGAACGAAGATGCACGAAGTTGCACGAAGATGCACGAAGATGCACGAAGATGCACGAAGATGCACGAAGATGCACGAAGATATACGAAGATGAACGATGATGCACGAAGATGAACGAAGATGCACGAAGATGCACGAAGATGCACGAAGATGCACGAAGATGCACGGAGATGCACGAAGATGCACGAAGATGAACGAAGATGAACGAAGATAAACGAAGATGAACGAAGATGCACGAAAATGCACGAAGATGCACGAAAATGCACGAAGATGCACGAAGATGCACGAAGATGCACGAAGATGAACGAAGATGCACGAAGATGAACGAAGATGCACGAAGATGCACGAAGATGCACGAAGATGAACGAAGATGCACGAAGATGAACGAAGATGCACGTAGTTGCACGAAGATGCACGAAGATGCACGAAGATGAACGAAGATGAACGAAGATGAACGAAGATGAACGAAGATGAACGAAGATGAACGAAGATGCACGAAGATGCACGAAGATGCACGAAGATAAACGAAGATGAACGAAGATGAACGAAGATGAACGAAGATGAACAAAGATGAACGAAGATGATGATGATGATGATGATGATGATGATGATGATGCACGAAGATGAACGAAGATGCACGAAGATGCACGAAGATGCACGAAGATGCACAAAGATGCACGAAGATGCACGAAGATGAATGAAGATGAACGAAGATAAACGGAGATGAACGAAGATGAACGAAGATGCACGAAGATGCACGAAGATGCACGAAGATGCACGAAGATGCACGAAGATGCACGAAGATGCACGAAGATGCACGAAGATGCACGAAGATGCACGAAGATGAACGAAGATGCACGAAGATGAACGAAGATGCACGAAGTTGCACGAAGATGCACGAAGATGCACGAAGATGCACGAAGATGCACGAAGATGAACGAAGATGCACGAAGATGAACGAAGATGCACGAAGATGAACGAAGATGCACGAAGTTGCACGAAGATGCACGAAGATGCACGAAGATGCACGAAGATGCACGAAGATGCACGAAGATCAACGATGATGCACGAAGATGCACGAAGATGCACGAAGATGAAGGAAGATGCACGAAGATGAACGAAGATGCACGAAGATAAACGAAGATGAACGAAGATGAACGAAGATGAACGAAGATGCACGAAGATGCACGAAGATGCACGAAGATGCACGAAGATGCACGAAGATGCACGAAGATGAACGATGATGCACGAAGATGCACGAAGATGCACGAAGATGCACGAAGATGCACGAAGATGAACGAAGATGCACGAAGATGAACGAAGATGCACGAAGATAAACGAAGATGAACGAAGATGAACGAAGATGCACGAAGATGCACGAAGATGCACGAAGATGCACGAAGATGCACGAAGATGAACGAAGATGCACGAAGATGAACGAAGATGCACGAAGTTGCACGAAGATGCACGAAGATGCACGAAGATGCACGAAGATGAACGATGATGCACGAAGATGAACGGAGATGCACGAAGATGCACGAAGATGCACGAAGATGCACGAAGATGCACGAAGATGCACGAAGATGCACGAAGATGCACGAAGATGCACGAAGATGCACGAAGATGAACGAAGATGAACGAAGATAAACGAAGATGAACGAAGATGAACGAAGATGAACGAAGATGCACGAAGATGCACGAAGATGCACGAAGATGCACGAAGATGCACGAAGATGCACGAAGTGCACGAAGATGCACGAAGATGCACGAAGATGCACGAAGATGAACGATGATGCACGAAGATGAACGAAGATGCACGAATATGCACGAAGATGCACAAAGATGCACGAAGATGCACGAAGATGCACGAAGATGCACGAAGATGCACGAAGATGAACGAAGATGAACGAAGATGAACGAATATGAACGAAGATAAACGAAGATGAACGAAGATGAACGAAGATGCACGAAGATGCACGAAGATGCACGAAGATGAACGAAGATGCACGAAGATGAACGAAGATGCACGAAGTTGCACGAAGATGCACGAAGATGCACGAAGATGCACGAAGATGCACGAAGATGAACGATGATGCACGAAGATGAACGAAGATGCACGAAGATGCACGAAGATGCACGAAGATGCACAAAGATGCACGAAGATGCACGAAGATGCATGAAGATGCACGAAGATGCACGAAGATGCACGAAGATGCACGAAGATACACGAAGATGAACGAAGATGAACGAAGATAAACGAAGATGAACGAAGATGAACGATGATGAACGATGATGAACGAAGATGCACGAAGATGCACGAAGATGCACGAAGATGCACGAAGATGCACGAAGATGCACGAAGATGCACGAAGATGCACGAAGATGAACGAAGATGCACGAAGATGAACGAAGATGCACGAAGTTGCACGAAGATGCACGAAGATGCACGAAGATGCACGAAGATGCACGAAGATGCACGAAGATGAACGAAGATGCACGAAGATGAACGAAGATGCACGAAGTTGCACGAAGATGCACGAAGATGCACGAAGATGCACGAAGATGCACGAAGATGCACGAAGATGCACGAAGATGCACGAAGATGCACGAAGATGCACGAAGATGAACGAAGATGCACGAAGATGAACGGAGATGCACGAAGTTGCATGAAGATGCACGAAGATGCACGAAGATGCACGAAGATGCACGAAGATGAACGATGATGCACGAAGATGAACGGAGATGCACGAAGATGCACGAAGATGCACAAAGATGCACGAAGATGAACGAAGATGAACGAAGATAAACGAAGATGAACGAAGATGAACGAAGATGAACGAAGATGCACGAAGATGCACGAAGATGCACGAAGATGTACGTAGATGCACGAAGATACACGAAGATGCACGAAGATGCACGAAGATGCACGAAGATGCACGAAGATGCACGAAGATGCACGAAGATGAACGAAGATGCACGAAGATGAACGAAGATGCACGAAGATGCACGAAGATGCACGAAGATGCACGAAGATGAACGAAGATGAACGAAGATGAACGAAGATAAACGAAGATGAACGAAGATGAACGAAGATGCACGAAGATGCACGAAGATGCACGATGATGCACGAAGATGAACGAAGATGCACGAAGATGCACGAAGATGCACGAAGATGCACAAAGATGCACGAAGATGCACGAAGATGCACGAAGATGCACGAAGATGCACGAAGATGAACGAAGATGAACGAAGATGAACGAAGATAAACGAAGATGAACGAAGATGAACGAAGATGAACGAAGATGCACGAAGATGCACGAAGATGCACGAAGATGCACGAAGATGAACGAAGATGCACGAAGATGAACGAAGATGCACGAAGTTGCACGAAGATGCACGAAGATGCACGAAGATGCACGAAGATGCACGAAGATGCACGAAGATGAACGATGATGCACGAAGATGAACGAAGATGCACGAAGATGCACGAAGATGCACGAAGATGCACGAAGATGCACGAAGATGCACAAAGATGCACGAAGATGCACGAAGATGCACGAAGATGCACGAAGATGCACGAAGATGCACGAAGATGCACGAAGATGCACGAAGATGAACGAAGATGAACGAAGATGAACGAAGATAAACGAAGATGAACGAAGATAAACGAAGATGAACGAAGATGAACGAAGATGAACGAAGATGCACGAAGATGCACGAAGATGCACGAAGATGCACGAAGATGCACGAAGATGCACGAAGATGCACGAAGATGCACGAAGATGCACGAAGATGCACGAAGATGCACGAAGATGCACGAAGATGCACGAAGATGCACGAAGATGCACGAAGATGAACGAAGATGCACGAAGATGAACGAAGATGCACGAAGTTGCACGAAGATGCACGAAGATGCACGAAGATGCACGAAGATGAACGAAGATGAACGAAGATGAACGAAGATGAACGAAGATGCACGAAGATGCACGAAGATGCACGGAGATGCACGAAGATGAACGAAGATGCACGAAGATGAACGAAGATGCACGAAGTTGCACGAAGATGCACGAAGATGCACGAAGATGCACGAAGATGCACGAAGATGAACGATGATGCACGAAGATGAACGAAGATGCACGAAGATGCACGAAGATGCACGAAGATGCACAAAGATGCACGAAGATGCACGAAGATGCATGAACATGCACGAAGATGCACGAAGATGCACGAAGATACACGAAGATGAACGAAGATGAACGAAGATAAACGAAGATGAACGAAGATGAACGATGATGAACGATGATGAACGAAGATGCACGAAGATGCACGAAGATGCACGAAGATGCACGAAGATGCACGAAGATGCACGAAGATGCACGAAGATGCACGAAGATGCACGAAGATGCACGAAGATGAACGAAGATGCACGAAGATGAACGAAGATGCACGAAGTTGCACGAAGATGCACGAAGATGCACGAAGATGCACGAAGATGCACGAAGATGCACGAAGATGCACGAAGATGCACGAAGATGAACGAAGATGCACGAAGATGAACGGAGATGCACGAAGTTGCATGAAGATGCACGAAGATGCACGAAGATGCACGAAGATGCACAAAGATGAACGATGATGCACGAAGATGAACGGAGATGCACGAAGATGCACGAAGATGCACAAAGATGCACGAAGATGCACGAAGATGCACGAAGATGCACGAAGATGCATGAAGATGCACGAAGATGCACGAAGATGAACGAAGATGAACGAAGATAAACGAAGATGAACGAAGATGAACGAAGATGAACGAAGATGCACGAAGATTCACGAAGATGTACGAAGATGCACGAAGATACACGAAGATGCACGAAGATGCACGAAGATGCACGAAGATGCACGAAGATGCACGAAGATGCACGAAGATGAACGAAGATGCACGAAGATGAACGAAGATGCACGAAGATGCACGAAGATGCACGAAGATGAACGAAGATGAACGAAGATGAACAAAGATAAACGAAGATGAACGAAGATGAACGAAGATGCACGAAGATGCACGAAGATGCACGATGATGCACGAAGATGAACGAAGATGCACGAAGATGCACGAAGATGCACGAAGATGCACAAAGATGCACGAAGATGCACGAAGATGCACGAAGATGCACGAAGATGCACGAAGATGAACGAAGATGAACGAAGATGAACGAAGATAAACGAAGATGAACGAAGATGAACGAAGATGCACGAAGATGCACGAAGATGCACGAAGATGCACGAAGATGAACGAAAATGCACGAAGATGAACGAAGATGCACGAAGTTGCACGAAGATGCACGAAGATGCACGAAGATGCACGAAGATGCACGAAGATGCACGAAGATGAACGATGATGCACGAAGATGAACGAAGATGCACGAAGATGCACGAAGATGCACGAAGATGCACGAAGATGCACAAAGATGCACGAAGATGCACGAAGATGCACGAAGATGCACGAAGATGCACGAAGATGCACGAAGATGAACGAAGATGAACGAAGATGAACGAAGATAAACGAAGATGAACGAAGATAAACGAAGATGAACGAAGATGAACGAAGATGAACGAAGATGCACGAAGATGCACGAAGATGCACGAAGATGCACGAAGATGCACGAAGATGCACGAAGATGCACGAAGATGCACGAAGATGAACGAAGATGAACGAAGATGAACGAAGATGAACGAAGATGCACGAAGATGCACGAAGATGCACGAAGATGCACGAAGATGAACGAAGATGCACGAAGATGAACGAAGATGCACGAAGTTGCACGAAGATGCACGAAGATGCACGAAGATGCACGAAGATGAACGAAGATGAACGAAGATGAACGAAGATGAACGAAGATGAACGAAGATGAACGAAGATGCACGAAGATGCACGAAGATGAACGAAGATGAACGATGATGCACGAAGATGAACGGAGATGCACGAAGATGCACGAAGATGCACGAAGATGCACAAAGATGCACGAAGATGCACGAAGATGCACGAAGATGCACGAAGATGCACGAAGATGCACGAAGATGCACGAAGATGCACGAAGATGCACGAAGATGCACGAAGATGCACGAAGATGAACGAAGATGAACGAAGATAAACGAAGATGAACGAAGATGAACGAAGATGAACGAAGATGCACGAAGATGCACGAAGATGCACGAAGATGCACGAAGACGCACGAAGATGCACGAAGTGCACGAAGATGCACGAAGATGCACGAAGATGCACGAAGATGAACGATGATGCACGAAGATGAACGAAGATGCACGAATATGCACGAAGATGCACAAAGATGCACGAAGATGCACGAAGATGCACGAAGATGCACGAAGATGAACGAAGATGAACGAATATGAACGAAGATAAACGAAGATGAACGAAGATGAACGAAGATGCACGAAGATGCACGAAGATGCACGAAGATGCACGAAGATGAACGAAGATGCACGAAGATGAACGAAGATGCACGAAGTTGCACGAAGATGCACGAAGATGAACGAAGATGAACGAAGATGAACGAAGATGAACGAAGATGAACGAAGATGCACGAAGATGCACGAAGATGAACGAAGATGAACGATGATGCACGAAGATGAACGGAGATGCACGAAGATGCACGAAGATGCACGAAGATGCACAAAGATGCACGAAGATGCACGAAGATGCACGAAGATGCACGAAGATGCACGAAGATGCACGAAGATGCACGAAGATGCACGAAGATGAACGAAGATGAACGAAGATGAACGAAGATGAACGAAGATGCACGAAGATGCACGAAGATGCACGAAGATGCACGAAGATGAACGAAGATGCACGAAGATGAACGAAGATGCACGAAGTTGCACGAAGATGCACGAAGATGCACGAAGATGCACGAAGATGAACGAAGATGAACGAAGATGAACGAAGATGAACGAAGATGAACGAAGATGAACGAAGATGCACGAAGATGCACGAAGATGAACGAAGATGAACGATGATGCACGAAGATGAACGGAGATGCACGAAGATGCACGAAGATGCACGAAGATGCACAAAGATGCACGAAGATGCACGAAGATGCACGAAGATGCACGAAGATGCACGAAGATGCACGAAGATGCACGAAGATGCACGAAGATGCACGAAGATGCACGAAGATGAACGAAGATGAACGAAGATAAACGAAGATGAACGAAGATGAACGAAGATGAACGAAGATGCACGAAGATGCACGAAGATGCACGAAGATGCACGAAGACGCACGAAGATGCACGAAGTGCACGAAGATGCACGAAGATGCACGAAGATGCACGAAGATGAACGATGATGCACGAAGATGAACGAAGATGCACGAATATGCACGAAGATGCACAAAGATGCACGAAGATGCACGAAGATGCACGAAGATGCACGAAGATGAACGAAGATGAACGAATATGAACGAAGATAAACGAAGATGAACGAAGATGAACGAAGATGCACGAAGATGCACGAAGATGCACGAAGATGCACGAAGATGAACGAAGATGCACGAAGATGAACGAAGATGCACGAAGTTGCACGAAGATGCACGAAGATGCACGAAGATGCACGAAGATGCACGAAGATGAACGATGATGCACGGAGATGAACGAAGATGCACGAAGATGCACGAAGATGCACGAAGATGCACAAAGATGCACGAAGATGCACGAAGATGCATGAAGATGCACGAAGATGCACGAAGATGAACGAAGATGAACGAAGATAAACGAAGATGAACGAAGATAAACGAAGATGAACGAAGATGAACGATGATGAACGATGATGAACGAAGATGCACGAAGATGCACGAAGATGCACGAAGATGCACGAAGATGCACGAAGATGCACGAAGATGCACGAAGATGAACGAAGATGCACGAAGATGAACGAAGATGCACGAAGTTGCACGAAGATGCACGAAGATGCACGAAGATGCACGAAGATGCACGAAGATGCACGAAGATGCACGAAGATGCACGAAGATGCACGAAGATGAACGAAGATGCACGAAGATGAACGAAGTTGCACGAAGTTGCATGAAGATGCACGAAGATGCACGAAGATGCACGAAGATGAACGATGATGCACGAAGATGAACGTAGATGCACGAAGATGCACGAAGATGAACGAAGATGAACGAAGATAAACGAAGATGAACGAAGATGAACGAAGATGAACGAAGATGCACGAAGATGCACGAAGATGCACGAAGATGTACGAAGATGCACGAAGATACACGAAGATGCACGAAAATGCACGAAGATGCACGAAGATGCACGAAGATGCACGAAGATGAACGAAGATGCACGAAGATGAACGAAGATGCACGAAGATGCACGAAGATGCACGAAGATGAACGAAGATGAACGAAGATGAACGAAGATAAACGAAGATGAACGAAGATGAACGAAGATGCACGAAGATGCACGAAGATGCACGAAGATGCACGAAGATGAACGAAGATGAACGAAGATGAACGAAGATAAACGAAGATGAACGAAGATGAACGAAGATGCACGAAGATGCACGAAGATGCACGAAGATGCACGAAGATGAACGAAGATGCACGAAGATGAACGAAGATGCACGAAGTTGCACGAAGATGCACGAAGATGCACGAAGATGCACGAAGATGCACGAAGATGAACGATGATGCACGAAGATGAACGAAGATGCACGAAGATGCACGAAGATGCACGAAGATGCACGAAGATGCACAAAGATGCACGAAGATGCACGAAGATGCACGAAGATGAACGAAGATGCACGAAGATGCACGAAGATAAACGAAGATGAACGAAGATGAACGAAGATAAACGAAGATGAACGAAGATAAACGAAGATGAACGAAGATGAACGAAGATGAACGAAGATGCACGAAGATGCACGAAGATGCACGAAGATGCACGAAGATGCACGAAGATGCACGAAGATGCACGAAGATGCACGTAGATGCACGAAGATGCACGAAGATGCACGAAGATGCACGAAGATGAACGAAGATGCACGAAGATGAACGAAGATGCACGAAGTTGCACGAAGATGCACGAAGATGCACGAAGATGCACGAAGATGAACGAAGATGAACGAAGATGAACGAAGATGAACGAAGATGCACGAAGATGCACGAAGATGCACGAAGATGCACGAAGATGAACGAAGATGCACGAAGATGAACGAAGATGCACGAAGTTGCACGAAGATGCACGAAGATGCACGAAGATGCACGAAGATGAACGAAGATGAACGAAGATGAACGAAGATGAACGAAGATGAACGAAGATGAACGAAGATAAACGAAGATGAACGAAGATGAACGAAGATGCACGAAGATGCACGAAGATGCACGAAGATGCACGAAGATGAACGAAGATGCACGAAGATAAACGAAGATGCACCAAGTTGCACGAAGATGCACGAAGATGCACGAAGATGAACGAAGATGAACGAAGATAAACGAAGATGAACGAAGATGAACGAAGATGCACGAAGATGCACGAAGATGCACGAAGATGCACGAAGATGCACGAAGATGCACGAAGATGCACGAAGATGCACGTAGATGAACGAAGATGCACGAAGATGCACGAGGATGCAAGAAGATGTACGAAGATGCACGAAGATGTACGAAGATGAACGAAGATGAACGAAGATGAACGAAGATGCACGAAGATGCACGAAGATGCACGAAGATGCACGAAGATGCACGAAGATGCACGAAGATGCACGAAGATGCACGAAGATGCACGAAGATGAACGAAGATGAACGAAGATAAACGAAGATGAACGAAGATGAACGAAGATGCACGAAGATGCACGAAGATGCACGAAGATGCACGAAGATGCACGAAGATGCACGAAAATGCACGAAGATGCACGAAGATGCACGAAGATGCACGAAGATGCACGAAGATGCACGAAGATGCACGAAGATGCACGAAGATGCACGAAGATGCACGAAGATGCACGAAGATGCACGAAGATGAACGAAGATGAACGAAGATAAACGAAGATGAACGAAGATGAACGAAGATGAACGAAGATGCACGAAGATGCACGAAGATGCACGAAGATGTACGAAGATGCACGAAGATACACGAAGATGCACGAAAATGCACGAAGATGCACGAAGATGCACGAAGATGCACGAAGATGAACGAAGATGCACGAAGATGAACGAAGATGCACGAAGATGCACGAAGATGCACGAAGATGAACGAAGATGAACGAAGATGAACGAAGATAAACGAAGATGAACGAAGATGAACGAAGATGCACGAAGATGCACGAAGATGCACGAAGATGCACGAAGATGAACGAAGATGAACGAAGATGAACGAAGATAAACGAAGATGAACGAAGATGAACGAAGATGCACGAAGATGCACGAAGATGCACGAAGATGCACGAAGATGAACGAAGATGCACGAAGATGAACGAAGATGCACGAAGTTGCACGAAGATGCACGAAGATGCACGAAGATGCACGAAGATGCACGAAGATGAACGATGATGCACGAAGATGAACGAAGATGCACGAAGATGCACGAAGATGCACGAAGATGCACGAAGATGCACAAAGATGCACGAAGATGCACGAAGATGCACGAAGATGAACGAAGATGCACGAAGATGCACGAAGATAAACGAAGATGAACGAAGATGAACGAAGATAAACGAAGATGAACGAAGATAAACGAAGATGAACGAAGATGAACGAAGATGAACGAAGATGCACGAAGATGCACGAAGATGCACGAAGATGCACGAAGATGCACGAAGATGCACGAAGATGCACGAAGATGCACGTAGATGCACGAAGATGCACGAAGATGCACGAAGATGAACGAAGATGCACGAAGATGAACGAAGATGCACGAAGTTGCACGAAGATGCACGAAGATGCACGAAGATGCACGAAGATGAACGAAGATGAACGAAGATGAACGAAGATGAACGAAGATGCACGAAGATGCACGAAGATGCACGAAGATGCACGAAGATGAACGAAGATGCACGAAGATGAACGAAGATGCACGAAGTTGCACGAAGATGCACGAAGATGCACGAAGATGCACGAAGATGAACGAAGATGAACGAAGATGAACGAAGATGAACGAAGATGAACGAAGATGAACGAAGATAAACGAAGATGAACGAAGATGAACGAAGATGCACGAAGATGCACGAAGATGCACGAAGATGCACGAAGATGAACGAAGATGCACGAAGATAAACGAAGATGCACCAAGTTGCACGAAGATGCACGAAGATGCACGAAGATGAACGAAGATGAACGAAGATAAACGAAGATGAACGAAGATGAACGAAGATGCACGAAGATGCACGAAGATGCACGAAGATGCACGAAGATGCACGAAGATGCACGAAGATGCACGAAGATGCACGTAGATGAACGAAGATGCACGAAGATGCACGAGGATGCAAGAAGATGTACGAAGATGCACGAAGATGTACGAAGATGAACGAAGATGAACGAAGATGAACGAAGATGCACGAAGATGCACGAAGATGCACGAAGATGCACGAAGATGCACGAAGATGCACGAAGATGCACGAAGATGCACGAAGATGCACGAAGATGCACGAAGATGAACGAAGATGAACGAAGATAAACGAAGATGAACGAAGATGAACGAAGATGCACGAAGATGCACGAAGATGCACGAAGATGCACGAAGATGCACGAAGATGCACGAAAATGCACGAAGATGCACGAAGATGCACGAAGATGCACGAAGATGCACGAAGATGCACGAAGATGCACGAAGATGCACGAAGATGCACGAAGATGAACGAAGATGCACGAAGATGCACGAAGATGCACGAAGATGCACGAAGATGCACGAAGATGAACGATGATGCACGAAGATGAACGAAGATGAACGAAGATGAACGGAGATGCACGAAGATGAACGAAGATGCACGAAGATGCAAGAAGATGCACGAAGATGCACGAAGATGCACGAAGATGAACGAAGATTAACGAAGATGAACGAAGATGCACGAAGATGCACGAAGATGCACGAAGATGAACGAAGATGAACGAAGATAAACGAAGATGAACGAAGATGAACGAAGATGCACGAAGATGCACGAAGATGAACGAAGATGAACGAAGATGCACGAAGATGCACGAAGATGCACGAAGATGAACGAAGATGAACGAAGATGCACGAAGATGCACGAAGATGAACGAAGATGCACGAAGATGCACGATGATGCACGAAGATGCACGAAGATGCACGAAGATGCACGAAGATGAACGAAGATGAACGAAGATAAACGAAGATAAACGAAGATGAACGAAGATGAACGAAGATGAACGAAGATGCACGAAGATGCACGAAGATGCACGAAGATGCACGAAGATGCACGAAGATGCACGAAGATGCACGGAGATGCACGAAAATGCACGAAGATGCACGAAGATGCACGAAGATGCACGAAGATGAACGAAGATGCACGAAGATGAACGAAGATGCACGAAAATGCACGAAGATGCACGAAGATGCACGAAGATGCACGATGATGAACGAAGATGCACGAAGATGCACGAAGATGCACGATGATGAACGAAGATGCACGAAGATGAACGAAGATGCACGAAGTTGCACGAAGATGCACGAAGATGCACGAAGATGCACGAAGATGAACGAAGATGAACGAAGATGAACGAAGATGAACGAAGATGAACGAAGATGAACGAAGATGCACGAAGATGCACGAAGATGAACGAAGATGAACGAAGATGAACGAAGATGAACGAAGATGCACGAAGATGAACGAAGATGCACGAAGATGCAAGAAAATGCACGAAGATGCACGAAGATGCACGAAGATGAACGAAGATTAACGAAGATGAACGAAGATGCACGAAGATGCACGAAGATGCACGAAGATGAACGAAGATGAACGAAGATAAACGAAGATGAACGAAGATGAACGAAGATGCACGAAGATGCACGAAGATGAACGAAGATGCACGAAGATGCACGAGGATGCACGAAGATGTACGAAGATGCACGAAGATGTACGAAGATGCACGAAGATGCACGAAGATGCACGAAGATGCACGAAGATGCACGAAGATGCACGAAGATGAACGAAGATGAACGAAGATGAACGAAGATGCACGAAGATGCACGAAGATGCACGAAGATGCACGAAGATGCACGAAGATGCACGAAGATGAACGATGATGCACGAAGATGAACGAAGATGAACGAAGATGAACGAAGATGAACAAAGATGAACGAAGATGAACGAAGATGAACGAAGATGAACGAAGATGCACGAAGATGCACGAAGATGAACGAAGATGCACGAAGATGCACGAGGATGCACGAAGATGTACGAAGATGCACGAAGATGTACGAAGATGCACGAAGATGCACGAAGATGCACGAAGATGCACGAAGATGCACGAAGATGCACGAAGATGCACGAAGATGCACGAAGATTAACGAAGATGAACGAAGATGCACGAAGATGCACGAAGATGCACGAAGATGCACGAAGATGCACTAAGATGCACGAACATGAACGAAGATGCACGAAGATGCACGAAGATGCACGAAGATGAACGAAGATGCACGAAGATGCACGAAGATGCACGAAGATGCACGAAGATGCACGAAGATGCACGAAGATGCACGAAGATGCACGAAGATGCACGAAGATGCACGAAGATGCACGAAGATGCACGAAGATGAACGAAGATGCACGAAGATGCACGAAGTTGCACGAAGATGCACGAAGATGCACGAAGATGCACGAAGATGCACGAAGATGCACGAAGATGAACGATGATGCACGAAGATGCACGAAGATGCACGAAGATGAACGATGATGCACGAAGATGGACAGAGATGCACGAAGATGCACGAAGATGGACGAAGATGCACGAAGATGAACGAAGATGCACGAAGATGCACGAAGATGCACGAAGATGAACGAAGATGCACTAAGATGCACGAAGATGCACAAAGATGCACGAAGATGCACGAAGATGCACGAAGATGCACGAAGATGAACGAAGATGAACGAAGATGCACGAATATGCACGAAGATGCACGAAGATGAACGAAGATGCACGAAGATGCACAAAGATGCACGAAGATGCACGAAGATGCACGAAGATGCACGAAAATGAACGAAGATGAACGAAGTCCACGAATATGCACGAAGATGCACGAAGATGCACGAAGATGCACGAAAATGCACGAAGATGCACGAAGATGCACGAAGATGCACGAAGATGCACGAAGATGAACGAAGATGCACGAAGATGCACGCAGATGCACAAAGATGCACAAAGATGCACGAAGATGCACGAAGATGAACGAAGATGAACGAAGATGCACGAAGATGCACGAAGATGCACAAAGATGCACGAAGATGCACGAAGATGCACGAAAATGAACGAAGATGAACGAAGTCCACGAATATGCACGAAGATGCACGAAGATGCACGAAGATGCACGAAAATGCACGAAGATGCACGAAGATGCACGAAGATGCACGAAGATGCACGAAGATGAACGAAGATGCACGAAGATGCACGCAGATGCACAAAGATGCACAAAGATGCACGAAGATGCACGAAGATGAACGAAGATGAACGAAGATGCACGAAGATGCACGAAGATGCACAAAGATGCACGAAGATGCACGAAGATGCACGAAGATGAACGAAGATGAACGAAGATGCACGAATATGCACGAAGATGCACAAAGATGCACGAAGATGCACGAAGATGCACGAAGATGCACGAAGATGCACGAAGATGAACGAAGATGCACGAAGATGCACGAAGATGCACGAAGATGCACGAAGATGCACGAAGATGCACGAAGATGAACGAAGATGAACGATGATGCACGAAGATGCACAAAGATGCACGAAGATGCACGAAGATGCACGAAGATGCACGAAGATGAACGAAGATGAACGAAGATGCACGAATATGCACGAAGATGCACGAAGATGCACGAAGATGCACGAAGATGCACGAAGATGCACGAAGATGAACGAAGATGCACGAAGATGCACGAAGATGCACGAAGATGCACGAAGATGCACGAAGATGCACGAAGATGCACGAAGATGCACGAAGATGCACGAAGATGGACGAAGATGCACGAAGATGCACGAAGATGCACGAAGATGCACGAAGATGCACGAAGATGCACGAAGATGCACGAAGATGAACGAAGATGCACGAAGATGCACGAAGATGCACGAAGTTGCACGAAGATGCACGAAGATGCACGAAGATGCACGAAGATGCACGAAGATGCACGAAGATGCACGAAGATGAACGATGATGCACGAAGATGGACAGAGATGCACGAAGATGCACGAAGATGAACGAAGATGCACGAAGATGAACGAAGATGCACGGAGATGCACGAAGATGCACGAAGATGCACGAAGATGCACGATGATGAACGAAGATGCACGAAGATGCACGAAGATGCACGAAGATGCAGGATGATGAACGAAGATGCACGAAGATGAACGAAGATGCACGAAGTTGCACGAAGATGCACGAAGATGCACGAAGATGCACGAAGATGCACGAAGATGAACGAAGATGAACGAAGATGAACGAAGATGAACGAAGATGAACGAAGATGCACGAAGATGCACGAAGATGAACGAAGATGAACGAAGATGAACGAAGATGCACGAAGATGAACGAAGATGCACGAAGATGCAAGAAGATGCACGAAGATGCACGAAGATGCACGAAGATGAACGAAGATTAACGAAGATGAACGAAGATGCACGAAGATGCACGAAGATGCACGAAGATGCACGAAGATGCACTAAGATGCACGAAGATGAACGAAGATGAACGAAGATAAACGAAGATGAACGAAGATGAACGAAGATGAACGAAGATGCACGAAGATGCACGAAGATGCACGAAGATGCACGAAGATGCACGAAGATGCACGAAGATGCACGAAGATGCACGAAGATGCACGAAGATGCACGAAGATGCACGAAGATGCACGAAGATGCACGAAGATGCACGAAGATGCACGAAGATGCACGAAGATGAACGAAGATGCACGAAGATGCACGAAGTTGCACGAAGATGCACGAAGATGCACGAAGATGCACGAAGATGCACGAAGATGCACGAAGATGAACGATGATGCACGAAGATGGACAGAGATGCACGAAGATGCACGAAGATGAACGAAGATGCACGAAGATGAACGAAGATGCACGAAGATGCACGAAGATGCACGAAGATGCACGAAGATGCACGAAGATGCACGAAGATGCACGAAGATGCACGAAGATGAACGAAGATGCACGAAGATGAACGAAGATGCACGAAGTTGCACGAAGATGCACGAAGATGCACGAAGATGCACGAAGATGAACGAAGATGAACGAAGATGAACGAAGATGAACGAAGATGCACGAAGATGCACGAAGATGCACGAAGATGCACGAAGATGAACGAAGATGCACGAAGATGAACGAAGATGCACGAAGTTGCACGAAGATGCACGAAGATGCACGAAGATGCACGAAGATGCACGAAGATGAACGAAGATGAACGAAGATGAACGAAGATGAACGAAGATGAACGAAGATGAACGAAGATGAACGAAGATAAACGAAGATGAACGAAGATGAACGAAGATGCACGAAGATGCACGAAGATGCACGAAGATGCACGAAGATGCACGAAGATGAACGAAGATGCACGAAGATAAACGAAGATGCACCAAGTTGCACGAAGATGCACGAAGATGCACGAAGATGAACGAAGATGAACGAAGATAAACGAAGATGAACGAAGATGAACGAAGATGTAGAAGATGCACGAAGATGCACGAAGATGCACGAAGATGCAGGAAGATGCACGAAGATGCACGAAGATGCACGTAGATGAACGAAGATGCACGAAGATGCACGAGGATGCAAGAAGATGTACGAAGATGCACGAAGATGTACGAAGATGAACGAAGATGAACGAAGATGAACGAAGATGCACGAAGATGCACGAAAATGCACGAAGATGCACGAAGATGCACGAAGATGCACGAAGATGCACGAAGATGAACGAAGATGAACGAAGATAAACGAAGATGAACGAAGATGAACGAAGATGCACGAAGATGCACGAAGATGCACGAAGATGCACGAAGATGCACGAAGATGCACGAAAATGCACGAAGATGCACGAAGATGCACGAAGATGCACGAAGATGCACGAAGATGCACGAAGATGCACGAAGATGCACGAAGATGCACGAAGATGAACGAAGATGCACGAAGATGCACGAAGATGCACGAAGATGCACGAAGATGAACGAAGATTAACGAAGATGAACGAAGATGCACGAAGATGCACGAAGATGCACGAAGATGAACGAAGATGCACGAAGATGCACGAAGATGCACGAAGATGCACGAAGATGCACGAAGATGCACGAAGATGCACGAAGATGCACGAAGATGCACGAAGATGCACGAAGATGCACGAAGATGCACGAAGATGCACGAAGATGAACGAAGATGCACGAAGATGCACGAAGATGCACGAAGTTGCACGAAGATGCACGAAGATGCACGAAGATGCACGAAGATGCACGAAGATGAACGATGATGCACGAAGATGGACAGATATGCACGAAGATGCACGAAGATGAACGAAGATGCACGAAGATGAACGAAGATGCACGAAGATGCACGAAGATGCACGAAGATGCACGAAGATGCACGAAGATGCACGAAGATGAACGAAGATGCACGAAGATGAACGAAGATGCACGAAGTTGCACGAAGATGCACGAAGATGCACGAAGATGCACGAAGATGAACGAAGATGAACGAAGATGAACGAAGATGAACGAAGATGCACGAAGATGCACGAAGATGCACGAAGATGCACGAAGATGAACGAAGATGCACGAAGATGAACGAAGATGCACGAAGTTGCACGGAGATGCACGATGATGCACGAAGATGCACGAAGATGAACGAAGATGAACGAAGATGAACGAAGATGAACGAAGATGAACGAAGATGAACGAAGATAAACGAAGATGAACGAAGATGAACGAAGATGCACGAAGATGCACGAAGATGCACGAAGATGCACGAAGATGCACGAAGATGAACGAAGATGCACGAAGATAAACGAAGATGCACCAAGTTGCACGAAGATGCACGAAGATGCACGAAGATGAACGAAGATGAACGAAGATAAACGAAGATGAACGAAGATGAACGAAGATGCACGAAGATGCACGAAGATGCACGAAGATGCACGAAGATGCACGAAGATGCACGTAGATGAACGAAGATGCACGAAGATGCACGAGGATGCAAGAAGATGTACGAAGATGCACGAAGATGTACGAAGATGAACGAAGATGAACGAAGATGAACGAAGATGCACGAAGATGCACGAAAATGCACGAAGATGCACGAAGATGCACGAAGATGCACGAAGATGCACGAAGATGAACGAAGATGAACGAAGATAAACGAAGATGAACGAAGATGAACGAAGATGCACGAAGATGCACGAAGATGCACGAAGATGCACGAAGATGCACGAAGATGCACGAAGATGCACGAAGATGCACGAAGATGCACGAAGATGCACGAAGATGCACGAAGATGCACGAAGATGCACGAAGATGAACGAAGATGCACGAAGATGCACGAAGATGCACGAAGATGCACGAAGATGCACGAAGATGAACGATGATGCACGAAGATGAACGAAGATGAACGAAGATGAACGGAGATGCACGAAGATGAACGAAGATGCACGAAGATGCAAGAAGATGCACGAAGATGCACGAAGATGCACGAAGATGAACGAAGATTAACGAAGATGAACGAAGATGCACGAAGATGCACGAAGATGCACGAAGATGAACGAAGATGAACGAAGATAAACGAAGATGAACGAAAATGAACGAAGATGCACGAAGATGCACGAAGATGAACGAAGATGAACGAAGATGCACGAAGATGCACGAAGATGCACGAAGATGAACGAAGATGAACGAAGATGCACGAAGATGCACGAAGATGAACGAAGATGCACGAAGATGCACGATGATGCACGAAGATGCACGAAGATGCACGAAGATGCACGAAGATGAAAGAAGATGAACGAAGATAAACGAAGATAAACGAAAATGAACGAAGATGAACGAAGATGAACGAAGATGCACGAAGATGCACGAAGATGCACGAAGATGCACGAAGATGCACGAAGATGCACGAAGATGCACGAAGATGCACGAAGATGCACGGAGATGCACGAAAATGCACGAAGATGCACGAAGATGCACGAAGATGCACGAAGATGAACGAAGATGCACGAAGATGAACGAAGATGCACGAAGATGCACGAAGATGCACGAAGATGCACGAAGATGAACGAAGATGCACGAAGATGAACGAAGATGCACGAAGTTGCACGAAGATGCACGAAGATGCACGAAGATGCACGAAGATGAACGAAGATGAACGAAGATGAACGAAGATGAACGAAGATGCACGAAGATGCACGAAGATGCACGAAGATGCACGAAGATGAACGAAGATGCACGAAGATGAACGAAGATGCACGAAGTTGCACGAAGATGCACGAAGATGCACGAAGATGCACGAAGATGCACGAAGATGAACGAAGATGAACGAAGATGAACGAAGATGAACGAAGATGAACGAAGATGAACGAAGATGAACGAAGATGAACGAAGATAAACGAAGATGAACGAAGATGAACGAAGATGCACGAAGATGCACGAAGATGCACGAAGATGAACGGAGATGCACGAAGATAAACGAAGATGCACCAAGTTGCACGAAGATGCACGAAGATGCACGAAGATGAACGAAGATGAACGAAGATAAACGAAGATGAACGAAGATGAACGAAGATGCACGAAGATGCACGAAGATGCACGAAGATGCACGAAGATGCACGAAGATGCACGAAGATGCACGTAGATGAACGAAGATGCACGAAGATGCACGAGGATGCAAGAAGATGAACGAAGATGAACGAAGATAAACGAAGATAAACGAAGATGAACGAAGATGAACGAAGATGAACGAAGATGCACGAAGATGCACGAAGATGCACGAAGATGCACGAAGATGCACGAAGATGCACGAAGATGCACGAAGATGCACGGAGATGCACGAAAATGCACGAAGATGCACGAAGATGCACGAAGATGAGCGAAGATGCACGAAGATGAACGAAGATGCACGAAGATGCACGAAGATGCACGAAGATGCACGAAGATGCACGAAGATGAACGAAGATGCACGAAGATGAACGAAGATGCACGAAGTTGCACGAAGATGCACGAAGATGCACGAAGATGCACGAAGATGAACGAAGATGAACGATGATGAACGAAGATGAACGAAGATGCACGAAGATGCACGAAGATGCACGAAGATGCACGAAGATGAACGAAGATGCACGAAGATGAACGAAGATGCACGAAGTTGCACGAAGATGCACGAAGATGCACGAAGATGCACGAAGATGAACGAAGATGAACGAAGATGAACGAAGATGATCGAAGATGAACGAAGATGAACGAAGATAAACGAAGATGAACGAAGATGAACGAAGATGCACGAAGATGCACGAAGATGCACGAAGATGCACGAAGATGCACGAAGATGAACGAAGATGCACGAAGATAAACGAAGATGCACCAAGTTGCACGAAGATGCACGAAGATGCACGAAGATGAACGAAGATAAACGAAGATGAACGAAGATGAACGAAGATGCACGAAGATGCACGAAGATGCACGAAGATGCACGAAGATGCACGAAGATGCACGAAGATGCACGAAGATGCACGTAGATGAACGAAGATGCACGAAGATGCACGAGGATGCAAGAAGATGTACGAAGATGCACGAAGATGTACGAAGATGAACGAAGATGAACGAAGATGCACGAAGATGCACGAAGATGCACGAAGATGCACGAAGATGCACGAAGATGCACGAAGATGCACGAAGATGCACGAAGATGAACGAAGATGAAAGAAGATAAACGAAGATGAACGAAGATGAACGAAGATGCACGAAGATGCACGAAGATGCACGAAGATGCACGAAGATGCACGAAGATGCACGAAAATGCACGAAGATGCACGAAGATGCACGAAGATGCACGAAGATGCACGAAGATGCACGAAGATGCACGAAGATGCACGAAGATGCACGAAGATGAATGAAGATGCACGAAGATGCACGAAGATGCACGAAGATGCACGAAGATGCACGAAGATGCACGAAGATGCACGAAGATGCACGAAGATGAACGATGATGCACGAAGATGAACGAAGATGAACGAAGATGAACGGAGATGCACGAAGATGAACGAAGATGCACGAAGATGCAAGAAGATGCACGAAGATGCACGAAGATGCACGAAGATGAACGAAGATTAACGAAGATGAACGAAGATGCACGAAGATGCACGAAGATGCACGAAGATGAACGAAGATGAACGAAGATAAACGAAGATGAACGAAGATGAACGAAGATGCACGAAGATGCACGAAGATGAACGAAGATGAACGAAGATGCACGAAGATGCACGAAGATGCACGAAGATGAACGAAGATGCACGAAGATGCACGAAGATGAACGAAGATGCACGAAGATGCACGATGTTGCACGAAGATGCACGAAGATGCACGAAGATGAAAGAAGATGAACGAAGATAAACGAAGATAAACGAAGATGAACGAAGATGAACGAAGATGAACGAAGATGCACGAAGATGCACGAAGATGCACGAAGATGCACGAAGATGCACGAAGATGCACGAAGATGCACGAAGATGCACGAAGATGCACGGAGATGCACGAAAATGCACGAAGATGCACGAAGATGCACGAAGATGCACGAAGATGCACGAAGATGCACGAAGATGAACGAAGATGCACGAAGATGAACGAAGATGCACGAAGATGCACGAAGATGCACGAAGATGCACGATGATGAACGAAGATTTACGAAGATGCACGAAGATGCACGAAGATGCACGATGATGAACGAAGATGCACGAAGATGAACGAAGATGCACGAAGTTGCACGAAGATGCACGAAGATGCACGAAGATGCACGAAGATGAACGAAGATGAACGAAGATGAACGAAGATGAACGAAGATGAACGAAGATGAACGAAGATGCACGAAGATGCACGAAGATGAACGAAGATGAACGAAGATGAACGAAGATGAACGAAGATGCACGAAGATGAACGAAGATGCACGAAGATGCAAGAAAATGTACGAAGATGCACGAAGATGCACGAAGATGAACGAAGATTAACGAAGATGAACGAAGATGAACGAAGATGAACGAAGATGAACGAAGATAAACGAAGATGAACGAAGATGAACGAAGATGCACGAAGATGCACGAAGATGAACGAAGATGCACGAAGATGCACGAGGATGCACGAAGATGTACGAAGATGCACGAAGATGTACGAAGATGCACGAAGATGCACGAAGATGCACGAAGATGCACGAAGATGCACGAAGATGCACGAAGATGAACGAAGATGAACGAAGATGAACGAAGATGCACGAAGATGCACGAAGATGCACGAAGATGCACGAAGATGCACGAAGATGCACGAAGATGAACGATGATGCACGAAGATGAACGAAGATGAACGAAGATGAACGAAGATGAACAAAGATGAACGAAGATGAACGAAGATGAACGAAGATGCACGAAGATGCACGAAGATGAACGAAGATGCACGAAGATGCACGAGGATGCACGAAGATGTACGAAGATGCACGAAGATGTACGAAGATGCACGAAGATGCACGAAGATGCACGAAGATGCACGAAAATGCACGAAGATGAACGAAGATGAACGAAGATGAACGAAGATGCACGAAGATGCACGAAGATGCACGAAGATGCACGAAGATGCACGAAGATGAACGAAGATGAACGAAGATGAACGAAGATGCACGAAGATGCACGAAGATGAACGAAAATGAACGAAGATAAACGAAGATGAACGAAGATGAACGGAGATGCACGAAGATGCACGAAGATGCACGAAGATGCACGAAGATGAACGAAGATGAACGAAGATGAACGAAGATGCACGAAGATGCACGAAGATGCACGAAGATGCACGAAGATAAACGAAGATGAACGCAGATGAACGAAGATGAACGAAGATGCACGAAGATGCACGAAGATGCACGAAGATGCACGAAGATGCACGAAGATGCACGAAGATGCACGAAGATGCACGAAGATGCACGAAGATGCACGAAGATGCACGAAGATGCACGAAGATGCACGAAGATGCACGAAGATGCACGAAGATGAACGAAGATGCACGAAGATGCACGAAGATGCACGAAGTTGCACGAAGATGCACGAAGATGCACGAAGATGCACGAAGATGCACGAAGATGCACGAAGATGAACGATGATGCACGAAGATGGACAGAGATGCACGAAGATGCACGAAGATGAACGAAGATGCACGAAGATGAACGAAGATGCACAAAGATGCACGAAGATGCACGAAGATGCACGAAGATGCACGATGATGAACGAAGATGCACGAAGATTCACGAAGATGCACGATGATGAACGATGATGAACGAAGATGCACGAAGATGAACGAAGATGCACGAAGTTGCACGAAGATGCACGAAGATGCACGAAGATGCACGAAGATGAACGAAGATGAACGAAGATGAACGAAGATGAACGAAGATGAACGAAGATGCACGAAGATGCACGAAGATGAACGAAGATGAACGAAGATGAACGAAGATGCACGAAGATGAACGAAGATGCACGAATATGCAAGAAGATGCACGAAGATGCACGAAGATGCACGAAGATGAACGAAGATTAACGAAGATGAACGAAGATGCACGAAGATGCACGAAGATGCACGAAGATGCACGAAGATTAACGAAGATGAACGAAGATGCACGAAGATGCACGAAGATGCACGAAGATGCACTAAGATGCACGAAGATGAACGAAGATGCACGAAGATGCACGAAGATGCACGAAGATGAACGAAGATGCACGAAGATGCACGAAGATGCACGAAGATGCACGAAGATGCACGAAGTTGCACGAAGATGCACGAAGATGCACGAAGATGCACGAAGATGCACGAAGATGAACGATGATGCACGAAGATGCACGAAGATGCACGAAGATGCACGAAGATGAACGATGATGCACGAAGATGGACAGAGATGCACGAAGATGCACGAAGATGAACGAAGATGCACGAAGATGAACGAAGATGCACGAAGATGCACGAAGATGCACGAAGATGCACGAAGATGAACGAAGATGCACGAAGATGCACGAAGATGCACAAAGATGCACGAAGATGCACGAAGATGCACGAAGATGCACGAAGATGAACGAAGATGAACGAAGATGCACGAATATACACGAAGATGCACGAAGATGAACGAAGATGCACGAAGATGCACGAAGATGCACAAAGATGCACGAAGATGCACGAAGATGCACGAAGATGCACGAAGATGAACGAAGATGAACGAAGATTCACGAATATGCACGAAGATGCACGAAGATGCACGAAGATGCACGAAAATGCACGAAGATGCACGAAGATGCACGAAGATGCACGAAGATGAACGAAGATGCACGAAGATGCACGCAGATGCACAAAGATGCACGAAGATGCACGAAGATGCACGAAGATGAACGAAGATGAACGAAGATGCACGAAGATGCACGAAGATGCACAAAGATGCACGAAGATGCACGAAGATGCACGAAGATGCACGAAGATGCACGAAGATGCACGAAGATGCACGAAGATGCACGAAGATGAACGAAGATGCACGAAGATGAACGAAGATGCACGAAGTTGCACGAAGATGCACGAAGATGCACGAAGATGCACGAAGATGAACGAAGATGAACGAAGATGAACGAAGATGAACGAAGATGCACGAAGATGCACGAAGATGCACGGAGATGCACGAAGATGAACGAAGATGCACGAAGATGAACGAAGATGCACGAAGTTGCACGAAGATGCACGAAGATGCACGAAGATGCACGAAGATGCACGAAGATGAACGATGATGCACGAAGATGAACGAAGATGCACGAAGATGCACGAAGATGCACGAAGATGCACAAAGATGCACGAAGATGCACGAAGATGCATGAAGATGCACGAAGATGCACGAAGATGCACGAAGATACACGAAGATGAACGAAGATGAACGAAGATAAACGAAGATGAACGAAGATGAACGATGATGAACGATGATGAACGAAGATGCACGAAGATGCACGAAGATGCACGAAGATGCACGAAGATGCACGAAGATGCACGAAGATGCACGAAGATGCACGAAGATGAACGAAGATGCACGAAGATGAACGAAGATGCACGAAGTTGCACGAAGATGCACGAAGATGCACGAAGATGCACGAAGATGCACGAAGATGCACGAAGATGCACGAAGATGCACGAAGATGAACGAAGATGCACGAAGATGAACGGAGATGCACGAAGTTGCATGAAGATGCACGAAGATGCACGAAGATGCACGAAGATGCACAAAGATGAACGATGATGCACGAAGATGTACGAAGATGCACGAAGATACACGAAGATGCACGAAGATGCACGAAGATGCACGAAGATGCACGAAGATGCACGAAGATGCACGAAGATGCACGAAGATGCACGAAGATGAACGAAGATGCACGAAGATGAACGAAGATGCACGAAGATGCACGAAGATGCACGAAGATGAACGAAGATGAACGAAGATGAACGAAGATAAACGAAGATGAACGAAGATGAACGAAGATGCACGAAGATGCACGAAGATGCACGATGATGCACGAAGATGAACGAAGATGCACGAAGATGCACGAAGATGCACGAAGATGCACAAAGATGCACGAAGATGCACGAAGATGCACGAAGATGCACGAAGATGCACGAAGATGCACGAAGATGAACGAAGATGAACGAAGATGAACGAAGATAAACGAAGATGAACGAAGATGAACGAAGATGCACGAAGATGCACGAAGATGCACGAAGATGCACGAAGATGAACGAAAATGCACGAAGATGAACGAAGATGCACGAAGTTGCACGAAGATGCACGAAGATGCACGAAGATGCACGAAGATGCACGAAGATGCACGAAAATGAACGATGATGCACGAAGATGAACGAAGATGCACGAAGATGCACGAAGATGCACGAAGATGCACGAAGATGCACAAAGATGCACGAAGATGCACGAAGATGCACGAAGATGCACGAAGATGCACGAAGATGCACGAAGATGCACGAAGATGAACGAAGATGAACGAAGATGAACGAAGATAAACGAAGATGAACGAAGATAAACGAAGATGAACGAAGATGAACGAAGATGAACGAAGATGCACGAAGATGCACGAAGATGCACGAAGATGCACGAAGATGCACGAAGATGCACGAAGATGCACGAAGATGCACGAAGATGAACGAAGATGAACGAAGATGAACGAAGATGAACGAAGATGCACGAAGATGCACGAAGATGCACGAAGATGCACGAAGATGAACGAAGATGCACGAAGATGAACGAAGATGCACGAAGTTGCACGAAGATGCACGAAGATGCACGAAGATGCACGAAGATGAACGAAGATGAACGAAGATGAACGAAGATGAACGAAGATGAACGAAGATGAACGAAGATGCACGAAGATGCACGAAGATGAACGAAGATGAACGATGATGCACGAAGATGAACGGAGATGCACGAAGATGCACGAAGATGCACGAAGATGCACAAAGATGCACGAAGATGCACGAAGATGCACGAAGATGCACGAAGATGCACGAAGATGCACGAAGATGCACGAAGATGCACGAAGATGCACGAAGATGCACGAAGATGAACGAAGATGAACGAAGATAAACGAAGATGAACGAAGATGAACGAAGATGAACGAAGATGCACGAAGATGCACGAAGATGCACGAAGATGCACGAAGACGCACGAAGATGCACGAAGTGCACGAAGATGCACGAAGATGCACGAAGATGCACGAAGATGAACGATGATGCACGAAGATGAACGAAGATGCACGAATATGCACGAAGATGCACAAAGATGCACGAAGATGCACGAAGATGCACGAAGATGCACGAAGATGAACGAAGATGAACGAAGATGAACGAATATGAACGAAGATAAACGAAGATGAACGAAGATGAACGAAGATGCACGAAGATGCACGAAGATGCACGAAGATGCACGAAGATGAACGAAGATGCACGAAGATGAACGAAGATGCACGAAGTTGCACGAAGATGCACGAAGATGCACGAAGATGCACGAAGATGCACGAAGATGAACGATGATGCACGAAGATGAACGAAGATGCACGAAGATGCACGAAGATGCACGAAGATGCACGAAGATGCACGAAGATAAACGAAGATGAACGAAGATAAACGAAGATGAACGAAGATGAACGATGATGAACGATGATGAACGAAGATGCACGAAGATGCACGAAGATGCACGAAGATGCACGAAGATGCACGAAGATGCACGAAGATGCACGAAGATGCACGAAGATGAACGAAGATGCACGAAGATGAACGAAGATGCACGAAGTTGCACGAAGATGCACGAAGATGCACGAAGATGCACGAAGATGCACGAAGATGCACGAAGATGCACGAAGATGCACGAAGATGCACGAAGATGCACGAAGATGAACGAAGATGCACGAAGATGAACGAAGTTGCACGAAGTTGCATGAAGATGCACGAAGATGCACGAAGATGCACGAAGATGCACGAAGATGAACGATGATGCACGAAGATGAACGTAGATGCACGAAGATGCACGAAGATGCACGAAGATGCACAAAGATGCACGAAGATGCACGAAGATGCACGAAGCTGCACGAAGATGCACGAAGATGCACGAAGATGCACGAAGATGCACGAAGATGCACGAAGATGAACGAAGATGAACGAAGATAAACGAAGATGAACGAAGATGAACGAAGATGAACGAAGATGCACGAAGATGCACGAAGATGCACGAAGATGTACGAAGATGCACGAAGATACACGAAGATGCACGAAGATGCACGAAGATGCACGAAGATGCACGAAGATGCACGAAGATGCACGAAGATGCACGAAGATGAACGAAGATGCACGAAGATGAACGAAGATGCACGAAGATGCACGAAGATGCACGAAGATGAACGAAGATGAACGAAGATGAACGAAGATAAACGAAGATGAACGAAGATGAACGAAGATGCACGAAGATGCACGAAGATGCACGAAGATGCACGAAGATGAACGAAGATGAACGAAGATGAACGAAGATAAACGAAGATGAACGAAGATGAACGAAGATGCACGAAGATGCACGAAGATGCACGAAGATGCACGAAGATGAACGAAGATGCACGAAGATGAACGAAGATGCACGAAGTTGCACGAAGATGCACGAAGATGCACGAAGATGCACGAAGATGAACGATGATGCACGAAGATGAACGAAGATGCACGAAGATGCACGAAGATGCACGAAGATGCACGAAGATGCACAAAGATGCACGAAGATGCACGAAGATGCACGAAGATGCACGAAGATGCACGAAGATGCACGAAGATAAACGAAGATGAACGAAGATGAACGAAGATAAACGAAGATGAACGAAGATAAACGAAGATGAACGAAGATGAACGAAGATGAACGAAGATGCACGAAGATGCACGAAGATGCACGAAGATGCACGAAGATGCACGAAGATGCACGAAGATGCACGAAGATGCACGAAGATGCACGTAGATGCACGAAGATGCACGAAGATGCACGAAGATGCACGAAGATGAACGAAGATGCACGAAGATGAACGAAGATGCACGAAGTTGCACGAAGATGCACGAAGATGCACGAAGATGCACGAAGATGAACGAAGATGAACGAAGATGAACGAAGATGAACGAAGATGCACGAAGATGCACGAAGATGCACGAAGATGCACGAAGATGAACGAAGATGCACGAAGATGAACGAAGATGCACGAAGTTGCACGAAGATGCACGAAGATGCACGAAGATGCACGAAGATGAACGAAGATGAACGAAGATGAACGAAGATGAACGAAGATGAACGAAGATAAACGAAGATGAACGAAGATGAACGAAGATGCACGAAGATGCACGAAGATGCACGAAGATGCACGAAGATGAACGAAGATGCACGAAGATAAACGAAGATGCACCAAGTTGCACGAAGATGCACGAAGATGCACGAAGATGAACGAAGATGAACGAAGATAAACGAAGATGAACGAAGATGAACGAAGATGCACGAAGATGCACGAAGATGCACGAAGATGCACGAAGATGCACGTAGATGAACGAAGATGCACGAAGATGCACGAGGATGCAAGAAGATGTACGAAGATGCACGAAGATGTACGAAGATGAACGAAGATGAACGAAGATGAACGAAGATGCACGAAGATGCACGAAGATGCACGAAGATGCACGAAGATGCACGAAGATGCACGAAGATGCACGAAGATGCACGAAGATGAACGAAGATGAACGAAGATAAACGAAGATGAACGAAGATGAACGAAGATGCACGAAGATGCACGAAGATGCACGAAGATGCACGAAGATGCACGAAGATGCACGAAAATGCACGAAGATGCACGAAGATGCACGAAGATGCACGAAGATGCACGAAGATGCACGAAGATGCACGAAGATGCACGAAGATGCACGAAGATGAACGAAGATGCACGAAGATGCACGAAGATGCACGAAGATGCACGAAGATGCACGAAGATGAACGATGATGCACGAAGATGAACGAAGATGAACGAAGATGAACGGAGATGCACGAAGATGAACGAAGATGCACGAAGATGCAAGAAGATGCACGAAGATGCACGAAGATGCACGAAGATGAACGAAGATTAACGAAGATGAACGAAGATGCACGAAGATGCACGAAGATGCACGAAGATGAACGAAGATGAACGAAGATAAACGAAGATGAACGAAGATGAACGAAGATGCACGAAGATGCACGAAGATGAACGAAGATGAACGAAGATGCACGAAGATGCACGAAGATGCACGAAGATGAACGAAGATGAACGAAGATGCACGAAGATGCACGAAGATGAACGAAGATGCACGAAGATGCACGATGATGCACGAAGATGCACGAAGATGCACGAAGATGAACGAAGATGAACGAAGATAAACGAAGATAAACGAAGATGAACGAAGATGAACGAAGATGAACGAAGATGCACGAAGATGCACGAAGATGCACGAAGATGCACGAAGATGCACGAAGATGCACGGAGATGCACGAAAATGCACGAAGATGCACGAAGATGCACGAAGATGCACGAAGATGAACGAAGATGCACGAAGATGAACGAAGATGCACGAAGATGCACGAAGATGCACGAAGATGCACGAAGATGCACGATGATGAACGAAGATGCACGAAGATGCACGAAGATGCACGAAGATGCACGATGATGAACGAAGATGCACGAAGATGAACGAAGATGCACGAAGTTGCACGAAGATGCACGAAGATGCACGAAGATGCACGAAGATGAACGAAGATGAACGAAGATGAACGAAGATGAACGAAGATGAACGAAGATGAACGAAGATGCACGAAGATGCACGAAGATGAACGAAGATGAACGAAGATGAACGAAGATGAACGAAGATGCACGAAGATGAACGAAGATGCACGAAGATGCAAGAAAATGCACGAAGATGCACGAAGATGCACGAAGATGAACGAAGATTAACGAAGATGAACGAAGATGCACGAAGATGCACGAAGATGCACGAAAATGAACGAAGATGAACGAAGATAAACGAAGATGAACGAAGATGAACGAAGATGCACGAAGATGCACGAAGATGAACGAAGATGCACGAAGATGCACGAAGATGCACGAAGATGAACGAAGATGAACGAAGATGAACGAAGATGCACGAAGATGCACGAAGATGCACGAAGATGCACGAAGATGCACGAAGATGCACGAAGATGCACGAAGATGAACGAAGATGAACGAAGATGAACGAAGATGCACGAAGATGCACGAAGATGCACGAAGATGAACGAAAATGAACGAAGATAAACGAAGATGAACGAAGATGAACGAAGATGCACGAAGATGCACGAAGATGCACGAAGATGAACGAAGATGAACGAAGATGAAC
Organism: Plagiodera versicolora; assembly: GCA_037013635.1. Lineage (NCBI taxonomy): Eukaryota > Metazoa > Arthropoda > Insecta > Coleoptera > Chrysomelidae > Plagiodera > Plagiodera versicolora. The sequence continues at coordinate 2,976,337 of JAYMYH010000018.1, forward strand.
GAAGATGCACGAAGATGCACGAAGATGCACGAAGATGCACGAAGATAAACGAAGATGAACGCAGATGAACGAAGATGAACGAAGATGCACGAAGATGCACGAAGATGCACGAAGATGCACGAAGATGCACGAAGATGCACGAAGATGCACGAAGATGCACGAAGATGCACGAAGATGCACGAAGATGCACGAAGATGCACGAAGATGCACGAAGATGCACGAAGATGCACGAAGATGCACGAAGATGAACGAAGATGCACGAAGATGCACGAAGTTGCACGAAGATGCACGAAGATGCACGAAGATGCACGAAGATGCACGAAGATGCACGAAGATGAACGATGATGCACGAAGATGGACAGAGATGCACGAAGATGCACGAAGATGAACGAAGATGCACGAAGATGAACGAAGATGCACGAAGATGCACGAAGATGCACGAAGATGCACGAAGATGCACGAAGATGCACGATGATGAACGAAGATGCACGAAGATGCACGAAGATGCACGAAGATGCACGATGATGAACGAAGATGCACGAAGATGAACGAAGATGCACGAAGTTGCACGAAGATGCACGAAGATGCACGAAGATGCACGAAGATGAACGAAGATGAACGAAGATGAACGAAGATGAACGAAGATGAACGAAGATGAACGAAGATGCACGAAGATGCACGAAGATGAACGAAGATGAACGAAGATGCACGAAGATGAACGAAGATGCACGAAGATGCAAGAAGATGCACGAAGATGCACGAAGATGCACGAAGATGAACGAAGATTAACGAAGATGAACGAAGATGCACGAAGATGCACGAAGATGCACGAAGATGCACGAAGATGCACGAAGATTAACGAAGATGAACGAAGATGCACGAAGATGCACGAAGATGCACGAAGATGCACGAAGATGCACTAAGATGCACGAACATGAACGAAGATGCACGAAGATGCACGAAGATGCACGAAGATGAACGAAGATGCACGAAGATGCACGAAGATGCACGAAGATGCACGAAGATGCACGAAGATGCACGAAGATGCACGAAGATGCACGAAGATGCACGAAGATGCACGAAGATGAACGAAGATGCACGAAGATGCACGAAGTTGCACGAAGATGCACGAAGATGCACGAAGATGCACGAAGATGAACGATGATGCACGAAGATGCACGAAGATGCACGAAGATGAACGATGATGCACGAAGATGGACAGAGATGCACGAAGATGCACGAAGATGAACGAAGATGCACGAAGATGAACGAAGATGCACGAAGATGCACGAAGATGCACGAAGATGAACAAAGATGCACTAAGATGCACGAAGATGCACAAAGATGCACGAAGATGCACGAAGATGCACGAAGATGAACGAAGATGAACGAAGATGCACGAATATGCACGAAGATGCACGAAGATGAACGAAGATGCACGAAGATGCACAAAGATGCACGAAGATGCACGAAGATGCACGAAGATGCACGAAGATGAACGAAGATGAACGAAGATGCACGAATATGCACGAATATGCACGAAGATGCACGAAGATGGACGAAGATGCACGAAAATGCACGGAGATGCACGAAGATGCACGAAGATGCACGAAGATGCACGAAGATGAACGAAGATGCACGAAGATGCACGCAGATGCACAAAGATGCACGAAGATGCACGAAGATGCACGAAGATGAACGAAGATGAACGAAGATGCACGAAGATGCACGAAGATGCACAAAGATGCACGAAGATGCACGAAGATGCACGAAGATGCACGAAGATGAACGAAGATGAACGAAGATGCACGAATATGCACGAAGATGCACAAAGATGCACGAAGATGCACGAAGATGCACGAAGATGCACGAAGATGCACGAAGATGAACGAAGATGCACGAAGATGCACGAAGATGCACGAAGATGCACGAAGATGCACGAAGATGCACGAAGATGAACGAAGATGAACGATGATGCACGAAGATGCACAAAGATGCACGAAGATGCACGAAGATGCACGAAGATGCACGAAGATGAACGAAGATGAACGAAGATGCACGAATATGCACGAAGATGCACGAAGATGCACGAAGATGCACGAAGATGCACGAAGATGCACGAAGATGCACGAAGATGCACGAAGATGCACGAAGATGAACGAAGATGCACGAAGATGCACGAAGATGCACGAAGATGCACGAAGATGCACGAAGATGCACGAAGATGCACGAAGATGCACGAAGATGCACGAAGATGCACGAAGATGGACGAAGATGCACGAAGATGCACGAAGATGCACGAAGATGCACGAAGATGCACGAAGATGCACGAAGATGCACGAAGATGAACGAAGATGCACGAAGATGCACGAAGATGCACGAAGTTGCACGAAGATGCACGAAGATGCACGAAGATGCACGAAGATGCACGAAGATGCACGAAGATGAACGATGATGCACGAAGATGGACAGAGATGCACGAAGATGCACGAAGATGAACGAAGATGCACGAAGATGAACGAAGATGCACGGAGATGCACGAAGATGCACGAAGATGCACGAAGATGCACGATGATGAACGAAGATGCACGAAGATGCACGAAGATGCACGAAGATGCACGATGATGAACGAAGATGCACGAAGATGAACGAAGATGCACGAAGTTGCACGAAGATGCACGAAGATGCACGAAGATGCACGAAGATGCACGAAGATGAACGAAGATGAACGAAGATGAACGAAGATGAACGAAGATGAACGAAGATGAACGAAGATGCACGAAGATGCACGAAGATGAACGAAGATGAACGAAGATGAACGAAGATGCACGAAGATGAACGAAGATGCACGAAGATGCAAGAAGATGCACGAAGATGCACGAAGATGCACGAAGATGAACGAAGATTAACGAAGATGAACGAAGATGCACGAAGATGCACGAAGATGCACGAAGATGCACGAAGATGCACGAAGATGCACTAAGATGCACGAAGATGAACGAAGATGAACGAAGATAAACGAAGATGAACGAAGATGAACGAAGATGAACGAAGATGCACGAAGATGCACGAAGATGCACGAAGATGCACGAAGATGCACGAAGATGCACGAAGATGCACGAAGATGCACGAAGATGCACGAAGATGCACGAAGATGCACGAAGATGCACGAAGATGAACGAAGATGCACGAAGATGCACGAAGTTGCACGAAGATGCACGAAGATGCACGAAGATGCACGAAGATGCACGAAGATGAACGATGATGCACGAAGATGGACAGAGATGCACGAAGATGCACGAAGATGAACGAAGATGCACGAAGATGAACGAAGATGCACGAAGATGCACGAAGATGCACGAAGATGCACGAAGATGCACGAAGATGCACGAAGATGCACGAAGATGCACGAAGATGCACGAAGATGCACGAAGATGAACGAAGATGCACGAAGATGAACGAAGATGCACGAAGTTGCACGAACATGCACGAAGATGCACGAAGATGCACGAAGATGAACGAAGATGAACGAAGATGAACGAAGATGAACGAAGATGCACGAAGATGCACGAAGATGCACGAAGATGCACGAAGATGAACGAAGATGCACGAAGATGAACGAAGATGCACGAAGTTGCACGAAGATGCACGAAGATGCACGAAGATGCACGAAGATGAACGAAGATGAACGAAGATGAACGAAGATGAACGAAGATGAACGAAGATGAACGAAGATGAACGAAGATAAACGAAGATGAACGAAGATGAACGAAGATGCACGAAGATGCACGAAGATGCACGAAGATGCACGAAGATGCACGAAGATGAACGAAGATGCACGAAGATAAACGAAGATGCACCAAGTTGCACGAAGATGCACGAAGATGCACGAAGATGAACGAAGATGAACGAAGATAAACGAAGATGAACGAAGATGAACGAAGATGCACGAAGATGCACGAAGATGCACGAAGATGCACGAAGATGCACGAAGATGCACGAAGATGCACGAAGATGCACGTAGATGAACGAAGATGCACGAAGATGCACGAAGATGCACGAAGATGCACGAAGATGCACGAAGATGCACGAAGATGCACGAAGATGCACGTAGATGAACGAAGATGCACGAAGATGCACGAGGATGCAAGAAGATGTACGAAGATGCACGAAGATGTACGAAGATGAACGAAGATGAACGAAGATGAACGAAGATGCACGAAGATGCACGAAGATGAACGAATATGAACGAAGATAAACGAAGATGAACGAAGATGAACGAAGATGCACGAAGATGCACGAAGATGCACGAAGATGCACGAAGATGAACGAAGATGCACGAAGATGAACGAAGATGCACGAAGTTGCACGAAGATGCACGAAGATGCACGAAGATGCACGAAGATGCACGAAGATGAACGATGATGCACGAAGATGAACGAAGATGCACGAAGATGCACGAAGATGCACGAAGATGCACGAAGATGCACGAAGATAAACGAAGATGAACGAAGATGAACGAAGATGAACGAAGATGAACGATGATGAACGATGATGAACGAAGATGCACGAAGATGCACGAAGATGCACGAAGATGCACGAAGATGCACGAAGATGCACGAAGATGCACGAAGATGCACGAAGATGAACGAAGATGCACGAAGATGAACGAAGATGCACGAAGTTGCACGAAGATGCACGAAGATGCACGAAGATGCACGAAGATGCACGAAGATGCACGAAGATGCACGAAGATGCACGAAGATGCACGAAGATGCACGAAGATGAACGAAGATGCACGAAGATGAACGAAGTTGCACGAAGTTGCATGAAGATGCACGAAGATGCACGAAGATGCACGAAGATGCACGAAGATGCACGAAGATGAACGATGATGCACGAAGATGAACGTAGATGCACGAAGATGCACGAAGATGCACGAAGATGCACAAAGATGCACGAAGATGCACGAAGATGCACGAAGATGCACGAAGATGCACGAAGATGCACGAAGATGCACGAAGATGCACGAAGATGCACGAAGATGAACGAAGATGAACGAAGATAAACGAAGATGAACGAAGATGAACGAAGATGAACGAAGATGCACGAAGATGCACGAAGATGCACGAAGATGTACGAAGATGCACGAAGATACACGAAGATGCACGAAGATGCACGAAGATGCACGAAGATGCACGAAGATGCACGAAGATGCACGAATATGCACGAAGATGAACGAAGATGCACGAAGATGAACGAAGATGCACGAAGATGCACGAAGATGCACGAAGATGAACGAAGATGAACGAAGATGAACGAAGATAAACGAAGATGAACGAAGATGAACGAAGATGCACGAAGATGCACGAAGATGCACGAAGATGCACGAAGATGAACGAAGATGAACGAAGATGAACGAAGATAAACGAAGATGAACGAAGATGAACGAAGATGCACGAAGATGCACGAAGATGCACGAAGATGCACGAAGATGAACGAAGATGCACGAAGATGAACGAAGATGCACGAAGTTGCACGAAGATGCACGAAGATGCACGAAGATGCACGAAGATGAACGATGATGCACGAAGATGAACGAAGATGCACGAAGATGCACGAAGATGCACGAAGATGCACGAAGATGCACAAAGATGCACGAAGATGCACGAAGATGCACGAAGATGCACGAAGATGCACGAAGATGCACGAAGATAAACGAAGATGAACGAAGATGAACGAAGATAAACGAAGATGAACGAAGATAAACGAAGATGAACGAAGATGAACGAAGATGAACGAAGATGCACGAAGATGCACGAAGATGCACGAAGATGCACGAAGATGCACGAAGATGCACGAAGATGCACGAAGATGCACGAAGATGCACGTAGATGCACGAAGATGCACGAAGATGCACGAAGATGCACGAAGATGAACGAAGATGCACGAAGATGAACGAAGATGCACGAAGTTGCACGAAGATGCACGAAGATGCACGAAGATGCACGAAGATGAACGAAGATGAACGAAGATGAACGAAGATGAACGAAGATGCACGAAGATGCACGAAGATGCACGAAGATGCACGAAGATGAACGAAGATGCACGAAGATGAACGAAGATGCACGAAGTTGCACGAAGATGCACGAAGATGCACGAAGATGCACGAAGATGAACGAAGATGAACGAAGATGAACGAAGATGAACGAAGATGAACGAAGATAAACGAAGATGAACGAAGATGAACGAAGATGCACGAAGATGCACGAAGATGCACGAAGATGCACGAAGATGAACGAAGATGCACGAAGATAAACGAAGATGCACCAAGTTGCACGAAGATGCACGAAGATGCACGAAGATGAACGAAGATGAACGAAGATAAACGAAGATGAACGAAGATGAACGAAGATGCACGAAGATGCACGAAGATGCACGAAGATGCACGAAGATGCACGTAGATGAACGAAGATGCACGAAGATGCACGAGGATGCAAGAAGATGTACGAAGATGCACGAAGATGTACGAAGATGAACGAAGATGAACGAAGATGAACGAAGATGCACGAAGATGCACGAAGATGCACGAAGATGCACGAAGATGCACGAAGATGCACGAAGATGCACGAAGATGCACGAAGATGAACGAAGATGAACGAAGATAAACGAAGATGAACGAAGATGAACGAAGATGCACGAAGATGCACGAAGATGCACGAAGATGCACGAAGATGCACGAAGATGCACGAAAATGCACGAAGATGCACGAAGATGCACGAAGATGCACGAAGATGCACGAAGATGCACGAAGATGCACGAAGATGCACGGAGATGCACGAAGATGCACGAAGATGAACGAAGATGCACGAAGATGCACGAAGATGCACGAAGATGCACGAAGATGCACGAAGATGCACGAAGATGAACGATGATGCACGAAGATGAACGAAGATGAACGAAGATGAACGGAGATGCACGAAGATGAACGAAGATGCACGAAGATGCAAGAAGATGCACGAAGATGCACGAAGATGCACGAAGATGAACGAAGATTAACGAAGATGAACGAAGATGCACGAAGATGCACGAAGATGCACGAAGATGAACGAAGATGAACGAAGATAAACGAAGATGAACGAAGATGAACGAAGATGCACGAAGATGCACGAAGATGAACGAAGATGAACGAAGATGCACGAAGATGCACGAAGATGCACGAAGATGAACGAAGATGAACGAAGATGCACGAAGATGCACGAAGATGAACGAAGATGCACGAAGATGCACGATGATGCACGAAGATGCACGAAGATGCACGAAGATGAACGAAGATGAACGAAGATAAACGAAGATAAACGAAGATGAACGAAGATGAACGAAGATGAACGAAGATGCACGAAGATGCACGAAGATGCACGAAGATGCACGAAGATGCACGAAGATGCACGGAGATGCACGAAAATGCACGAAGATGCACGAAGATGCACGAAGATGCACGAAGATGAACGAAGATGCACGAAGATGAACGAAGATGCACGAAGATGCACGAAGATGCACGAAGATGCACGAAGATGCACGATGATGAACGAAGATGCACGAAGATGCACGAAGATGCACGAAGATGCACGATGATGAACGAAGATGCACGAAGATGAACGAAGATGCACGAAGTTGCACGAAGATGCACGAAGATGCACGAAGATGCACGAAGATGAACGAAGATGAACGAAGATGAACGAAGATGAACGAAGATGAACGAAGATGAACGAAGATGCACGAAGATGCACGAAGATGAACGAAGATGAACGAAGATGAACGAAGATGAACGAAGATGCACGAAGATGAACGAAGATGCACGAAGATGCAAGAAAATGCACGAAGATGCACGAAGATGCACGAAGATGAACGAAGATTAACGAAGATGAACGAAGATGCACGAAGATGCACGAAGATGCACGAAGATGCACGAAAATGAACGAAGATGAACGAAGATAAACGAAGATGAACGAAGATGAACGAAGATGCACGAAGATGCACGAAGATGAACGAAGATGCACGAAGATGCACGAGGATGCACGAAGATGTACGAAGATGCACGAAGATGTACGAAGATGCACGAAGATGCACGAAGATGCACGAAGATGCACGAAGATGCACGAAGATGCACGAAGATGAACGAAGATGAACGAAGATGAACGAAGATGCACGAAGATGCACGAAGATGCACGAAGATGCACGAAGATGCACGAAGATGCACGAAGATGAACGATGATGCACGAAGATGAACGAAGATGAACGAAGATGAACGAAGATGAACAAAGATGAACGAAGATGAACGAAGATGAACGAAGATGAACGAAGATGCACGAAGATGCACGAAGATGAACGAAGATGCACGAAGATGCACGAGGATGCACGAAGATGTACGAAGATGCACGAAGATGTACGAAGATGCACGAAGATGCACGAAGATGCACGAAGATGCACGAAGATGCACGAAGATGAACGAAGATGAACGAAGATGAACGAAGATGCACGAAGATGCACGAAGATGCACGAAGATGCACGAAGATGCACGAAGATGCACGAAGATGCACGAAGATGAACGAAGATGAACGAAGATGAACGAAGATGCACGAAGATGCACGAAGATGCACGAAGATGAACGAAAATGAACGAAGATAAACGAAGATGAACGAAGATGAACGAAGATGCACGAAGATGCACGAAGATGCACGAAGATGAACGAAGATGAACGAAGATGAACGAAGATGCACGAAGATGCACGAAGATGCACGAAGATGCACGAAGATAAACGAAGATGAACGCAGATGAACGAAGATGAACGAAGATGCACGAAGATGCACGAAGATGCACGAAGATGCACGAAGATGCACGAAGATGCACGAAGATGCACGAAGATGCACGAAGATGCACGAAGATGCACGAAGATGCACGAAGATGCACGAAGATGCACGAAGATGCACGAAGATGCACGAAGATGCACGAAGATGAACGAAGATGCACGAAGATGCACGAAGTTGCACGAAGATGCACGAAGATGCACGAAGATGCACGAAGATGCACGAAGATGCACGAAGATGCACGAAGATGAACGATGATGCACGAAGATGGACAGAGATGCACGAAGATGCACGAAGATGAACGAAGATGCACGAAGATGAACGAAGATGCACGAAGATGCACGAAGATGCACGAAGATGCACGAAGATGCACGATGATGAACGAAGATGCACGAAGATGCACGAAGATGCACGAAGATGCACGATGATGAACGAAGATGCACGAAGATGAACGAAGATGCACGAAGTTGCACGAAGATGCACGAAGATGCACGAAGATGCACGAAGATGAACGAAGATGAACGAAGATGAACGAAGATGAACGAAGATGAACGAAGATGAACGAAGATGCACGAAGATGCACGAAGATGAACGAAGATGAACGAAGATGAACGAAGATGCACGAAGATGAACGAAGATGCACGAAGATGCAAGAAGATGCACGAAGATGCACGAAGATGCACGAAGATGAACGAAGATTAACGAAGATGAACGAAGATGCACGAAGATGCACGAAGATGCACGAAGATGCACGAAGATGCACGAAGATGCACGAAGATTAACGAAGATGAACGAAGATGCACGAAGATGCACGAAGATGCACGAAGATGCACGAAGATGCACTAAGATGCACGAACATGAACGAAGATGCACGAAGATGCACGAAGATGCACGAAGATGAACGAAGATGCACGAAGATGCACGAAGATGCACGAAGATGCACGAAGATGCACGAAGATGCACGAAGATGCACGAAGATGCACGAAGATGCACGAAGATGCACGAAGATGAACGAAGATGCACGAAGATGCACGAAGTTGCACGAAGATGCACGAAGATGCACGAAGATGCACGAAGATGCACGAAGATGAACGATGATGCACGAAGATGCACGAAGATGCACGAAGATGAACGATGATGCACGAAGATGGACAGAGATGCACGAAGATGCACGAAGATGAACGAAGATGCACGAAGATGAACGAAGATGCACGAAGATGCACGAAGATGCACGAAGATGAACAAAGATGCACTAAGATGCACGAAGATGCACAAAGATGCACGAAGATGCACGAAGATGCACGAAGATGAACGAAGATGAACGAAGATGCACGAATATGCACGAAGATGCACGAAGATGAACGAAGATGCACGAAGATGCACAAAGATGCACGAAGATGCACGAAGATGCACGAAGATGCACGAAGATGAACGAAGATGAACGAAGATGCACGAATATGCACGAAGATGCACGAAGATGCACGAAGATGCACGAAAATGCACGGAGATGCACGAAGATGCACGAAGATGCACGAAGATGCACGAAGATGAACGAAGATGCACGAAGATGCACGCAGATGCACAAAGATGCACGAAGATGCACGAAGATGCACGAAGATGAACGAAGATGAACGAAGATGCACGAAGATGCACGAAGATGCACAAAGATGCACGAAGATGCACGAAGATGCACGAAGATGCACGAAGATGAACGAAGATGAACGAAGATGCACGAATATGCACGAAGATGCACAAAGATGCACGAAGATGCACGAAGATGCACGAAGATGCACGAAGATGCACGAAGATGAACGAAGATGCACGAAGATGCACGAAGATGCACGAAGATGCACGAAGATGCACGAAGATGCACGAAGATGAACGAAGATGAACGAAGATGAACGATGATGCACGAAGATGCACAAAGATGCACGAAGATGCACGAAGATGCACGAAGATGCACGAAGATGAACGAAGATGAACGAAGATGCACGAATATGCACGAAGATGCACGAAGATGCACGAAGATGCACGAAGATGCACGAAGATGCACGAAGATGCACGAAGATGCACGAAGATGCACGAAGATGAACGAAGATGCACGAAGATGCACGAAGATGCACGAAGATGCACGAAGATGCACGAAGATGCACGAAGATGCACGAAGATGCACGAAGATGCACGAAGATGGACGAAGATGCACGAAGATGCACGAAGATGCACGAAGATGCACGAAGATGCACGAAGATGCACGAAGATGCACGAAGATGAACGAAGATGCACGAAGATGCACGAAGATGCACGAAGTTGCACGAAGATGCACGAAGATGCACGAAGATGCACGAAGATGCACGAAGATGCACGAAGATGAACGATGATGCACGAAGATGGACAGAGATGCACGAAGATGCACGAAGATGAACGAAGATGCACGAAGATGAACGAAGATGCACGGAGATGCACGAAGATGCACGAAGATGCACGAAGATGCACGATGATGAACGAAGATGCACGAAGATGCACGAAGATGCACGAAGATGCACGATGATGAACGAAGATGCACGAAGATGAACGAAGATGCACGAAGTTGCACGAAGATGCACGAAGATGCACGAAGATGCACGAAGATGCACGAAGATGAACGAAGATGAACGAAGATGAACGAAGATGAACGAAGATGAACGAAGATGCACGAAGATGCACGAAGATGAACGAAGATGAACGAAGATGAACGAAGATGCACGAAGATGAACGAAGATGCACGAAGATGCAAGAAGATGCACGAAGATGCACGAAGATGCACGAAGATGAACGAAGATTAACGAAGATGAACGAAGATGCACGAAGATGCACGAAGATGCACGAAGATGCACGAAGATGCACTAAGATGCACGAAGATGAACGAAGATGAACGAAGATAAACGAAGATGAACGAAGATGAACGAAGATGAACGAAGATGCACGAAGATGCACGAAGATGCACGAAGATGCACGAAGATGCACGAAGATGCACGAAGATGCACGAAGATGCACGAAGATGCACGAAGATGCACGAAGATGCACGAAGATGCACGAAGATGAACGAAGATGCACGAAGATGCACGAAGTTGCACGAAGATGCACGAAGATGCACGAAGATGCACGAAGATGCACGAAGATGAACGATGATGCACGAAGATGGACAGAGATGCACGAAGATGCACGAAGATGAACGAAGATGCACGAAGATGAACGAAGATGCACGAAGATGCACGAAGATGCACGAAGATGCACGAAGATGCACGAAGATGCACGAAGATGCACGAAGATGCACGAAGATGCACGAAGATGAACGAAGATGCACGAAGATGAACGAAGATGCACGAAGTTGCACGAACATGCACGAAGATGCACGAAGATGCACGAAGATGAACGAAGATGAACGAAGATGAACGAAGATGAACGAAGATGCACGAAGATGCACGAAGATGCACGAAGATGCACGAAGATGAACGAAGATGCACGAAGATGAACGAAGATGCACGAAGTTGCACGAAGATGCACGAAGATGCACGAAGATGCACGAAGATGAACGAAGATGAACGAAGATGAACGAAGATGAACGAAGATGAACGAAGATGAACGAAGATGAACGAAGATAAACGAAGATGAACGAAGATGAACGAAGATGCACGAAGATGCACGAAGATGCACGAAGATGCACGAAGATGCACGAAGATGAACGAAGATGCACGAAGATAAACGAAGATGCACCAAGTTGCACGAAGATGCACGAAGATGCACGAAGATGAACGAAGATGAACGAAGATAAACGAAGATGAACGAAGATGAACGAAGATGCACGAAGATGCACGAAGATGCACGAAGATGCACGAAGATGCACGAAGATGCACGAAGATGCACGAAGATGCACGTAGATGAACGAAGATGCACGAAGATGCACGAGGATGCAAGAAGATGTACGAAGATGCACGAAGATGTACGAAGATAAACGAAGATGAACGAAGATGAACGAAGATGCACGAAGATGCACGAAAATGCACGAAGATGCACGAAGATGCACGAAGATGCACGAAGATGCACGAAGATGAACGAAGATGAACGAAGATAAACGAAGATGAACGAAGATGAACGAAGATGCACGAAGATGCACGAAGATGCACGAAGATGCACGAAGATGCACGAAGATGCACGAAAATGCACGAAGATGCACGAAAATGCACGAAGATGCACGAAGATGCACGAAGATGCACGAAGATGCACGAAGATGCACGAAGATGCACGAAGATGCACGAAGATGAACGAAGATGCACGAAGATGCACGAAGATGCACGAAGATGCACGAAGATGCACGAAGATGAACGATGATGCACGAAGATGAACGAAGATGAACGAAGATGAACGGAGATGCACGAAGATGAACGAAGATGCACGAAGATGCAAGAAGATGCACGAAGATGCACGAAGATGCACGAAGATGAACGAAGATTAACGAAGATGAACGAAGATGCACGAAGATGCACGAAGATGCACGAAGATGAACGAAGATGCACGAAGATGCACGAAGATGCACGAAGATGCACGAAGATGCACGAAGATGCACGAAGATGCACGAAGATGCACGAAGATGCACGAAGATGCACGAAGATGCACGAAGATGCACGAAGATGCACGAAGATGAACGAAGATGCACGAAGATGCACGAAGATGCACGAAGTTGCACGAAGATGCACGAAGATGCACGAAGATGCACGAAGATGCACGAAGATGAACGATGATGCACGAAGATGGACAGAGATGCACGAAGATGCACGAAGATGAACGAAGATGCACGAAGATGAACGAAGATGCACGAAGATGCACGAAGATGCACGAAGATGCACGAAGATGCACGAAGATGCACGAAGATGCACGAAGATGCACGAAGATGAACGAAGATGCACGAAGATGAACGAAGATGCACGAAGATGCACGAAGATGCACGAAGATGAACGAAGATGCACGAAGATAAACGAAGATGCACCAAGTTGCACGAAGATGCACGAAGATGCACGAAGATGAACGAAGATGAACGAAGATGAACGAAGATGAACGAAGATGAACGAAGATGCACGAAGATGCACGAAGATGCACGAAGATGCACGAAGATGCACGAAGATGCACGTAGATGAACGAAGATGCACGAAGATGCACGAGGATGCAAGAAGATGTACGAAGATGCACGAAGATGTACGAAGATGAACGAAGATGAACGAAGATGAACGAAGATGCACGAAGATGCACGAAAATGCACGAAGATGCACGAAGATGCACGAAGATGCACGAAGATGCACGAAGATGAACGAAGATGAACGAAGATAAACGAAGATGAACGAAGATGAACGAAGATGCACGAAGATGCACGAAGATGCACGAAGATGCACGAAGATGCACGAAGATGCACGAAGATGCACGAAGATGCACGAAGATGCACGAAGATGCACGAAGATGCACGAAGATGCACGAAGATGCACGAAGATGCACGAAGATGCACGAAGATGAACGAAGATGCACGAAGATGCACGAAGATGCACGAAGATGCACGAAGATGAACGATGATGCACGAAGATGAACGAAGATGAACGAAGATGAACGGAGATGCACGAAGATGAACGAAGATGCACGAAGATGCAAGAAGATGCACGAAGATGCACGAAGATGCACGAAGATGAACGAAGATTAACGAAGATGAACGAAGATGCACGAAGATGCACGAAGATGCACGAAGATGAACGAAGATGAACGAAGATAAACGAAGATGAACGAAGATGAACGAAGATGCACGAAGATGCACGAAGATGAACGAAGATGAACGAAGATGCACGAAGATGCACGAAGATGCACGAAGATGAACGAAGATGAACGAAGATGCACGAAGATGCACGAAGATGAACGAAGATGCACGAAGATGCACGATGATGCACGAAGATGCACGAAGATGCACGAAGATGAACGAAGATGAACGAAGATAAACGAAGATAAACGAAAATGAACGAAGATGAACGAAGATGAACGAAGATGCACGAAGATGCACGAAGATGCACGAAGATGCACGAAGATGCACGAAGATGCACGAAGATGCACGAAGATGCACGGAGATGCACGAAAATGCACGAAGATGCACGAAGATGCACGAAGATGCACGAAGATGAACGAAGATGCACGAAGATGAACGAAGATGCACGAAGATGCACGAAGATGCACGAAGATGCACGAAGATGAACGAAGATGCACGAAGATGAACGAAGATGCACGAAGTTGCACGAAGATGCACGAAGATGCACGAAGATGCACGAAGATGAACGAAGATGAACGAAGATGAACGAAGATGAACGAAGATGCACGAAGATGCACGAAGATGCACGAAGATGCACGAAGATGAACGAAGATGCACGAAGATGAACGAAGATGCACGAAGTTGCACGAAGATGCACGAAGATGCACGAAGATGCACGAAGATGCACGAAGATGCACGAAGATGAACGAAGATGAACGAAGATGAACGAAGATGAACGAAGATGAACGAAGATGAACGAAGATAAACGAAGATGAACGAAGATGAACGAAGCTGCACGAAGATGCACGAAGATGCACGAAGATGAACGGAGATGCACGAAGATAAACGAAGATGCACCAAGTTGCACGAAGATGCACGAAGATGCACGAAGATGAACGAAGATGAACGAAGATAAACGAAGATGAACGAAGATGAACGAAGATGCACGAAGATGCACGAAGATGCACGAAGATGCACGAAGATGCACGAAGATGCACGAAGATGCACGAAGATGCACGTAGATGAACGAAGATGCACGAAGATGCACGAGGATGCAAGAAGATGAACGAAGATGAACGAAGATAAACGAAGATAAACGAAGATGAACGAAGATGAACGAAGATGAACGAAGATGCACGAAGATGCACGAAGATGCACGAAGATGCACGAAGATGCACGGAGATGCACGAAAATGCACGAAGATGCACGAAGATGCACGAAGATGCACGAAGATGAACGAAGATGCACGAAGATGAACGAAGATGCACGAAGATGCACGAAGCTGCACGAAGATGCACGAAGATGCACGAAGATGAACGAAGATGCACGAAGATGAACGAAGATGCACGAAGTTGCACGAAGATGCACGAAGATGCACGAAGATGCACGAAGATGAACGAAGATGAACGAAGATGAACGAAGATGAACGAAGATGCACGAAGATGCACGAAGATGCACGAAGATGCACGAAGATGAACGAAGATGCACGAAGATGAACGAAGATGCACGAAGTTGCACGAAGATGCACGAAGATGCACGAAGATGCACGAAGATGAACGAAGATGAACGAAGATGAACGAAGATGATCGAAGATGAACGAAGATGAACGAAGATAAACGAAGATGAACGAAGATGAACGAAGATGCACGAAGATGCACGAAGATGCACGAAGATGCACGAAGATGCACGAAGATGAACGAAGATGCACGAAGATAAACGAAGATGCACCAAGTTGCACGAAGATGCACGAAGATGCACGAAGATGCACGAAGATGAACGAAGATAAACGAAGATGAACGAAGATGAACGAAGATGCACGAAGATGCACGAAGATGCACGAAGATGCACGAAGATGCACGAAGATGCACGAAGATGCACGAAGATGCACGTAGATGAACGAAGATGCACGAAGATGCACGAGGATGCAAGAAGATGTACGAAGATGCACGAAGATGTACGAAGATGAACGAAGATGAACGAAGATGAACGAAGATGCACGAAGATGCACGAAGATGCACGAAGATGCACGAAGATGCACGAAGATGCACGAAGATGCACGAAGATGCACGAAGATGAACGAAGATGAACGAAGATAAACGAAGATGAACGAAGATGAACGAAGATGCACGAAGATGCACGAAGATGCACGAAGATGCACGAAGATGCACGAAGATGCACGAAAATGTACGAAGATGCACGAAGATGCACGAAGATGCACGAAGATGCACGAAGATGCACGAAGATGCACGAAGATGCACGAAGATGCACGAAGATGAATGAAGATGCACGAAGATGCACGAAGATGCACGAAGATGCACGAAGATGCACGAAGATGCACGAAGATGCACGAAGATGAACGATGATGCACGAAGATGAACGAAGATGAACGAAGATGAACGGAGATGCACGAAGATGAACGAAGATGCACGAAGATGCAAGAAGATGCACGAAGATGCACGAAGATGAACGAAGATTAACGAAGATGAACGAAGATGCACGAAGATGCACGAAGATGCACGAAGATGAACGAAGATGAACGAAGATAAACGAAGATGAACGAAGATGAACGAAGATGCACGAAGATGCACGAAGATGAACGAAGATGAACGAAGATGCACGAAGATGCACGAAGATGCACGAAGATGAACGAAGATGAACGAAGATGCACGAAGATGCACGAAGATGAACGAAGATGCACGAAGATGCACGATGTTGCACGAAGATGCACGAAGATGCACGAAGATGCACGAAGATGAAAGAAGATGAACGAAGATAAACGAAGATAAACGAAGATGAACGAAGATGAACGAAGATGAACGAAGATGCACGAAGATGCACGAAGATGCACGAAGATGCACGAAGATGCACGAAGATGCACGAAGATGCACGAAGATGCACGAAGATGCACGGAGATGCACGAAAATGCACGAAGATGCACGAAGATGCACGAAGATGCACGAAGATGCACGAAGATGAACGAAGATGCACGAAGATGAACGAAGATGCACGAAGATGCACGAAGATGCACGAAGATGCACGAAGATGCACGAAGATGCACGATGATGAACGAAGATGCACGAAGATGCACGAAGATGCACGAAGATGCACGATGATGAACGAAGATGCACGAAGATGAACGAAGATGCACGAAGTTGCACGAAGATGCACGAAGATGCACGAAGATGCACGAAGATGAACGAAGATGAACGAAGATGAACGAAGATGAACGAAGATGAACGAAGATGAACGAAGATGCACGAAGATGCACGAAGATGAACGAAGATGAACGAAGATGAACGAAGATGAACGAAGATGCACGAAGATGAACGAAGATGCACGAAGATGCAAGAAAATGTACGAAGATGCACGAAGATGCACGAAGATGAACGAAGATTAACGAAGATGAACGAAGATGAACGAAGATGAACGAAGATAAACGAAGATGAACGAAGATGAACGAAGATGCACGAAGATGCACGAAGATGAACGAAGATGCACGAAGATGCACGAGGATGCACGAAGATGTACGAAGATGCACGAAGATGTACGAAGATGCACGAAGATGCACGAAGATGCACGAAGATGCACGAAGATGCACGAAGATGCACGAAGATGAACGAAGATGAACGAAGATGAACGAAGATGCACGAAGATGCACGAAGATGCACGAAGATGCACGAAGATGCACGAAGATGCACGAAGATGAACGATGATGCACGAAGATGAACGAAGATGAACGAAGATGAACGAAGATGAACAAAGATGAACGAAGATGAACGAAGATGAACGAAGATGCACGAAGATGCACGAAGATGAACGAAGATGCACGAAGATGCACGAGGATGCACGAAGATGTACGAAGATGCACGAAGATGTACGAAGATGCACGAAGATGCACGAAGATGCACGAAGATGCACGAAGATGCACGAAGATGAACGAAGATGAACGAAGATGAACGAAGATGCACGAAGATGCACGAAGATGCACGAAGATGCACGAAGATGCACGAAGATGAACGAAGATGAACGAAGATGAACGAAGATGCACGAAGATGCACGAAGATGCACGAAGATGAACGAAAATGAACGAAGATAAACGAAGATGAACGAAGATGAACGAAGATGCACGAAGATGCACGAAGATGCACAAAGATGCACGAAGATGAACGAAGATGAACGAAGATGAACGAAGATGCACGAAGATGCACGAAGATGCACGAAGATGCACGAAGATAAACGAAGATGAACGCAGATGAACGAAGATGAACGAAGATGCACGAAGATGCACGAAGATGCACGAAGATGCACGAAGATGCACGAAGATGCACGAAGATGCACGAAGATGCACGAAGATGCACGAAGATGCACGAAGATGCACGAAGATGCACGAAGATGCACGAAGATGCACGAAGATGCACGAAGATGCACGAAGATGAACGAAGATGCACGAAGATGCACGAAGATGCACGAAGTTGCACGAAGATGCACGAAGATGCACGAAGATGCACGAAGATGCACGAAGATGCACGAAGATGAACGATGATGCACGAAGATGGACAGAGATGCACGAAGATGCACGAAGATGAACGAAGATGCACGAAGATGAACGAAGATGCACAAAGATGCACGAAGATGCACGAAGATGCACGAAGATGCACGATGATGAACGAAGATGCACGAAGATTCACGAAGATGCACGAAGATGCACGATGATGAACGAAGATGCACGAAGATGAACGAAGATGCACGAAGTTGCACGAAGATGCACGAAGATGCACGAAGATGCACGAAGATGAACGAAGATGAACGAAGATGAACGAAGATGAACGAAGATGCACGAAGATGCACGAAGATGAACGAAGATGAACGAAGATGAACGAAGATGAACGAAGATGCACGAAGATGAACGAAGATGCACGAAGATGCAAGAAGATGCACGAAGATGCACGAAGATGCACGAAGATGAACGAAGATTAACGAAGATGAACGAAGATGCACGAAGATGCACGAAGATGCACGAAGATGCACGAAGATTAACGAAGATGAACGAAGATGCACGAAGATGCACGAAGATGCACGAAGATGCACTAAGATGCACGAAGATGAACGAAGATGCACGAAGATGCACGAAGATGCACGAAGATGAACGAAGATGCACGAAGATGCACGAAGATGCACGAAGATGCACGAAGATGCACGAAGTTGCACGAAGATGCACGAAGATGCACGAAGATGCACGAAGATGCACGAAGATGAACGATGATGCACGAAGATGCACGAAGATGCACGAAGATGCACGAAGATGAACGATGATGCACGAAGATGGACAGAGATGCACGAAGATGCACGAAGATGAACGAAGATGCACGAAGATGAACGAAGATGCACGAAGATGCACGAAGATGCACGAAGATGCACGAAGATGAACGAAGATGCACGAAGATGCACGAAGATGCACAAAGATGCACGAAGATGCACGAAGATGCACGAAGATGAACGAAGATGAACGAAGATGCACGAATATACACGAAGATGCACGAAGATGAACGAAGATGCACGAAGATGCACGAAGATGCACAAAGATGCACGAAGATGCACGAAGATGCACGAAGATGCACGAAGATGAACGAAGATGAACGAAGATGCACGAATATGCACGAAGATGCACGAAGATGCACGAAGATGCACGAAAATGCACGAAGATGCACGAAGATGCACGAAGATGCACGAAGATGAACGAAGATGCACGAAGATGCACGCAGATGCACAAAGATGCACGAAGATGCACGAAGATGCACGAAGATGAACGAAGATGAACGAAGATGCACGAAGATGCACGAAGATGCACAAAGATGCACGAAGATGCACGAAGATGCACGAAGATGAACGAAGATGAACGAAGATGCACGAATATGCACGAAGATGCACGAAGATGCACGAAGATGCACGAAGATGCACGAAGATGCACGAAGATGAACGAAGATGCACGAAGATGCACGAAGATGCACGAAGATGCACGAAGATGCACGAAGATGCACGAAGATGAACGAAGATGAACGATGATGCACGAAGATGCACAAAGATGCACGAAGATGCACGAAGATGCACGAAGATGCACGAAGATGAACGAAGATGAACGAAGATGCACGAATATGCACGAAGATGCACGAAGATGCACGAAGATGCACGAAGATGCACGAAGATGAACGAAGATGCACGAAGATGCACGAAGATGCACGAAGATGCACGAAGATGCACGAAGATGCACGAAGATGCACGAAGATGCACGAAGATGCACGAAGATGGACGAAGATGCACGAAGATGCACGAAGATGCACGAAGATGCACGAAGATGCACGAAGATGCACGAAGATGAACGAAGATGCACGAAGATGCACGAAGTTGCACGAAGATGCACGAAGATGCACGATGATGAACGAAGATGCACGAAGATGAACGAAGATGCACGAAGTTGCACGAAGATGCACGAAGATGCACGAAGATGCACGAAGATGCACGAAGATGAACGAAGATGAACGAAGATGAACGAAGATGAACGAAGATGAACGAAGATGCACGAAGATGCACGAAGATGAACGAAGATGAACGAAGATGAACGAAGATGCACGAAGATGAACGAAGATGCACGAAGATGCAAGAAGATGCACGAAGATGCACGAAGATGCACGAAGATGAACGAAGATTAACGAAGATGAACGAAGATGCACGAAGATGCACGAAGATGCACGAAGATGCACGAAGATGCACTAAGATGCACGAAGATGAACGAAGATGAACGAAGATAAACGGAGATGAACGAAGATGAACGAAGATGAACGAAGATGCACGAAGATGCACGAAGATGCACGAAGATGCACGAAGATGCACGAAGATGCACGAAGATGCACGAAGATGCACGAAGATGCACGAAGATGCACGAAGATGCACGAAGATGCACGAAGATGCACGAAGATGCACGAAGATGAACGAAGATGCACGAAGATGCACGAAGATGCACGAAGATGCACGAAGTTGCACGAAGATGCACGAAGATGCACGAAGATGAACGATGATGCACGAAGATGGACAGAGATGCACGAAGATGCACGAAGATGAACGAAGATGCACGAAGATGAACGAAGATGCACGAAGATGCACGAAGATGCACGAAGATGCACGAAGATGCACGAAGATGCACGAAGATGCACGAAGATGCACGAAGATGCACGAAGATGCACGAAGATGAACGAAGATGCACGAAGATGCACGAGGATGCACGAAGATGTACGAAGATGCACGAAGATGTACGAAGATGCACGAAGATGCACGAAGATGCACGAAGATGCACGAAGATGCACGAAGATGCACGGAGATGAACGAAGATGAACGAAGATGAACGAAGATGCACGAAGATGCACGGAGATGCACGAAGATGCACGAAGATGCACGAAGATGCACGAAGATGAACGATGATGCACGAAGATGAATGAAGATGAACGAAGATGAACGAAGATGAACGAAGATGAACAAAGATGAACGAAGATGAACGAAGATGAACGAAGATGAACGAAGATGAACGAAGATGAACGAAGATGCAAGAAGATGCACGAAGATGCACGAAGATGAACGAAGATGAACGAAGATGAACGAAGATGCACGAAGATGCACGAAGATGCACGAAGATGAACGAAGATGAACGAAGATAAACGAAGATGAACGAAGATGAACGAAGATGCACGAAGATGCACGAAGATGCACGAAGATGAACGAAGATGATCGAATGTGAACGAAGATGCACGAAGATGCACGAAGATGCACGAAGATGCACGAAGAAGCACGAAGATGCACGAAGATGCACGAAGATGCACGAAGATGCACTAAGATGCACGAAGATGAACGAAAATGAACGAAGATGAACGAAGATGAACGAAGATGCACGAAGATGCTCGAAGATGCACGAAGATGCACGAAGATGCACGAAGATGCACGAAGATGCACAAAGATGCACGAAGATGCACGAAGATGCACGAAGATGAACGAAGATGCACGAAGATGAACGAAGATGCACGAAGTTGCACGAAGATGCACGAAGATGCACGAAGATGCACGAAGATGCACGAAGATGAACGATGATGCACGAAGATGAACGGAGATGCACGAAGATGCACGAAGATGGACGAAGATGCACAAAGATGCACGAAGATGCACGAAGATGCACGAAGATGCACGAAGATGCACGAAGAATCACGAAGATGCACGAAGATGAACGAAGATGAACGAAGATAAACGAAGATGAACGAAGATGAACGAAGATGAACGAAGATGAACGAAGATGAACGAAGATGCACGAAGATGCACGAAGATGCACGAAGATGCACGAAGATGCACGAAGATGCACGAAGATGCACGAAGATGCACGAAGATGCACGAAGATGCACAAAGATGCACGAAGATGCACGAAGATGCACGAAGATGCACGAAGATGAACGAAGATGAACGAAGATAAACGAAGATGCACGAAGATGCACGAAGATGCACGAAGATGCACGAAGATGCACGAAGATGCACGAAGATGCACGAAGATGCACGAAGATGCACGAAGATGAACGAAGATGCACGAAGTTGCACGAAGATGCACGAAGATGCACGAAGATGCACGAAGATGCACGAAGATGCACGAAGATGAACGATGATGCACGAAGATGAACGAAGATGCACGAAGATGCACGAAGATGCACGAGAATGCACAAAGATGCACGAAGATGCACGAAGATGCACGAAGATGCACGAAGATGCACGAAGATGCACGAAGATGAACGAAGATGAACGAAGATAAACGAAGATGAACGAAGATGAACGAAGATGAACGAAGATGCACGAAGATGCACGAAGATGCACGAAGATGCACGAAGATGCACGAAGATGCACGAAGATGCACGAAGATGCACGAAGATGCACGAAGATGCACGAAGATGCACGAAGATGCACGAAGATGCACGAAGATGCACGAAGATGAACGAAGATGCACGAAGATGAACGAAGATGCACGAAGATGCACGAAGATGCACGAAGATGAACGAAGATGAACGAAGATGCACAAAGATGCACGATGATGCACGAAGATGCACGAAGATGCACGAAGATGCACGAAGATGCACGAAGAATCACGAAGATGCACGAAGATGAACGAAGATGAACGAAGATAAACGAAGATGAACGAAGATGAACGAAGATGAACGAAGATGAACGAAGATGAACGAAGATGCACGAAGATGCACGAAGATGCACGAAGATGCACGAAAATGCACGAAGATGCACGAAGATGCACGAAGATGCACGAAGATGCACGAAGATGCACAAAGATGCACGAAGATGCACGAAGATGCACGAAGATGCACGAAGATGAACGAAGATAAACGAAGATGAACGAAGATGAACGAAGATGAACGAAGATGCACGAAGATGCACGAAGATGAACGAAGATGCACGAAGATGCACGAAGATGCACGAAGATGCACGAAGATGCACGAAGATGCACGAAGATGCACGAAGATGAACGAAGATGCACGAAGATGCACGAAGATGCACGAAGATGCACGAAGATGCACGAAGATGAACGATGATGCACGAAGATGAACGAAGATGCACGAAGATGCACGAAGATGCACGAGAATGCACAAAGATGCACGAAGATGCACGAAGATGCACGAAGATGCACGAAGATGCACGAAGATGAACGAAGATGAACGAAGATAAACGAAGATGAACGAAGATGAACGAAGTTGAACGAAGATGCACGAAGATGCACGAAGATGCACGAAGATGCACGAAGATGCACGAAGATGCACGAAGATGCACGAAGATGCACGAAGATGCACGAAGATGCACGAAGATGCACGAAGATGCACGAAGATGAACGAAGATGCACGAAGATGAACGAAGATGCACGAAGATGCACGAAGATGCACGAAGATGCACGAAGATGAACGAAGATGCACGAAGATGAACGAAGATGCACGAAGTTGCACGAAGATGCACGAAGATGCACGAAGATGAACGAAGATGAACGAAGATAAACGAAGATGAACGAAGATGCACGAAGATGAACGAAGATGAACGAAGATAAACGAAGATAAACGAAGATGAACGAAGATGAACGAAGATGCACGAAGATGCACGAAGATGCACGAAGATGCACGAAGATGAACGAAGATGCACGAAGATGCACGAGGATGCACGAAGATGTACGAAGATGCACGAAGATGTACGAAGATGCACGAAGATGCACGAAGATGCACGAAGATGCACGAAGATGCACGAAGATGAACGAAGATGAACGAAGATGAATGAAGATGCACGAAGATGCACGAAGATGCACGAAGATGCACGAAGATGCACGAAGATGCACGAAGATGCACGAAGATGAACGAAGATGAACGAAGATAAACGAAGATAAACGAAGATGAACGAAGATGAACGAAGATGAACGAAGATGCACGAAGATGCACGAAGATGCACGAAGATGCACGAAGATGCACGAAGATGCACGAAGATGAACGAAGATGAACGAAGATAAACGAAGATGAACGAAGATGAACGAAGATGAACGAAGATGCACGAAGATGCACGAAGATGCACGAAGATGCACGAAGATGCACGAAGATGCACGAAGATGCACGAAGATGCACGAAGATGCACGAAGATGCACGAAGATGCACGAAGATGCACGAAGATGCACGAAGATGAACGAAGATGCACGAAGTTGCACGAAGATGCACGAAGATGCACGAAGATGCACGAAGATGCACGAAGATGCACGAAGATGAACGATGATGCACGAAGATGAACGAAGATGCACGAAGATGCACGAAGATGCACGAAGATGCACGAGAATGCACAAAGATGCACGAAGATGCACGAAGATGCACGAAGATGCACGAAGATGCACGAAGATGCACGAAGATGAACGAAGATGAACGAAGATAAACGAAGATGAACGAAGATGAACGAAGATGAACGAAGATGCACGAAGATGCACGAAGATGCACGAAGATGCACGAAGATGCACGAAGATGCACGAAGATGCACGAAGATGCACGAAGATGCACGAAGATGCACGAAGATGCACGAAAATGCACGAAGATGCACGAAGATGCACGAAGATGCACGAAGATGCACGAAGATGAACGAAGATGCACGAAGATGAACGAAGATGCACGAAGTTGCACGAAGATGCACGAAGATGCACGAAGATGCACGAAGATGCACGAAGATGAACGAAGATGAACGAAGATAAACGAAGATGAACGAAGATGCACGAAGATGAACGAAGATGAACGAAGATAAACGAAGATGAACGAAGATGAACGAAGATGCACGAAGATGCACGAAGATGCACGAAGATGCACGAAGATGAACGAAGATGCACGAAGATGCACGAGGATGCACGAAGATGTACGAAGATGCACGAAGATGTACGAAGATGCACGAAGATGCACGAAGATGCACGAAGATGCACGAAGATGAACGAAGATGAAGATGAATGAAGATGCACGAAGATGCACGAAGATGCACGAAGATGCACGAAGATGCACGAAGATGCACGAAGATGCACGAAGATGAACGAAGATGAACGAAGATAAACGAAGATGAACGAAGATGAACGAAGATGCACGAAGATGCACGAAGATGCACGAAGATGCACGAAGATGCACGAAGATGCACAAAGATGCACGAAGATGCACGAAGATGCACGAAGATGCACGAAGATGCACGAAGATGCACGAAGATGCACGAAGATGCACGAAGATGCACGAAGATGAACGATGATGCACGAAGATGAACGAAGATGCACGAAGATGCACGAAGATGCACGAGAATGCACAAAGATGCACGAAGATGCACGAAGATGCACGAAGATGCACGAAGATGCACGAAGATGCACGAAGATGCACGAAGATGCACGAAGATGCACGAAGATGCACGAAGATGCACGAAGATGAACGATGATGCACGAAGATGAACGAAGATGCACGAAGATGCACGAAGATGCACGAGAATGCACGAAGATGCACGAAGATGCACGAAGATGCACGAAGATGCACGAAGATGCACGAAGATGCACGAAGATGAATGAAGATGAACGAAGATAAACGAAGATGAACGAAGATGAACGAAGATGAACGAAGATGCACGAAGATGCACGAAGATGCACGAAGATGCACGAAGATGCACGAAGATGCACGAAGATGCACGAAGATGCACGAAGATGCACGAAGATGCACGAAGATGCACGAAAATGCACGAAGATGAACGAAGATGCACGAAGATGCACGAGAATGCACAAAGATGCACGAAGATGCACGAAGATGCACCAAGATGCACGAAGATGCACGAAGATGCACGAAGATGCACGAAGATGCACGAAGATGCACGAAGATGCACGAAGATGAACGATGATGCACGAAGATAAACGGAGATGAACGAAGATGAACGAAGATGCACGAAGATGCACGAAGATGCACGAAGATGCACGAAGATGCACGAAGATGAACGAAGATGCACGAAGATGCACGAGGATGCACGAAGATGTACGAAGATGCACGAAGATGTACGAAGATGCACGAAGATGCACGAAGATGCACGAAGATGCACGAAGATGCACGAAGATGCACGAAGATGAACGAAGATGAACGAAGATGAATGAAGATGCACGAAGATGCACGAAGATGCACGAAGATGCACGAAGATGCACGAAGATGCACGAAGATGCACGAAGATGCACGAAGATGCACGAAGATGCACGAAGATGAACGAAGATGAACGAAGATAAACGAAGATGAACGAAGATGAACGAAGATGAACGAAGATGCACGAAGATGCACGAAGATGCACGAAGATGCACGAAGATGCACGAAGATGCACGAAGATGCACGAAGATGCACGAAGATGCACGAAGATGCACGAAGATGCACGAAGATACACGAAGATGCACGAAGATGCACGAAGATGCACGAAGATGCACGAAGATGCACGAAGATGCACGAAGATGCACGAAGATGCACGGAGTTGCACGAAGATGCACGAAGATGCACGAAGATGCACGAAGATGCACGAAGATATACGAAGATGAACGATGATGCACGAAGATGAACGAAGATGCACGAAGATGCACGAAGATGCACGAAGATGCACGAAGATGCACGAAGATGCACGAAGATGCACGAAGATGCACGAAGATGCACGAAGATGCACGAAGATGAACGAAGATGAACGAAGATAAACGAAGATGAACGAAGATGAACGAAGATGAACGAAGATGCACGAAAATGCACGAAGATGCACGAAGATGCACGAAGATGCACGAAGATGCACGAAGATGCACGAAGATGCACGAAGATGCACGAAGATGCACGAAGATGAACGAAGATGCACGAAGATGAACGAAGATGCACGAAGATGCACGAAGATGCACGAAGATGCACGAAGATGCACGAAGATGAACGAAGATGCACGAAGATGAACGAAGATGCGCGAAGTTGCACGAAGATGCACGAAGGTGCACGAAGATGCACGAAGAAGCACGAAGATGCACGAAGATGCACGAAGATGCACGAAGATGAACGAAGATGCACGAAGATGCACGAAGATGCACGAAGATGCACGAAGATGCACGAAGATGAACGAAGTTGCACGAAGGATGCACGAAGATGCACGAAGATGCACGAAGATGCACGAAGATGCACGAAGATGAACGATGATGCACGAAGATGAACGAAGATGCACGAAGATGCACGAAGATGCACGAGAATGCACAAAGATGCACGAAGATGCACGAAGATGCACGAAGATGCACGAAGATGCACGAAGATGAACGAAGATGAACGAAGATAAACGAAGATGAACGAAGATGAACGAAGATGAACGAAGATGCACGAAGATGCACGAAGATGCACGAAGATGCACGAAGATGCACGAAGATGCACGAAGATGCACGAAGATGCACGAACATGAACGAAGATGCACGAAGATGAACGAAGATGCACGAAGATGCACGAAGATGCACGAAGATGCACGAAGATGCACGAAGATGCACGAAGATGAACGAAGATGCACGAAGATGAACGAAGATGCACGAAGTTGCACGAAGATGCACGAAGATGCACGAAGATGCACGAAGATGCACGAAGATGAACGAAGATGAACGAAGATAAACGAATATGAACGAAGATGCACGAAGATGAACGAAGATGAACGAAGATAAACGAAGATAAACGAAGATGAACGAAGATGCACGAAGATGCACGAAGATGCACGAAGATGCACGAAGATGCACGAAGATGAACGAAGATGCACGAAGATGCACGAGGATGCACGAAGATGTACGAAGATGCACGAAGATGTACGAAGATGCACGAAGATGCACGAAGATGCACGAAGATGCACGAAGATGCACGAAGATGAACGAAGATGAACGAAGATGAATGAAGATGCACGAAGATGCACGAAGATGCACGAAGATGCACGAAGATGCACGAAGATGCACGAAGATGCACGAAGATGCACGAAGATGCACGAAGATGAACGAAGATGAACGAAGATAAACGAAGATAAACGAAGATGAACGAAGATGAACGAAGATGAACGAAGATGCACGAAGATGCACGAAGATGCACGAAGATGCACGAAGATGCACGAAGATGAACGAAGATGAACGAAGATAAACGAAGATGAACGAAGATGAACGAAGATGAACGAAGATGCACGAAGATGCACGAAGATGCACGAAGATGCACGAAGATGCACGAAGATGCACGAAGATGCACGAAGATGCACGAAGATGCACGAAGATGCACGAAGATGAACGAAGATGCACGAAGATGCACGAAGATGCACGAAGATGAACGAAGATGCACGAAGATGAACGAAGATGCACGAAGTTGCACGAAGATGCACGAAGATGCACGAAGATGCACGAAGATGAACGAAGATGAACGAAGATAAACGAAGATGAACGAAGATGCACGAAGATGAACGAAGATGAACGAAGATAAACGAAGATGAACGAAGATGAACGAAGATGCACGAAGATGCACGAAGATGCACGAAGATGCACGAAGATGCACGAAGATGCACGAAGATGCACGAAGATGAACGAAGATGAACGAAGATGAATGAAGATGCACGAAGATGCACGAAGATGCACGAAGATGCACGAAGATGCACGAAGATGAACGAAGATGAACGAAGATGAATGAAGATGCACGAAGATGCACGAAGATGCACGAAGATGCACGAAGATGCACGAAGATGCACGAAGATGAACGAAGATAAACGAAGATGAACGAAGATGAACGAAGATGAACGAAGATGAACGAAGATGAACGAAGATGCACGAAGATGCACGAAGATGCACGAAGATGCACGAAGATGCACGAAGATGCACGAAGATGCACGAAGATGCACGAAGATGCACGAAGATGCACGAAGATGCACGAAGATGCACGAAGATGCACGAAGATGCACGAAGATGCACGAAGATGCACGAAGATGAACGAAGATGCACGAAGTTGCACGAAGATGCACGAAGATGCACGAAGATGCACGAAGATATACGAAGATGAACGATGATGCACGAAGATGAACGAAGATGCACGAAGATGCACGAAGATGCACGAAGATGAACGAAGATGCACGAAGTTGCACGGAGATGCACGAAGATGCACGAAGATGCACGAAGATGCACGAAGATATACGAAGATGAACGATGATGCACGAAGATGAACGAAGATGCACGAAGATGCACGAAGATGCACGAAGATGCACGAAGATGCACGAAGATGCACGAAGATGAACAAAGATGAACGAAGATGCACGAATATGCACGAAGATGCACGAAGATGCACGAAGATGAACGAAGATGCACGAAGATGAACGAAGATGCACGAAGATGCACGAAGATGCACGAAGATGCACGAAGATGCACGAAGATGAACGAAGATGCACGAAGATGAACGAAGATGCACGAAGTTGCACGAAGATGCACGAAGATGCACGAAGATGCACGAAGATGAACGAAGATGAACGAAGATGAACGAAGATGAACGAAGATGAACGAAGATGAACGAAGATGCACGAAGATGCACGAAGATGCACGAAGATAAACGAAGATGAACGAAGATGAACGAAGATGAACGAAGATGAACAAAGATGAACGAAGATGATGATGATGATGATGATGATGATGATGATGATGATGATGATGAACGAAGATGAACGAAGATGCACGAAGATGCACGAAGATGCACGAAGATGAACGAAGATGAACGAAGATGCACGAAGATGCACGAAGATGAACGAAGATGCACGAAGATGCACGAAGATGCACGAAGATGCACGAAGATGCACGAAGATGCACGAAGATGCACGAAGATGCACGAAGATGAACGAAGATGAACGAAGATAAACGAAGATAAACGAAGATGAACGAAGATGAACGAAGATGAACGAAGATGCACGAAGATGCACGAAGATGCACGAAGATGCACGAAGATGCACGAAGATGCACGAAGATGCACGAAGATGCACGGAGATGCACGAAAATGCACGAAGATGCACGAAGATGCACGAAGATGCACGAAGATGAACGAAGATGCACGAAGATGAACGAAGATGCACGAAGATGCACGAAGATGCACGAAGATGCACGAAGATGCACGATGATGAACGAAGATGCACGAAGATGCACGAAGATGCACGAAGATGCACGATGATGAACGAAGATGCACGAAGATGAACGAAGATGCACGAAGTTGCACGAAGATGCACGAAGATGCACGAAGATGCACGAAGATGAACGAAGATGAACGAAGATGAACGAAGATGAACGAAGATGAACGAAGATGAACGAAGATGCACGAAGATGCACGAAGATGCACGAAGATGAACGAAGATGAACGAAGATGAACGAAGATGAACGAAGATGCACGAAGATGAACGAAGATGCACGAAGATGCAAGAAGATGCACGAAGATGCACGAAGATGCACGAAGATGAACGAAGATTAACGAAGATGAACGAAGATGCACGAAGATGCACGAAGATGCACGAAGATGAACGAAGATGAACGAAGATAAACGAAGATGAACGAAGATGAACGAAGATGCACGAAGATGCACGAAGATGCACGAAGATGCACGACGATGAACGAAGATGCACGAAGATGCACGAAGATGCACGAAGATGCACGAAGATGCACGAAGATGAACGAAGATGCACGAAGTTGCACGAAGATGCACGAAGATGCACGAAGATGCACGAAGATATACGAAGATGAACGATGATGCACGAAGATGAACGAAGATGCACGAAGATGCACGAAGATGCACGAAGATGCACGAAGATGCACGAAGATGCACGAAGATGAACGAAGATGAACGAAGATAAACGAAGATGCACGAAAATGCACGAAGATGCACGAAGATGCACGAAGATGCACGAAGATGAACGAAGATGCACGAAGATGCACGAAGATGCACGAAGATAAACGAAGATGAACGAAGATGAACGAAGATGAACGAAGATGAACGAAGATGATGATGATGATGATGATGATGATGATGATGATGATGATGATGATGATGATGATGATGATGATGATGATGATGATGATGATGATGATGATGATGATGATGATGATGAACGAAGATGAACGAAGATGCACGAAGATGCACGAAGATACACGAAGATGAACGAAGATGAACGAAGATGCACGAAGATGCACGAAGATGCACGAAGATACACGAAGATGAACGAAGATGAACGAAGATGCACGAAGATGCACGAATATGAACGAAGATGCACGAAGATGCACGAAGATGCACGAAGATGCACGAAGATGCACGAAGATGCACGAAGATGCACGAAGATGCACGAAGATGCACGAAGATGCACGAAGATGCACGAAGATGCACGAGGATGCACGAAGATGTACGAAGATGCACGAAGATGTACGAAGATGCACGAAGATGCACGAAGATGCACGAAGATGCACGAAGATGCACGAAGATGAACGAAGATGAACGAAGATGAATGAAGATGCACGAAGATGCACGAAGATGCACGAAGATGCACGAAGATGCACGAAGATGCACGAAGATGCACGAAGATGAACGAAGATGAACGAAGATAAACGAAGATGAACGAAGATGAACGAAGATGAACGAAGATGCACGAAGATGCACGAAGATGCACGAAGATGCACGAAGATGCACGAAGATGCACGAAGATGCACGAAGATGCACGAAGATGCACGAAGATGCACGAAGATGCACGAAGATGAACGAAGATGCACGAAGTTGCACGAAGATGCACGAAGATGCACGAAGATGCACGAAGATATACGAAGATGAACGATGATGCACGAAGATGAACGAAGATGCACGAAGATGCACGAAGATGCACGAAGATGCACGAAGATGCACGAAGATGCACGAAGATGCACGAAGATGAACGAAGATGAACGAAGATAAACGAAGATGAACGAAGATGAACGAATATGAACGAAGATGCACGAAAATGCACGAAGATGCACGAAGATGCACGAAGATGCACGAAGATGCACGAAGATGCACGAAGATGCACGAAGATGCACGAAGATGAACGAAGATGCACGAAGATGAACGAAGATGCACGAAGATGCACGAAGATGCACGAAGATGAACGAAGATGCACGAAGATGAACGAAGATGCACGAAGTTGCACGAAGATGCACGAAGATGCACGAAGATGAACGAAGATGAACGAAGATGAACGAAGATGAACGAAGATGAACGAAGATGAACGAAGATGCACGAAGATGCACGAAGATGCACGAAGATGCACGAAGATAAACGAAGATGAACGAAGATGAACGAAGATGAACAAAGATGAACGAAGATGATGATGATGATGATGATGATGATGATGATGATGATGATGATGATGAACGAAGATGAACGAAGATGCACGAAAATGCACGAAGATGCACGAAGATGAACGAAGATGAACGAAGATGCACGAAGATGCACGAAGATGAACGAAGATGCACGAAGATGCACGAAGATGCACGAAGATGCACGAAGATGCACGAAGATGCACGAAGATGCACGAAGATGCACGAAGATGCACGAAGATGAACGAAGATGAACGAAGATAAACGAAGATAAACGAAGATGAACGAAGATGAACGAAGATGAACGAAGATGCACGAAGATGCACGAAGATGCACGAAGATGCACGAAGATGCACGAAGATGCACGAAGATGCACGAAGATGCACGGAGATGCACGAAAATGCACGAAGATGCACGAAGATGCACGAAGATGCACGAAGATGAACGAAGATGCACGAAGATGAACGAAGATGCACGAAGATGCACGAAGATGCACGAAGATGCACGATGATGAACGAAGATGCACGAAGATGCACGAAGATGCACGAAGATGCACGATGAAGAACGAAGATGCACGAAGATGAACGAAGATGCACGAAGTTGCACGAAGATGCTCGAAGATGCACGAAGATGCACGAAGATGAACGAAGATGAACGAAGATGAACGAACATGAACGAAGATGAACGAAGATGCACGAAGATGCACGAAGATGCACGAAGATGAACGAAGATGAACGAAGATGAACGAAGATGAACGAAGATGCACGAAGATGAACGAAGATGCACGAAGATGCAAGAAGATGCACGAAGATGCACGAAGATGAACGAAGATTAACGAAGATGCACGAAGATGCACGAAGATGAACGAAGATGCACGAAGATGAACGAAGATGCACGAAGTTGCACGAAGATGCACGAAGATGCACGAAGATGCACGAAGATGCACGAAGATGCACGAAGATGAACGATGATGCACGAAGATGAACGGAGATGCACGAAGATGCACGAAGATGCACGAAGATGCACAAAGATGCACAAAGATGCACGAAGATGCACGAAGATGCACGAAGATGCACGAAGATGCACGAAGATGCACGAAGATGCACGAAGATGCACGAAGATGAACGAAGATGAACGAAGATAAACGAAGATGAACGAAGATGAACGAAGATGAACAAAGATGCACGAAGATGCACGAAGATGCTAGAAGATGCACGAAGATTCACGAAGATGCACGAAGATGCACGAAGTGCACGAAGATGCACGAAGATGCACGAAGATGCACGAAGATGCACGAAGATGCACGAAGATGAACGATGATGCACGAAGATGAACGAAGATGCACGAATATGCACGAAGATGCACAAACATGCACGAAGATGCACGAAGATGCACGAAGATGCACGCAGATGAACGAAGATGAACGAAGATGAACGAAGATGAACGAAGATGAACGAAGATGAACGAAGATGAACGAAGATGAACGAAGATGCACGAAGATGCACGAAGATGCACGAAGATAAACGAAGATGAACGAAGATGAACGAAGATGCACGAAGATGCACGAAGATGCACGAAGATGCACGAAGATGCACGAAGATGCACGAAGATGAACGAAGATGAACGAAGATGAATGAAGATGCACGAAGATGCACGAAGATGCACGAAGATGCACGAAGATGCACGAAGATGAACGAAGATGAACGAAGATGAATGAAGATGCACGAAGATGCACGAAGATGCACGAAGATGCACGAAGATGCACGAAGATGCACGAAGATGAACGAAGATAAACGAAGATGAACGAAGATGAACGAAGATGAACGAAGATGAACGAAGATGAACGAAGATGCACGAAGATGCACGAAGATGCACGAAGATGCACGAAGATGCACGAAGATGCACGAAGATGCACGAAGATGCACGAAGATGCACGAAGATGCACGAAGATGCACGAAGATGCACGAAGATGCACGAAGATGCACGAAGATGCACGAAGATGCACGAAGATGAACGAAGATGCACGAAGTTGCACGAAGATGCACGAAGATGCACGAAGATGCACGAAGATATACGAAGATGAACGATGATGCACGAAGATGAACGAAGATGCACGAAGATGCACGAAGATGCACGAAGATGAACGAAGATGCACGAAGTTGCACGGAGATGCACGAAGATGCACGAAGATGCACGAAGATGCACGAAGATATACGAAGATGAACGATGATGCACGAAGATGAACGAAGATGCACGAAGATGCACGAAGATGCACGAAGATGCACGAAGATGCACGAAGATGCACGAAGATGAACAAAGATGAACGAAGATGCACGAATATGCACGAAGATGCACGAAGATGCACGAAGATGAACGAAGATGCACGAAGATGAACGAAGATGCACGAAGATGCACGAAGATGCACGAAGATGCACGAAGATGCACGAAGATGAACGAAGATGCACGAAGATGAACGAAGATGCACGAAGTTGCACGAAGATGCACGAAGATGCACGAAGATGCACGAAGATGAACGAAGATGAACGAAGATGAACGAAGATGAACGAAGATGAACGAAGATGCACGAAGATGCACGAAGATGCACGAAGATAAACGAAGATGAACGAAGATGAACGAAGATGAACGAAGATGAACAAAGATGAACGAAGATGATGATGATGATGATGATGATGATGATGATGATGATGATGATGAACGAAGATGAACGAAGATGCACGAAGATGCACGAAGATGCACGAAGATGAACGAAGATGAACGAAGATGCACGAAGATGCACGAAGATGAACGAAGATGCACGAAGATGCACGAAGATGCACGAAGATGCAGGAAGATGCACGAAGATGCACGAAGATGCACGAAGATGCACGAAGATGAACGAAGATGAACGAAGATAAACGAAGATAAACGAAGATGAACGAAGATGAACGAAGATGAACGAAGATGAACGAAGATGCACGAAGATGCACGAAGATGCACGAAGATGCACGAAGATGCACGAAGATGCACGAAGATGCACGAAGATGCACGGAGATGCACGAAAATGCACGAAGATGCACGAAGATGCACGAAGATGCACGAAGATGAACGAAGATGCACGAAGATGAACGAAGATGCACGAAGATGCACGAAGATGCACGAAGATGCACGAAGATGCACGATGATGAACGAAGATGCACGAAGATGCACGAAGATGCACGAAGATGCACGATGATGAACGAAGATGCACGAAGATGAACGAAGATGCACGAAGTTGCACGAAGATGCACGAAGATGCACGAAGATGCACGAAGATGAACGAAGATGAACGAAGATGAACGAAGATGAACGAAGATGAACGAAGATGAACGAAGATGCACGAAGATGCACGAAGATGCACGAAGATGAACGAAGATGAACGAAGATGAACGAAGATGAACGAAGATGCACGAAGATGAACGAAGATGCACGAAGATGCAAGAAGATGCACGAAGATGCACGAAGATGCACGAAGATGAACGAAGATTAACGAAGATGAACGAAGATGCACGAAGATGCACGAAGATGCACGAAGATGAACGAAGATGAACGAAGATAAACGAAGATGAACGAAGATGAACGAAGATGCACGAAGATGCACGAAGATGCACGAAGATGCACGACGATGAACGAAGATGCACGAAGATGCACGAAGATGCACGAAGATGCACGAAGATGCACGAAGATGATCGAAGATGCACGAAGTTGCACGAAGATGCACGAAGATGCACGAAGATGCACGAAGATATACGAAGATGAACGATGATGCACGAAGATGAACGAAGATGCACGAAGATGCACGAAGATGCACGAAGATGCACGAAGATGCACGAAGATGAACGAAGATGAACGAAGATAAACGAAGATGCACGAAAATGCACGAAGATGCACGAAGATGCACGAAGATGCACGAAGATGAACGAAGATGCACGAAGATGCACGAAGATGCACGAAGATAAACGAAGATGAACGAAGATGAACGAAGATGAACGAAGATGAACGAAGATGATGATGATGATGATGATGATGATGATGATGATGATGATGATGATGATGATGATGATGATGATGATGATGATGATGATGATGATGATGATGATGATGAACGAAGATGAACGAAGATGCACGAAGATGCACGAAGATACACGAAGATGAACGAAGATGAACGAAGATGCACGAAGATGCACGAAGATGCACGAAGATACACGAAGATGAACGAAGATGAACGAAGATGCACGAAGATGCACGAATATGAACGAAGATGCACGAAGATGCACGAAGATGCACGAAGATGCACGAAGATGCACGAAGATGCACGAAGATGCACGAAGATGCACGAAGATGCACGAAGATGCACGAAGATGCACGAAGATGCACGAAGATGCACGAAGATGCACGAAGATGCACGAAGATGCACGAGGATGCACGAAGATGTACGAAGATGCACGAAGATGTACGAAGATGCACGAAGATGCACGAAGATGCACGAAGATGCACGAAGATGCACGAAGATGAACGAAGATGAACGAAGATGAATGAAGATGCACGAAGATGCACGAAGATGCACGAAGATGCACGAAGA
Organism: Plagiodera versicolora; assembly: GCA_037013635.1. Taxonomy (NCBI): domain Eukaryota; kingdom Metazoa; phylum Arthropoda; class Insecta; order Coleoptera; family Chrysomelidae; genus Plagiodera; species Plagiodera versicolora. The sequence continues at coordinate 3,014,568 of JAYMYH010000018.1, forward strand.
TGCACGAAGATGCACGAAGATGCACGAAGATGAACGAAGATGAACGAAGATAAACGAAGATGAACGAAGATGAACGAAGATAAACGAAGATGCACGAAGATGCACGAAGATGCACGAAGATGCACGAAGATGCACGAAGATGCACGAAGATGCACGAAGATGCACGAAGATGCACGAAGATGCACGAAGATGCACGAAGATGAACGAAGATGCACGAAGTTGCACGAAGATGCACGAAGATGCACGAAGATGCACGAAGATGCACGAAGATGCACGAAGATGCACGAAGATATACGAAGATGAACGATGATGCACGAAGATGAACGAAGATGCACGAAGATGCACGAAGATGCACGAAGATGCACGAAGATGCACGAAGATGCACGAAGATGCACGAAGATGAACGAAGATGAACGAAGATAAACGAAGATGAACGAAGATGAACGAATATGAACGAAGATGCACGAAAATGCACGAAGATGCACGAAGATGCACGAAGATGCACGAAGATGCACGAAGATGCACGAAGATGCACGAAGATGCACGAAGATGAACGAAGATGCACGAAGATGAACGAAGATGCACGAAGATGCACGAAGATGCACGAAGATGAACGAAGATGCACGAAGATGAACGAAGATGCACGAAGTTGCACGAAGATGCACGAAGATGCACGAAGATGAACGAAGATGAACGAAGATGAACGAAGATGAACGAAGATGAACGAAGATGCACGAAGATGCACGAAGATGCACGAAGATAAACGAAGATGAACGAAGATGAACGAAGATGAACGAAGATGAACAAAGATGAACGAAGATGATGATGATGATGATGATGATGATGATGATGATGAACGAAGATGAACGAAGATGCACGAAGATGCACGAAGATGCACGAAGATGAACGAAGATGAACGAAGATGCACGAAGATGCACGAAGATGAACGAAGATGCACGAAGATGCACGAAGATGCACGAAGATGCACGAAGATGCACGAAGATGCACGAAGATGCACGAAGATGCACGAAGATGCACGAAGATGAACGAAGATGAACGAAGATAAACGAAGATAAACGAAGATGAACGAAGATGAACGAAGATGAACGAAGATGCACGAAGATGCACGAAGATGCACGAAGATGCACGAAGATGCACGAAGATGCACGAAGATGCACGAAGATGCACGAAGATGCACGGAGATGCACGAAAATGCACGAAGATGCACGAAGATGCACGAAGATGCACGAAGATGAACGAAGATGCACGAAGATGAACGAAGATGCACGAAGATGCACGAAGATGCACGAAGATGCACGATGATGAACGAAGATGCACGAAGATGCACGAAGATGCACGAAGATGCACGATGATGAACGAAGATGCACGAAGATGAACGAAGATGCACGAAGTTGCACGAAGATGCTCGAAGATGCACGAAGATGCACGAAGATGAATGAAGATGAACGAAGATGAACGAACATGAACGAAGATGAACGAAGATGCACGAAGATGCACGAAGATGCACGAAGATGAACGAAGATGAACGAAGATGAACGAAGATGAACGAAGATGCACGAAGATGAACGAAGATGCACGAAGATGCAAGAAGATGCACGAAGATGCACGAAGATGAACGAAGATTAACGAAGATGCACGAAGATGCACGAAGATGCACGAAGATGAACGAAGATGCACGAAGATGAACGAAGATGCACGAAGTTGCACGAAGATGCACGAAGATGCACGAAGATGCACGAAGATGCACGAAGATGCACGAAGATGCACGAAGATGCACGAAGATGCACGAAGATGAACGATGATGCACGAAGATGAACGGAGATGCACGAAGATGCACGAAGATGCACGAAGATGCACAAAGATGCACAAAGATGCACGAAGATGCACGAAGATGCACGAAGATGCACGAAGATGCACGAAGATGCACGAAGATGCACGAAGATGCACGAAGATGAACGAAGATGAACGAAGATAAACGAAGATGAACGAAGATGAACGAAGATGAACAAAGATGCACGAAGATGCACGAAGATGCACGAAGATGCACGAAGATTCACGAAGATGCACGAAGATGCACGAAGTGCACGAAGATGCACGAAGATGCACGAAGATGCACGAAGATGCACGAAGATGAACGATGATGCACGAAGATGAACGAAGATGCACGAATATGCACGAAGATGCACAAACATGCACGAAGATGCACGAAGATGCACGAAGATGCACGCAGATGAACGAAGATGAACGAAGATGAACGAAGATGAACGAAGATGAACGAAGATGAACGAAGATGAACGAAGATGCACGAAGATGCACGAAGATGCACGAAGATAAACGAAGATGAACGAAGATGAACGAAGATGAACGAAGATGAACGAAGATGAACAAAGATGAACGAAGATGATGATGATGATGATGATGATGATGATGATGATGATGATGATGAACGAAGATGAACGAAGATGCACGAAGATGCACGAAGATGCACGAAGATGAACGAAGATGAACGAAGATGCACGAAGATGCACGAAGATGAACGAAGATGCACGAAGATGCACGAAGATGCACGAAGATGCACGAAGATGCACGAAGATGCACGAAGATGCACGAAGATGCACGAAGATGCACGAAGATGCACGAAGATGAACGAAGATGAACGAAGATAAACGAAGATAAACGAAGATGAACGAAGATGAACGAAGATGAACGAAGATGCACGAAGATGCACGAAGATGCACGAAGATGCACGAAGATGCACGAAGATGCACGAAGATGCACGAAGATGCACGAAGATGCACGGAGATGCACGAAAATGCACGAAGATGCACGAAGATGCACGAAGATGCACGAAGATGAACGAAGATGCACGAAGATGAACGAAGATGCACGAAGATGCACGAAGATGCACGAAGATGCACGATGATGAACGAAGATGCACGAAGATGCACGAAGATGCACGAAGATGCACGATGATGAACGAAGATGCACGAAGATGAACGAAGATGCACGAAGTTGCACGAAGATGCTCGAAGATGCACGAAGATGCACGAAGATGAACGAAGATGAACGAAGATGAACGAAGATGAACGAAGATGCACGAAGATGCACGAAGATGCACGAAGATGAACGAAGATGAACGAAGATGAACGAAGATGAACGAAGATGCACGAAGATGAACGAAGATGCACGAAGATGCAAGAAGATGCACGAAGATGCACGAAGATGAACGAAGATTAACGAAGATGCACGAAGATGCACGAAGATGCACGAAGATGCAGAAGATGAACGAAGATGCACGAAGATGAACGAAGATGCACGAAGTTGCACGAAGATGCACGAAGATGCACGAAGATGCACGAAGATGCACGAAGATGCACGAAGATGCACGAAGATGAACGATGATGCACGAAGATGAACGGAGATGCACGAAGATGCACGAAGATGCACGAAGATGCACAAAGATGCACAAAGATGCACGAAGATGCACGAAGATGCACGAAGATGCACGAAGATGCACGAAGATGCACGAAGATGCACGAAGATGCACGAAGATGCACGAAGATGAACGAAGATGAACGAAGATAAACGAAGATGAACGAAGATGAACGAAGATGAACAAAGATGCACGAAGATGCACGAAGATGGACGAAGATGCACGAAGATTCACGAAGATGCACGAAGATGCACGAAGTGCACGAAGATGCACGAAGATGCACGAAGATGCACGAAGATGCACGAAGATGAACGATGATGCACGAAGATGAACGAAGATGCACGAATATGCACGAAGATGCACAAACATGCACGAAGATGCACGAAGATGCACGAAGATGCACGCAGATGAACGAAGATGAACGAAGATGAACGAAGATAAACGAAGATGAACGAAGATGAACGAAGATGCACGAAGATGCACGAAGATGCACGAAGATGCACGAAGATGAACGAAGATGCACGAAGATGAACGAAGATGCACGAAGTTGCACGAAGATGCACGAAGATGCACGAAGATGCACGAAGATGCACGAAGATGAACGATGATGCACGAAGATGAACGAAGATGCACGAAGATGCACGAAGATGCACAAAGATGCACGAAGATGCACGAAGATGAATGAAGATGAACGAAGATAAACGGAGATGAACGAAGATGAACGAAGATGAACGAAGATGCACGAAGATGCACGAAGATGCACGAAGATGCACGAAGATGCACGAAGATGAACGAAGATGCACGAAGATGCACGAAGATGCACGAAGATGCACGAAGATGAACGAAGATGCACGAAGATGAACTAAGATGCACGAAGTTGCACGAAGATGCACGAAGATGCACGAAGATGCACGAAGATGCACGAAGATGAACGAAGATGCACGAAGTTGCACGAAGATGCACGAAGATGCACGAAGATGCACGAAGATGCACGAAGATGCACGAAGATGCACGAAGATGAACGATGATGCACGAAGATGAACGGAGATGCACGAAGATGCACGAAGATGCACGAAGATGCACAAAGATGCACAAAGATGCACGAAGATGCACGAAGATGCACGAAGATGCACGAAGATGCACGAAGATGCACGAAGATGCACGAAGATGCACGAAGATGCACGAAGATGAACGAAGATGAACGAAGATAAACGAAGATGAACGAAGATGAACGAAGATGAACAAAGATGCACGAAGATGCACGAAGATGCACGAAGATGCACGAAGATTCACGAAGATGCACGAAGATGCACGAAGTGCACGAAGATGCACGAAGATGCACGAAGATGCACGAAGATGCACGAAGATGCACGAAGATGAACGATGATGCACGAGGATGAACGAAGATGCACGAATATGCACGAAGATGCACAAACATGCACGAAGATGCACGAAGATGCACGAAGATGCACGCAGATGAACGAAGATGAACGAAGATGAACGAAGATAAACGAAGATGAACGAAGATGAACGAAGATGCACGAAGATGCACGAAGATGCACGAAGATGCACGAAGATGAACGAAGATGCACGAAGATGAACGAAGATGCACGAAGTTGCACGAAGATGCACGAAGATGCACGAAGATGCACGAAGATGCACGAAGATGAACGATGATGCACGAAGATGAACGAAGATGCACGAAGATGCACGAAGATGCACAAAGATGCACGAAGATGCACGAAGATGAATGAAGATGAACGAAGATAAACGGAGATGAACGAAGATGAACGAAGATGAACGAAGATGCACGAAGATGCACGAAGATGCACGAAGATGCACGAAGATGCACGAAGATGAACGAAGATGCACGAAGATGCACGAAGATGCACGAAGATGCACGAAGATGAACGAAGATGCACGAAGATGAACTAAGATGCACGAAGTTGCACGAAGATGCACGAAGATGCACGAAGATGCACGAAGATGCACGAAGATGAACGAAGATGCACGAAGATGAACGAAGATGCACGAAGATGAACGAAGATGCACGAAGTTGCACGAAGATGCACGAAGATGCACGAAGATGCACGAAGATCAACGATGATGCACGAAGATGCACGAAGATGCACGAAGATGCACGAAGATGAACGAAGATGCACGAAGATGAACGAAGATGCACGAAGATAAACGAAGATGAACGAAGATGAACGAAGATGAACGAAGATGCACGAAGATGCACGAAGATGCACGAAGATGCACGAAGATGCACGAAGATGCACGAAGATGCACGAAGATGAACGATGATGCACGAAGATGCACGAAGATGCACGAAGATGCACGAAGATGCACGAAGATGAACGAAGATGCACGAAGATGAAAGAAGATGCACGAAGATAAACGAAGATGAACGGAGATGAACGAAGATGCACGAAGATGCACGAAGATGCACGAAGATGCACGAAGATGCACGAAGATGAACGAAGATGCACGAAGATGAACGAAGATGCACGAAGTTGCACGAAGATGCACGAAGATGCACGAAGATGCACGAAGATGAACGATGATGCACGAAGATGAACAGAGATGCACGAAGATGCACGAAGATGCACGAAGATGCACAAAGATGCACGAAGATGCACGAAGATGCACGAAGATGCACGAAGATGCACGAAGATGCACGAAGATGCACGAAGATGCACGAAGATGAACGAAGATGAACGAAGATAAACGAAGATGAACGAAGATGAACGAAGATGAACGAAGATGCACGAAGATGCACGAAGATGCACGAAGATGCACGAAGATGCACGAAGATGCACGAAGTGCACGAAGATGCACGAAGATGCACGAAGATGCACGGAGATGAACGATGATGCACGAAGATGAACGAAGATGCACGAATATGCACGAAGATGCACAAAGATGCACGAAGATGCACGAAGATGCACGAAGATGCACGAAGATGCACGAAGATGAACGAAGATGAACGAATATGAACGAAGATAAACGAAGATGAACGAAGATGAACGAAGATGCACGAAGATGCACGAAGATGCACGAAGATGAACGAAGATGCACGAAGATGAACGAAGATGCACGAAGTTGCACGAAGATGCACGAAGATGCACGAAGATGAACGAAGATGCACGAAGATGAACGAAGATGCACGAAGATGCACGAAGATGAACGAAGATGCACGAAGATGCACGAAGATGCACGAAGATGCACAAAGATGCACGAAGATGCACGAAGATGCATGAAGATGCACGAAGATGCACGAAGATGCACGAAGATACACGAAGATGAACGAAGATGAACGAAGATAAACGAAGATGAACGAAGATGAACGATGATGAACGATGATGAACGATGATGAACGAAGATGCACGAAGATGCACGAAGATGCACGAAGATGCACGAAGATGCACGAAGATGCACGAAGATGCACGAAGATGCACGAAGATGCACGAAGATGCACGAAGATGAACGAAGATGCACGAAGATGAACGAAGATGCACGAAGTTGCACGAAGATGCACGAAGATGCACGAAGATGCACGAAGATGCACGAAGATGCACGAAGATGCACGAAGATGCACGAAGATGCACGAAGATGCACGAAGATGAACGAAGATGCACGAAGATGAACGGAGATGCACGAAGTTGCATGAAGATGCACGAAGATGCACGAAGATGCACGAAGATGCACGAAGATGAACGATGATGCACGAAGATGAACGGAGATGCACGAAGATGCACGAAGATGCACGAAGATGCACAAAGATGCACGAAGATGCACGAAGATGCACGAAGATGCACGAAGATGCACGAAGATGCACGAAGATGCACGAAGATGCACGAAGATGCACGAAGATGCACGAAGATGCACGAAGATGCACGAAGATGCACGAAGATGCACGAAGATGAACGAAGATGAACGAAGATAAACGAAGATGAACGAAGATGAACGAATATGAACGAAGATGCACGAAAATGCACGAAGATGCACGAAGATGCACGAAGATGCACGAAGATGCACGAAGATGCACGAAGATGAACGAAGATGCACGAAGATGAACGAAGATGCACGAAGATGCACGAGGATGCACGAAGATGAACGAAGATGCACGAAGATGAACGAAGATGCACGAAGTTGCACGAAGATAAACGAAGATGAACGAAGATGAACGAAGATGAACGAAGATGAACGAAGATGAACAAAGATGAACGAAGATGATGATGATGATGATGATGATGATGATGATGATGATGATGATGATGATGATGAACGAAGATGAACGAAGATGCACGAAGATGCACGAAGATGCACGAAGATGAACGAAGATGAACGAAGATGCACGAAGATGCACGAAGATGAACGAAGATGCACGAAGATGCACGAAGATGCACGAAGATGCACGAAGATGCACGAAGATGCACGAAGATGCACGAAGATGCACGAAGATGCACGAAGATGAACGAAGATGAACGAAGATAAACGAAGATAAACGAAGATGAACGAAGATGAACGAAGATGAACGAAGATGCACGAAGATGCACGAAGATGCACGAAGATGCACGAAGATGCACGAAGATGCACGAAGATGCACGAAGATGCACGAAGATGCACGGAGATGCACGAAAATGCACGAAGATGCACGAAGATGCACGAAGATGAACGAAGATGCACGAAGATGAACGAAGATGCACGAAGATGCACGAAGATGCACGAAGATGCACGATGATGAACGAAGATGCACGAAGATGCACGAAGATGCACGAAGATGCACGATGATGAACGAAGATGCACGAAGATGAACGAAGATGCACGAAGTTGCACGAAGATGCTCGAAGATGCACGAAGATGCACGAAGATGAACGAAGATGAACGAAGATGAACGAAGATGAACGAAGATGAACGAAGATGCACGAAGATGCACGAAGATGCACGAAGATGAACGAAGATGAACGAAGATGAACGAAGATGAACGAAGATGCACGAAGATGAACGAAGATGCACGAAGATGCAAGAAGATGCACGAAGATGCACGAAGATGAACGAAGATTAACGAAGATGCACGAAGATGCACGAAGATGCACGAAGATGAACGAAGATGCACGAAGATGAACGAAGATGCACGAAGTTGCACGAAGATGCACGAAGATGCACGAAGATGCACGAAGATGCACGAAGATGCACGAAGATGCACGAAGATGCACGAAGATGCACGAAGATGAACGATGATGCACGAAGATGAACGGAGATGCACGAAGATGCACGAAGATGCACGAAGATGCACAAAGATGCACAAAGATGCACGAAGATGCACGAAGATGCACGAAGATGCACGAAGATGCACGAAGATGCACGAAGATGCACGAAGATGCACGAAGATGCACGAAGATGAACGAAGATGAACGAAGATAAACGAAGATGAACGAAGATGAACGAAGATGAACAAAGATGCACGAAGATGCACGAAGATGCACGAAGATTCACGAAGATGCACGAAGATGCACGAAGTGCACGAAGATGCACGAAGATGCACGAAGATGCACGAAGATGCACGAAGATGAACGATGATGCACGAAGATGAACGAAGATGCACGAATATGCACGAAGATGCACAAACATGCACGAAGATGCACGAAGATGCACGAAGATGCACGCAGATGAACGAAGATGAACGAAGATGAACGAAGATGAACGAAGATGAACGAAGATGAACGAAGATGAACGAAGATGCACGAAGATGCACGAAGATGCACGAAGATAAACGAAGATGAACGAAGATGAACGAAGATGAACGAAGATGAACGAAGATGAACAAAGATGAACGAAGATGATGATGATGATGATGATGATGATGATGATGATGATGATGATGATGATGAACGAAGATGAACGAAGATGCACGAAGATGCACGAAGATGCACGAAGATGAACGAAGATAAACGAAGATGCACGAAGATGCACGAAGATGCACGAAGATGAACGAAGATGCACGAAGATGCACGAAGATGCACGAAGATGCACGAAGATGCACGAAGATGCACGAAGATGCACGAAGATGTAGGAAGATGCACGAAGATGAACGAAGATGAACGAAGATAAACGAAGATAAACGAAGATGAACGAAGATGAACGAAGATGAACGAAGATGCACGAAGATGCACGAAGATGCACGAAGATGCACGAAGATGCACGAAGATGCACGAAGATGCACGAAGATGCACGAAGATGCACGGAGATGCACGAAAATGCACGAAGATGCACGAAGATGCACGAAGATGCACGAAGATGAACGAAGATGCACGAAGATGAACGAAGATGCACGAAGATGCACGAAGATGCACGAAGATGCACGAAGATGCACGATGATGAACGAAGATGCACGAAGATGCACGAAGATGCACGAAGATGCACGATGATGAACGAAGATGCACGAAGATGAACGAAGATGCACGAAGTTGCACGAAGATGCTCGAAGATGCACGAAGATGCACGAAGATGAACGAAGATGAACGAAGATGAACGAAGATGAACGAAGATGCACGAAGATGCACGAAGATGCACGAAGATGAACGAAGATGAACGAAGATGAACGAAGATGAACGAAGATGCACGAAGATGAACGAAGATGCACGAAGATGCAAGAAGATGCACGAAGATGCACGAAGATGAACGAAGATTAACGAAGATGCACGAAGATGCACGAAGATGCACGGAGATGCACGAAAATGCACGAAGATGCACGAAGATGCACGAAGATGCACGAAGATGAACGAAGATGCACGAAGATGAACGAAGATGCACGAAGATGCACGAAGATGCACGAAGATGCACGAAGATGCACGATGATGAACGAAGATGCACGAAGATGCACGAAGATGAACGAAGATGCACGAAGATGAACGAAGATGCACGAAGATGCAAGAAGATGCACGAAGATGCACGAAGATGAACGAAGATTAACGAAGATGCACGAAGATGCACGAAGATGCACGAAGATGCACGAAGATGAACGAAGATGCACGAAGATGAACGAAGATGCACGAAGTTGCACGAAGATGCACGAAGATGCACGAAGATGCACGAAGATGCACGAAGATGCACGAAGATGCACGAAGATGCACGAAGATGCACGAAGATGCACGAAGATGAACGATGATGCACGAAGATGAACGGAGATGCACGAAGATGCACGAAGATGCACGAAGATGCACAAAGATGCACAAAGATGCACGAAGATGCACGAAGATGCACGAAGATGCACGAAGATGCACGAAGATGCACGAAGATGCACGAAGATGCACGAAGATGCACGAAGATGAACGAAGATGAACGAAGATAAACGAAGATGAACGAAGATGAACGAAGATGAACAAAGATGCACGAAGATGCACGAAGATGCACGAAGATGCACGAAGATTCACGAAGATGCACGAAGATGCACGAAGTGCACGAAGATGCACGAAGATGCACGAAGATGCACGAAGATGAACGATGATGCACGAAGATGAACGAAGATGCACGAATATGCACGAAGATGCACAAACATGCACGAAGATGCACGAAGATGCACGAAGATGCACGCAGATGAACGAAGATGAACGAAGATGAACGAAGATGAACGAAGATGAACGAAGATGAACGAAGATGAACGAAGATGCACGAAGATGCACGAAGATGCACGAAGATAAACGAAGATGAACGAAGATGAACGAAGATGAACGAAGATGAACGAAGATGAACAAAGATGAACGAAGATGATGATGATGATGATGATGATGATGATGATGATGATGATGATGAACGAAGATGAACGAAGATGCACGAAGATGCACGAAGATGAACGAAGATGAACGAAGATGCACGAAGATGCACGAAGATGCACGAAGATGCACGAAGATGCACGAAGATGCACGAAGATGCACGAAGATGCACGAAGATGCACGGAGATGCACGAAAATGCACGAAGATGCACGAAGATGCACGAAGATACACGAAGATGAACGAAGATGCACGAAGATGAACGAAGATGCACGAAGATGCACGAAGATGCACGAAGATGCACGAAGATGCACGATGATGAACGAAGATGCACGAAGATGCACGAAGATGCACGAAGATGCACGATGATGAACGAAGATGCACGAAGATGAACGAAGATGCACGAAGTTGCACGAAGATGCTCGAAGATGCACGAAGATGCACGAAGATGCACGAAGATGAACGATGATGCACGAAGATGAACGAAGATGCACGAATATGCACGAAGATGCACAAACATGCACGAAGATGCACGAAGATGCACGAAGATGCACGCAGATGAACGAAGATGAACGAAGATGAACGAAGATGAACGAAGATGAACGAAGATGAACGAAGATGAACGAAGATGCACGAAGATGCACGAAGATGCACGAAGATAAACGAAGATGAACGAAGATGAACGAAGATGAACGAAGATGAACGAAGATGAACAAAGATGAACGAAGATGCACGAAGATGAACGAAGATGAACGAAGATGCACGAAGATGCACGAAGATGCACGAAGATGCACGAAGATGCACGAAGATGCACGAAGATGCACGAAGATGCACGAAGATGCACGGAGATGCACGAAAATGCACGAAGATGCACGAAGATGCACGAAGATGAACGAAGATGCACGAAGATGAACGAAGATGCACGAAGATGCACGAAGATGCACGAAGATGCACGAAGATGCACGATGATGAACGAAGATGCACGAAGATGCACGAAGATGCACGAAGATGCACGATGATGAACGAAGATGCACGAAGATGAACGAAGATGCACGAAGTTGCACGAAGATGCTCGAAGATGCACGAAGATGCACGAAGATGAACGAAGATGAACGAAGATGAACGAAGATGAACGAAGATGCACGAAGATGCACGAAGATGCACGAAGATGAACGAAGATGAACGAAGATGAACGAAGATGAACGAAGATGCACGAAGATGAACGAAGATGCACGAAGATGCAAGAAGATGCACGAAGATGCACGAAGATGAACGAAGATTAACGAAGATGCACGAAGATGCACGAAGATGCACGAAGATGCACGAAGATGAACGAAGATGCACGAAGATGAACGAAGATGCACGAAGTTGCACGAAGATGCACGAAGATGCACGAAGATGCACGAAGATGCACGAAGATGCACGAAGATGCACGAAGATGCACGAAGATGCACGAAGATGAACGATGATGCACGAAGATGAACGGAGATGCACGAAGATGCACGAAGATGCACGAAGATGCACAAAGATGCACAAAGATGCACGAAGATGCACGAAGATGCACGAAGATGCACGAAGATGCACGAAGATGCACGAAGATGCACGAAGATGCACGAAGATGCACGAAGATGAACGAAGATGAACGAAGATAAACGAAGATGAACGAAGATGAACGAAGATGAACAAAGATGCACAAAGTGCACGAAGATGCACGAAGATGCACGAAGATGCACGAAGATGCACGAAGATGAACGATGATGCACGAAGATGAACGAAGATGCACGAATATGCACGAAGATGCACAAACATGCACGAAGATGCACGAAGATGCACGAAGATGCACGCAGATGAACGAAGATGAACGAAGATAAACGAAGATGAACGAAGATGAACGAAGATGCACGAAGATGCACGAAGATGCACGAAGATGCACGAAGATGAACGAAGATGCACGAAGATGAACGAAGATGCACGAAGTTGCACGAAGATGCACGAAGATGCACGGAGATGCACGAAGATGCACGAAGATGAACGATGATGCACGAAGATGAACGAAGATGCACGAAGATGCACGAAGATGCACAAAGATGCACGAAGATGCACGAAGATGAATGAAGATGAACGAAGATAAACGGAGATGAACGAAGATGAACGAAGATGAACGAAGATGCACGAAGATGCACGAAGATGCACGAAGATGCACGAAGATGCACGAAGATGCACGAAGATGCACGAAGATGAACGAAGATGCACGAAGATGAACGAAGATGCACGAAGTTGCACGAAGATGCACGAAGATGCACGAAGATGCACGAAGATGAACGAAGATGCACGAAGATGAACGAAGATGCACGAAGATGAACGAAGATGCACGAAGTTGCACGAAGATGCACGAAGATGCACGAAGATGCACGAAGATGCACGAAGATCAACGATGATGCACGAAGATGCACGAAGATGCACGAAGATGCACGAAGATGAACGAAGATGCACGAAGATGAACGAAGATGCACGAAGATAAACGAAGATGAACGAAGATGAACGAAGATGAACGAAGATGCACGAAGATGCACGAAGATGCACGAAGATGCACGAAGATGCACGAAGATGCACGAAGATGAACGATGATGCACGAAGATGCACGAAGATGCACGAAGATGCACGAAGATGCACGAAGATGAACGAAGATGCACGAAGATGAACGAAGATGCACGAAGATAAACGAAGATGAACGAAGATGAACGAAGATGCACGAAGATGCACGAAGATGCACGAAGATGCACGAAGATGCACGAAGATGAACGAAGATGCACGAAGATGAACGAAGATGCACGAAGTTGCACGAAGATGCACGAAGATGCACGAAGATGCACGAAGATGAACGATGATGCACGAAGATGCACGAAGATGCACGAAGATGCACGAAGATGCACGAAGATGAACGAAGATGAACGAAGATAAACGAAGATGAACGAAGATGAACGAAGATGAACGAAGATGCACGAAGATGCACGAAGATGCACGAAGATGAACGAAGATGCACGAAGATGAACGAAGATGCACGAAGATGCACAAAGATGCACGAAGATGCACGAAGATGCACGAAGATGCACGAAGATGCACGAAGATGCACGAAGATGCACGAAGATGCACGAAGATGAACGAAGATGAACGAAGATAAACGAAGATGAACGAAGATGAACGAAGATGAACGAAGATGCACGAAGATGCACGAAGATGCACGAAGATGCACGAAGATGCACGAAGATGCACGAAGTGCACGAAGATGCACGAAGATGCACGAAGATGCACGAAGATGAACGATGATGCACGAAGATGAACGAAGATGCACGAATATGCACGAAGATGCACAAAGATGCACGAAGATGCACGAAGATGCACGAAGATGCACGAAGATGCACGAAGATGAACGAAGATGAACGAATATGAACGAAGATAAACGAAGATGAACGAAGATGAACGAAGATGCACGAAGATGCACGAAGATGCACGAAGATGAACGAAGATGCACGAAGATGAACGAAGATGCACGAAGTTGCACGAAGATGCACGAAGATGAACGAAGATGCACGAAGATGAACGAAGATGCACGAAGATGCACGAAGATAAACGAAGATGCACGAAGATGCACGAAGATGCACGAAGATGCACAAAGATGCACGAAGATGCACGAAGATGCATGAAGATGCACGAAGATGCACGAAGATGCACGAAGATACACGAAGATGAACGAAGATGAACGAAGATGAACGAAGATGCACGAAGATGAACGAAGATGCACGAAGTTGCACGAAGATGCACGAAGATGCACGAAGATGCACGAAGATGCACGAAGATGCACGAAGATGCACGAAGATGCACGAAGATGCACGAAGATGCACGAAGATGCACGAAGATGCACGAAGATGCACGAAGATGCACGAAGATGCACGAAGATGAACGAAGATGAACGAAGATAAACGAAGATGAACGAAGATGAACGATGATGAACGATGATGAACGAAGATGCACGAAGATGCACGAAGATGCACGAAGATGCACGAAGATGCACGAAGATGCACGAAGATGCACGAAGATGCACGAAGATGCACGAAGATGCACGAAGATGAACGAAGATGCACGAAGATGAACGAAGATGCACGAAGTTGCACGAAGATGCACGAAGATGCACGAAGATGCACGAAGATGCACGAAGATGCACGAAGATGCACGAAGATGCACGAAGATGCACGAAGATGAACGAAGATGCACGAAGATGAACGGAGATGCACGAAGTTGCATGAAGATGCACGAAGATGCACGAAGATGCACGAAGATGCACGAAGATGAACGATGATGCACGAAGATGAACGGAGATGCACGAAGATGCACGAAGATGCACGAAGATGCACAAAGATGCACGAAGATGCACGAAGATGCACGAAGATGCACGAAGATGCACGAAGATGCACGAAGATGCACGAAGATGCACGAAGATGCACGAAGATGCACGAAGATGCACGAAGATGCACGAAGATGCACGAAGATGCACGAAGATGCACGAAGATGAACGAAGATGAACGAAGATAAACGAAGATGAACGAAGATGAACGAAGATGCACGAAGATGCACGAAGATGCACGAAGATGCACGAAGATGCACGAAGATGCACGAAGATGCACGAAGATGAACGAAGATGAACGAAGATGAACGAAGATAAACGAAGATGAACGAAGATGAACGAAGATGCACGAAGATGCACGAAGATGCACGATGATGCACGAAGATGAACGAAGATGCACGATGATGCACGAAGATGCACGAAGATGCACGAAGATGCACGATGATGCACGAAGATGAACGAAGATGCACGATGATGCACGAAGATGCACAAAGATGCACGAAGATGCACGAAGATGCACGAAGATGCACGAAGATGCACGAAGATGAACGAAGATGAACGAAGATGAACGAAGATAAACGAAGATGAACGAAGATGAACGAAGATGAACGAAGATGCACGAAGATGCACGAAGATGCACGAAGATGCACAAAGATGAACGAAGATGCACGAAGATGAACGAAGATGCACGAAGTTGCACGAAGATGCACGAAGATGCACGAAGATGCACGAAGATGCACGAAGATGAACGATGATGCACGAAGATGAACGAAGATGCACGAAGATGCACGAAGATGCACGAAGATGCACGAAGATGCACGAAGATGCACAAAGATGCACGAAGATGCACGAAGATGCACGAAGATGCAAGAAGATGCACGAAGATGCACGAAGATGAACGAAGATGAACGAAGATGAACGAAGATAAACGAAGATGAACGAAGATAAACGAAGATGAACGAAGATGAACGAAGATGAACGAAGATGCACGAAGATGCACGGAGATGCACGAAGATGCACGAAGATGCACGAAGATGCACGAAGATGCACGAAGATGCACGAAGATGCACGAAGATGCACGAAGATGCACGAAGATGCACGAAGATGCACGAAGATGCACGAAGATGAACGAAGATGCACGAAGATGAACGAAGATGCACGAAGTTGCACGAAGATGCACGAAGATGCACGAAGATGCACGAAGATGAACGAAGATGAACGAAGATGAACGAAGATGAACGAAGATGCACGAAGATGCACGAAGATGCACGAAGATGCACGAAGATGAACGAAGATGCACGAAGATGAACGAAGATGCACGAAGTTGCACGAAGATGCACGAAGATGCACGAAGATGCACGAAGATGCACGAAGATGAACGATGATGCACGAAGATGAACGAAGATGCACGAAGATGCACGAGGATGCACGAAGATGCACAAAGATGCACGAAGATGCACGAAGATGCATGAAGATGCACGAAGATGCACGAAGATGCACGAAGATGCACGAAGATACACGAAGATGAACGAAGATGAACGAAGATAAACGAAGATGAACGAAGATGAACGATGATGAACGAAGATGCACGAAGATGCACGAAGATGCACGAAGATGCACGAAGATGCACGAAGATGCACGAAGATGCACGAAGATGCACGAAGATGAACGAAGATGCACGAAGTGCACGAAGATGCACGAAGATGCACGAAGATGCACGAAGATGCACGAAGATGAACGATGATGCACGAAGATGAACGAAGATGCACGAATATGCACGAAGATGCACAAACATGCACGAAGATGCACGAAGATGCACGAAGATGCACGCAGATGAACGAAGATGAACGAAGATGAACGAAGATGAACGAAGATGAACGAAGATGAACGAAGATGAACGAAGATGCACGAAGATGCACGAAGATGCACGAAGATAAACGAAGATGAACGAAGATGAACGAAGATGAACGAAGATGAACGAAGATGAACAAAGATGAACGAAGATGATGATGATGATGATGATGATGATGATGATGATGATGATGATGATGATGAACGAAGATGAACGAAGATGCACGAAGATGCACGAAGATGCACGAAGATGAACGAAGATGAACGAAGATGCACGAAAATGCACGAAGATGAACGAAGATGCACGAAGATGCACGAAGATGCACGAAGATGCACGAAGATGCACGAAGATGCACGAAGATGCACGAAGATGCACGAAGATGCACGAAAATGAACGAAGATGAACGAAGATAAACGAAGATAAACGAAGATGAACGAAGATGAACGAAGATGAACGAAGATGCACGAAGATGCACGAAGATGCACGAAGATGCACGAAGATGCACGAAGATGCACGAAGATGCACGAAGATGCACGAAGATGCACGGAGATGCACGAAAATGCACGAAGATGCACGAAGATGCACGAAGATGCACGAAGATGAACGAAGATGCACGAAGATGAACGAAGATGCACGAAGATGCACGAAGATGCACGAAGATGCACGAAGATGCACGATGATGAACGAAGATGCACGAAGATGCACGAAGATGCACGAAGATGCACGATGATGAACGAAGATGCACGAAGATGAACGAAGATGCACGAAGTTGCACGAAGATGCTCGAAGATGCACGAAGATGCACGAAGATGAACGAAGATGAACGAAGATGAACGAAGATGAACGAAGATGAACGAAGATGCACGAAGATGCACGAAGATGCACGAAGATGAACGAAGATGAACGAAGATGAACGAAGATGAACGAAGATGCACGAAGATGAACGAAGATGCACGAAGATGCAAGAAGATGCACGAAGATGCACGAAGATGAACGAAGATTAACGAAGATGCACGAAGATGCACGAAGATGCACGAAGATGAACGATGATGCACGAAGATGAACGGAGATGCACGAAGATGCACGAAGATGCACGAAGATGCACAAAGATGCACAAAGATGCACGAAGATGCACGAAGATGCACGAAGATGCACGAAGATGAACGAAGATGAACGAAGATAAACGAAGATGAACGAAGATGAACGAAGATGCACGAAGATGCACGAAGATGCACGAAGATGCACGAAGATGCACGAAGATGCACGAAGATGAACGAAGATGCACGAAGATGAACGAAGATGCACGAAGATGCACGAAGATGCACGAAGATGCACGAAGATGAACGAAGATGAACGAAGATGAACGAAGATAAACGAAGATGAACGAAGATGAACGAAGATGCACGAAGATGCACGAAGATGCACGATGATGCACGAAGATGAACGAAGATGCACGATGATGCACGAAGATGCACAAAGATGCACGAAGATGCACGAAGATGCACGAAGATGCACGAAGATGCACGAAGATGAACGAAGATGAACGAAGATGAACGAAGATAAACGAAGATGAACGAAGATGAACGAAGATGAACGAAGATGCACGAAGATGCACGAAGATGCACGAAGATGCACAAAGATGAACGAAGATGCACGAAGATGAACGAAGATGCACGAAGTTGCACGAAGATGCACGAAGATGCACGAAGATGCACGAAGATGCACGAAGATGAACGATGATGCACGAAGATGAACGAAGATGCACGAAGATGCACGAAGATGCACGAAGATGCACGAAGATGCACGAAGATGCACAAAGATGCACGAAGATGCACGAAGATGCACGAAGATGCAAGAAGATGCACGAAGATGCACGAAGATGAACGAAGATGAACGAAGATGAACGAAGATAAACGAAGATGAACGAAGATAAACGAAGATGAACGAAGATGAACGAAGATGAACGAAGATGCACGAAGATGCACGAAGATGCACGAAGATGCACGAAGATGCACGAAGATGCACGAAGATGCACGAAGATGCACGAAGATGCACGAAGATGCACGAAGATGCACGAAGATGCACGAAGATGCACGAAGATGCACGAAGATGAACGAAGATGCACGAAGATGAACGAAGATGCACGAAGTTGCACGAAGATGCACGAAGATGCACGAAGATGCACGAAGATGAACGAAGATGAACGAAGATGAACGAAGATGAACGAAGATGCACGAAGATGCACGAAGATGCACGAAGATGCACGAAGATGAACGAAGATGCACGAAGATGAACGAAGATGCACGAAGTTGCACGAAGATGCACGAAGATGCACGAAGATGCACGAAGATGCACGAAGATGAACGATGATGCACGAAGATGAACGAAGATGCACGAAGATGCACGAGGATGCACGAAGATGCACAAAGATGCACGAAGATGCACGAAGATGCATGAAGATGCACGAAGATGCACGAAGATGCACGAAGATGCACGAAGATACACGAAGATGAACGAAGATGAACGAAGATAAACGAAGATGAACGAAGATGAACGATGATGAACGAAGATGCACGAAGATGCACGAAGATGCACGAAGATGCACGAAGATGCACGAAGATGCACGAAGATGCACGAAGATGCACGAAGATGAACGAAGATGCACGAAGTGCACGAAGATGCACGAAGATGCACGAAGATGCACGAAGATGCACGAAGATGCACGAAGATGAACGATGATGCACGAAGATGAACGAAGATGCACGAATATGCACGAAGATGCACAAACATGCACGAAGATGCACGAAGATGCACGAAGATGCACGCAGATGAACGAAGATGAACGAAGATGAACGAAGATGAACGAAGATGAACGAAGATGAACGAAGATGAACGAAGATGCACGAAGATGCACGAAGATGCACGAAGATAAACGAAGATGAACGAAGATGAACGAAGATGAACGAAGATGAACGAAGATGAACAAAGATGAACGAAGATGATGATGATGATGATGATGATGATGATGATGATGATGATGATGATGATGAACGAAGATGAACGAAGATGCACGAAGATGCACGAAGATGCACGAAGATGAACGAAGATGAACGAAGATGCACGAAAATGCACGAAGATGAACGAAGATGCACGAAGATGCACGAAGATGCACGAAGATGCACGAAGATGCACGAAGATGCACGAAGATGCACGAAGATGCACGAAGATGCACGAAGATGAACGAAGATGAACGAAGATAAACGAAGATAAACGAAGATGAACGAAGATGAACGAAGATGAACGAAGATGCACGAAGATGCACGAAGATGCACGAAGATGCACGAAGATGCACGAAGATGCACGAAGATGCACGAAGATGCACGAAGATGCACGGAGATGCACGAAAATGCACGAAGATGCACGAAGATGCACGAAGATGCACGAAGATGAACGAAGATGCACGAAGATGAACGAAGATGCACGAAGATGCACGAAGATGCACGAAGATGCACGAAGATGCACGATGATGAACGAAGATGCACGAAGATGCACGAAGATGCACGAAGATGCACGATGATGAACGAAGATGCACGAAGATGAACGAAGATGCACGAAGTTGCACGAAGATGCTCGAAGATGCACGAAGATGCACGAAGATGAACGAAGATGAACGAAGATGAACGAAGATGAACGAAGATGAACGAAGATGCACGAAGATGCACGAAGATGCACGAAGATGAACGAAGATGAACGAAGATGAACGAAGATGAACGAAGATGCACGAAGATGAACGAAGATGCACGAAGATGCAAGAAGATGCACGAAGATGCACGAAGATGAACGAAGATTAACGAAGATGCACGAAGATGCACGAAGATGCACGAAGATGAACGATGATGCACGAAGATGAACGGAGATGCACGAAGATGCACGAAGATGCACGAAGATGCACAAAGATGCACAAAGATGCACGAAGATGCACGAAGATGCACGAAGATGCACGAAGATGCACGAAGATGCACGAAGATGCACGAAGATGCACGAAGATGCACGAAGATGAACGAAGATGAACGAAGATAAACGAAGATGAACGAAGATGAACGAAGATGAACAAAGATGCACGAAGATGCACGAAGATGCACGAAGATGCACGAAGATTCACGAAGATGCACGAAGATGCACGAAGTGCACGAAGATGCACGAAGATGCACGAAGATGCACGAAGATGCACGAAGATGAACGATGATGCACGAAGATGAACGAAGATGCACGAATATGCACGAAGATGCACAAACATGCACGAAGATGCACGAAGATGCACGAAGATGCACGAAGATGCACGCAGATGAACGAAGATGAACGAAGATGAACGAAGATAAACGAAGATGAACGAAGATGAACGAAGATGCACGAAGATGCACAAAGATGCACGAAGATGCACGAAGATGAACGAAGATGCACGAAGATGAACGAAGATGCACGAAGTTGCACGAAGATGCACGAAGATGCACGAAGATGCACGAAGATGCACGAAGATGAACGATGATGCACGAAGATGAACGAAGATGCACGAAGATGCACGAAGATGCACGAAGATGCACAAAGATGCACGAACATGCACGAAGATGAATAAAGATGAACGAAGATAAACGGAGATGAACGAAGATGAACGAAGATGAACGAAGATGCACGAAGATGCACGAAGATGCACGAAGATGCACGAAGATGCACGAAGATGCACGAAGATGCACGAAGATGCACGAAGATGCACGAAGATGCACGAAGATGAACGAAGATGCACGAAGATGAACGAAGATGCACGAAGTTGCACGAAGATGCACGAAGATGCACGAAGATGCACGAAGATGCACGAAGATGAACGAAGATGCACGAAGATGAACGAAGATGCACGAAGATGAACGAAGATGCACGAAGTTGCACGAAGATGCACGAAGATGCACGAAGATGCACGAAGATGCACGAAGATCAACGATGATGCACGAAGATGCACGAAGATGCACGAAGATGCACGAAGATGAACGAAGATGCACGAAGATGAACGAAGATGCACGAAGATAAACGAAGATGAACGAAGATGAACGAAGATGAACGAAGATGCACGAAGATGCACGAAGATGCACGAAGATGCACGAAGATGCACGAAGATGCACGAAGATGCACGAAGATGCACGAAGATGAACGATGATGCACGAAGATGCACGAAGATGCACGAAGATGCACGAAGATGAACGAAGATGCACGAAGATGAACGAAGATGCACGAAGATAAACGAAGATGAACGAAGATGAACGAAGATGCACGAAGATGCACGAAGATGCACGAAGATGCACGAAGATGAACGAAGATGCACGAAGATGAACGAAGATGCACGAAGTTGCACGAAGATGCACGAAGATGCACGAAGATGCACGAAGATGCACGAAGATGCACGAAGATGAACGATGATGCACGAAGATGAACGAAGATGCACGAAGATGCACGAAGATGCACGAAGATGCACAAAGATGCACGAAGATGCACGAAGATGAATGAAGATGAACGAAGATAAACGGAGATGAACGAAGATGAACGAAGATGAACGAAGATGCACGGAGATGCACGAAGATGCACGAAGATGCACGAAGATGCACGAAGATGCACGAAGATGCACGAAGATGCACGAAGATGAACGAAGATGCACGAAGATGAACGAAGATGCACGAAGTTGCACGAAGATGCACGAAGATGCACGAAGATGCACGAAGATGCACGAAGATGAACGAAGATGCACGAAGATGAACGAAGATGCACGAAGATGAACGAAGATGCACGAAGTTGCACGAAGATGCACGAAGATGCACGAAGATGCACGAAGATGCACGAAGATCAACGATGATGCACGAAGATGCACGAAGATGCACGAAGATGCACGAAGATGAACGAAGATGCACGAAGATGAACGAAGATGCACGAAGATAAACGAAGATGAACGAAGATGAACGAAGATGAACGAAGATGCACGAAGATGCACGAAGATGCACGAAGATGCACGAAGATGCACGAAGATGCACGAAGATGCACGAAGATGAACGATGATGCACGAAGATGCACGAAGATGCACGAAGATGCACGAAGATGAACGAAGATGCACGAAGATGAACGAAGATGCACGAAGATAAACGAAGATGAACGAAGATGAACGAAGATGCACGAAGATGCACGAAGATGCACGAAGATGCACGAAGATGCACGAAGATGCACGAAGATGAACGAAGATGCACGAAGATGAACGAAGATGCACGAAGTTGCACGAAGATGCACGAAGATGCACGAAGATGCACGAAGATGCACGAAGATGAACGATGATGCACGAAGATGAACGGAGATGCACGAAGATGCACGAAGATGCACGAAGATGCACAGAGATGCACGAAGATGCACGAAGATGCACGAAGATGCACGAAGATGCACGAAGATGCACGAAGATGCACGAAGATGCACGAAGATGAACGAAGATGAACGAAGATAAACGAAGATGAACGAAGATGAACGAAGATGAACGAAGATGCACGAAGATGCACGAAGATGCACGAAGATGCACGAAGATGCACGAAGATGCACGAAGTGCACGAAGATGCACGAAGATGCACGAAGATGCACGAAGATGAACGATGATGCACGAAGATGAACGAAGATGCACGAATATGCACGAAGATGCACAAAGATGCACGAAGATGCACGAAGATGCACGAAGATGCACGAAGATGAACGAAGATGAACGAATATGAACGAAGATAAACGAAGATGAACGAAGATGAACGAAGATGCACGAAGATGCACGAAGATGCACGAAGATGAACGAAGATGCACGAAGATGAACGAAGTTGCACGAAGATGCACGAAGATGCACGAAGATGCACGAAGATGCACGAAGATGAACGATGATGCACGAAGATGAACGAAGATGCACGAAGATGCACGAAGATGCACGAAGATGCACAAAGATGCACGAAGATGCACGAAGATGCATGAGGATGCACGAAGATGCACGAAGATGCACGAAGATACACGAAGATGAACGAAGATGAACGAAGATAAACGAAGATGAACGAAGATGAACGATGATGAACGATGATGAACGAAGATGCACGAAGATGCACGAAGATGCACGAAGATGCACGAAGATGCACGAAGATGCACGAAGATGCACGAAGATGCACGAAGATGCACGAAGATGCATGAAGATGCACGAAGATGAACGAAGATGCACGAAGATGAACGAAGATGCACGAAGTTGCACGAAGATGCACGAAGATGCACGAAGATGCACGAAGATGCACGAAGATGCACGAAGATGCACGAAGATGCACGAAGATGCACGAAGATGCACGAAGATGAACGAAGATGCACGAAGATGAACGGAGATGCACGAAGTTGCATGAAGATGCACGAAGATGCACGAAGATGCACGAAGATGCACGAAGATGAACGATGATGCACGAAGATGAACGGAGATGCACGAAGATGCACGAAGATGCACGAAGATGCACAAAGATGCACGAAGATGCACGAAGATGCACGAAGATGCACGAAGATGCACGAAGATGCACGAAGATGCACGAAGATGCACGAAGATGCACGAAGATGCACGAAGATGCACGAAGATGCACGAAGATGCACGAAGATGCACGAAGATGCACGAAGATGCACGAAGATGCACGAAGATGAACGAAGATGAACGAAGATAAACGAAGATGAACGAAGATGAACGAAGATGCACGAAGATGCACGAAGATGCACGAAGATGCACGAAGATGCACGAAGATGCACGAAGATGAACGAAGATGAACGAAGATGAACGAAGATAAACGAAGATGAACGAAGATGCACGAAGATGCACGAAGATGCACGATGATGCACGAAGATGAACGAAGATGCACGAAGATGCACGAAGATGCACAAAGATGCACGAAGATGCACGAAGATGCACGAAGATGCACGAAGATGAACGAAGATGAACGAAGATGAACGAAGATAAACGAAGATGAACGAAGATGAACGAAGATGAACGGAGATGCACGAAGATGCACGAAGATGCACGAAGATGAACGAAGATGCACGAAGATGAACGAAGATGCACGAAGTTGCACGAAGATGCACGAAGATGCACGAAGATGCACGAAGATGCACGAAGATGCACGAAGATGAACGATGATGCACGAAGATGAACGAAGATGCACGAAGATGCACGAAGATGCACGAAGATGCACGAAGATGCACGAAGATGCACAAAGATGCACGAAGATGCACGAAGATGCACGAAGATGCACGAAGATGCACGAAGATGCACGAAGATGAACGAAGATGAACGAAGATGAACGAAGATAAACGAAGATGAACGAAGATAAACGAAGATGAACGAAGATGAACGAAGATGAACGAAGATGCACGAAGATGCACGAAGATGCACGAAGATGCACGAAGATGCACGAAGATGCACGAAGATGCAAGATGCACGAAGATGCACGAAGATGCACGAAGATGCACGAAGATGCACGAAGATGCACGAAGATGCACGAAGATGCACGAAGATGAACGAAGATGCACGAAGATGAACGAAGATGCACGAAGTTGCACGAAGATGCACGAAGATGCACGAAGATGCACGAAGATGAACGAAGATGAACGAAGATGAACGAAGATGAACGAAGATGCACGAAGATGCACGAAGATGCACGAAGATGCACGAAGATGAACGAAGATGCACGAAGATGAACGAAGATGCACGAAGTTGCACGAAGATGCACGAAGATGCACGAAGATGCACGAAGATGCACGAAGATGAACGATGATGCACGAAGATGAACGAAGATGCACGAAGATGCACGAAGATGCACGAAGATGCACGAAGATGCACGAAGATGCACGAAGATGCATGAAGATGCACGAAGATGCACGAAGATGCACGAAGATACACGAAGATGAACGAAGATGAACGAAGATAAACGAAGATGAACGAAGATGAACGATGATGAACGAAGATGCACGAAGATGCACGAAGATGCACGAAGATGCACGAAGATGCACGAAGATGCACGAAGATGCACGAAGATGCACGAAGATGCACGAAGATGCACGAAGATGAACGAAGATGCACGAAGATGAACGAAGATGCACGAAGTTGCACGAAGATGCACGAAGATGCACGAAGATGCACGAAGATGCACGAAGATGCACGAAGATGCACGAAGATGCACGAAGATGAACGAAGATGCACGAAGATGAACGGAGATGCACGAAGTTGCATGAAGATGCACGAAGATGCACGAAGATGCACGAAGATGCACGAAGATGAACGATGATGCACGAAGATGAACGGAGATGCACGAAGATGCACGAAGATGCACAAAGATGCACGAAGATGCACGAAGATGCACGAAGATGCACGAAGATGCACGAAGATGCACGAAGATGCACGAAGATGAACGAAGATGAACGAAGATAAACGAAGATGAACGAAGATGAACGAAGATGAACGAAGATGCACGAAGATGCACGAAGATGCACGAAGATGTACGAAGATGCACGAAGATCCACGAAGATGCACGAAGATGCACGAAGATGCACGAAGATGCACGAAGATGCACGAAGATGCACGAAGATGCACGAAGATGAACGAAGATGCACGAAGGTGAACGAAGATGCACGAAGATGCACGAAGATGCACGAAGATGCACGAAGATGAACGAAGATGAACGAAGATAAACGAAGATGAACGAAGATGAACGAAGATGCACGAAGATGCACGAAGATGCACGAAGATGCACGATGATGCACGAAGATGAACGAAGATGCACGAAGATGCACGAAGATGCACAAAGATGCACGAAGATGCACGAAGATGCACGAAGATGCACGAAGATGCACGAAGATGAACGAAGATGAACGAAGATGAACGAAGATAAACGAAGATGAACGAAGATGAACGAAGATGCACGAAGATGCACGAAGATGCACGAAGATGCACGAAGATGAACGAAGATGCACGAAGATGAACGAAGATGCACGAAGTTGCACGAAGATGCACGAAGATGCACGAAGATGAACGATGATGCACGAAGATGAACGAAGATGCACGAAGATGCACGAAGATGCACGAAGATGCACGAAGATGCACAAAGATGCACGAAGATGCACGAAGATGCACGAAGATGCACGAAGATGCACGAAGATGCACGAAGATGAACGAAGATGAACGAAGATGAACGAAGATAAACGAAGATGAACGAAGATGAACGAAGATAAACGAAGATGAACGAAGATGAACGAAGATGAACGAAGATGCACGAAGATGCACGAAGATGCACGAAGATGCACGAAGATGCACGAAGATGCACGAAGATGCACGAAGATGCACGAAGATGCACGAAGATGCACGAAGATGCACGAAGATGCACGAAGATGCACGAAGATGCACGAAGATGCACGAAGATGCACGAAGATGAACGAAGATGCACGAAGATGAACGAAGATGCACGAAGTTGCACGAAGATGCACGAAGATGCACGAAGATGAACGAAGATGCACGAAGATGCACGAAGATGAACGAAGATGCACGAAGTTGCACGAAGATGCACGAAGATGCACGAAGATGCACGAAGATGAACGAAGATGAACGAAGATGAACGAAGATGAACGAAGATGAACGAAGATAAACGAAGATGAACGAAGATGAACGAAGATGAACGAAGATGCACGAAGATGCACGAAGATGCACGAAGATGCACGAAGATGCACGAAGATGCACGAAGATGCACGAAGATGCACGAAGATGCACGAAGATGCACGAAGATGCACGAAGATGCACGAAGATGCACGAAGATGAACGAAGATGAACGAAGATGCACGAAGATGCACGAAGATGCACGAAGATGCACGAAGATGAACGGAGATGCACGAAGATGAACGAAGATGCACGAAGTTGCACGAAGATGCACGAAGATGCACGAAGATGCACGAAGATGAACGAAGATGAACGAAGATGAACGAAGATGAACGAAGATGAACGAAGGTGAACGAAGATGCACGAAGATGCACGAAGATGCACGAAGATGAACGAAGATGAACGATGATGCACGAAGATGAACGGAGATGCACGAAGATGCACGAAGATGCACAAAGATGCACGAAGATGCACGAAGATGCACGAAGATGCACGAAGATGCACGAAGATGCACGAAGATGCACGAAGATGCACGAAGATGCACGAAGATGCACGAAGATGCACGAAGATGCACGAAGATGCACGAAGATGCACGAAGATGCACGAAGATGCACGAAGATGAACGAAGATGAACGAAGATAAACGAAGATGAACGAAGATGAACGAAGATGAACGAAAATGCACGAAGATGCACGAAGATGCACGAAGATGCACGAAGACGCACGAAGATGCACGAAGTGCACGAAGATGCACGAAGATGCACGAAGATGCACGAAGATGAACGATGATGCACGAAGATGAACGAAGATGCACGAATATGCACGAAGATGCACAAAGATGCACGAAGATGCACGAAGATGCACGAAGATGAACGAAGATGAACGAAGATGAACGAATATGAACGAAGATAAACGAAGATGAACGAAGATGAACGAAGATGCACGAAGATGCACGAAGATGCACGAAGATGCACGAAGATGAACGAAGATGCACGAAGATGAACGAAGATGAACGAAGATGCACGAAGTTGCACGAAGATGCACGAAGATGCACGAAGATGCACGAAGATGAACGATGATGCACGAAGATGAACGAAGATGCACGAAGATGCACGAAGATGCACGAAGATGCACAAAGATGCACGAAGATGAACGAAGATGCATGAAGATGCACGAAGATGCACGAAGATGAACGAAGATGAACGAAGATAAACGAAGATGAACGAAGATAAACGAAGATGAACGAAGATGAACGATGATGAACGATGATGAACGAAGATGCACGAAGATGCACGAAGATGCACGAAGATGCACGAAGATGCACGAAGATGCACGAAGATGCACGAAGATGCACGAAGATGAACGAAGATGCACGAAGATGAACGAAGATGCACGAAGTTGCACGAAGATGCACGAAGATGCACGAAGATGCACGAAGATGCACGAAGATGCACGAAGATGCACGAAGATGCACGAAGATGCACGAAGATGAACGAAGATGCACGAAGATGAACGAAGTTGCACGAAGTTGCATGAAGATGCACGAAGATGCACGAAGATGCACGAAGATGCACGAAGATGAACGATGATGCACGAAGATGAACGTAGATGCACGAAGATGCACGAAGATGCACGAAGATGCACAAAGATGCACGAAGATGCACGAAGATGCACGAAGATGCACGAGGATGCACGAAGATGCACGAAGATGCACGAAGATGCACGAAGATGAACGAAGATGAACGAAGATAAACGAAGATGAACGAAGATGAACGAAGATGAACGAAGATGAACGAAGATGCACGAAGATGCACGAAGATGTACGAAGATGCACGAAGATACACGAAGATGCACGAAGATGCACGAAGATGCACGAAGATGCACGAAGATTCACGAAGATGAACGAAGATGCACGAAGATGAACGAAGATGCACGAAGATGCACGAAGATGCACGAAGATGAACGAAGATGAACGAAGATGAACGAAGATAAACGAAGATGAACGAAGATGAACGAAGATGCACGAAGATGCACGATGATGCACGAAGATGAACGAAGATGCACGAAGATGCACGAAGATGCACAAAGATGCACGAAGATGCACGAAGATGCACGAAGATGCACGAAGAGGCACGAAGATGAACGAAGATGAACGAAGATGAACGAAGATAAACGAAGATGAACGAAGATGAACGAAGATGCACGAAGATGCACGAAGATGCACGAAGATGAACGAAGATGCACGAAAATGAACGAAGATGCACGAAGTTGCACGAAGATGCACGAAGATGCACGAAGATGCACGAAGATGAACGATGATGCACGAAGATGAACGAAGATGCACGAAGATGCACGAAGATGCACGAAGATGCACGAAGATGCACAAAGATGCACGAAGATGCACGAAGATGCACGAAGATGCACGAAGATGCACGAAGATGCACGAAGATGCACGAAGATAAACGAAGATGAACGAAGATGAACGAAGATAAACGAAGATGAACGAAGATAAACGAAGATGAACGAAGATGAACGAAGATGCACGAAGATGCACGAAGATGCACGAAGATGCACGAAGATGCACGAAGATGCACGAAGATGCACGAAGATGCACGAAGATGCACGAAGATGCACGAAGATGCACGAAGATGCACGAAGATGCACGAAGATGCACGAAGATGCACGAAGATGAACGAAGATGCACGAAGATGAACGAAGTTGCACGAAGATGCACGAAGATGCACGAAGATTCACGAAGATGCACGAAGATGCACGAAGATGCACGAAGATGAACGAAGTTGCACGAAGAAAGAAAGAAAGAAAGAATTTATTGGTGCTTGTCAAACTACAGTTTTTACACATGTCAAAATAATTTGAAAATAAAATTGTAAAATTAGATTATTTTTTGTCATTCGAGTCTAGACATAGTGAATATAAATAAAAACAGGTACGTAGTCAATTTACAATGTTCCTGTGTCAGTACAACTCACAAGAAAAAAAAAACATATCAAACCACAATAAGGACAAGATTTGATCTTACAATTTAAAAAAGGCTATCACAGTTTATATATTCTTCATAATTATAAAATGCTTTGTTTAAGAGCATATTTTTTATCGTAGCAGAGAATTTCATAGGAGGTAATGCTATGATTTCTTTTGGAATTTTTGCAAGGAATACAGGACCATAATAATTTGGAGCAATCCTTGAACATTTAAGTCTGAGGAATTCATTATGAATGGTGTTTTTGTTTCGGGTATTGTAGTCATGTATGTCACTGTTTAGAGGGTATTTGTTTCGGTTTTTGTATGCATACATAATGCATTCATAAATGTATCGTCCAGGAATGGTGTGGATCTTATTTTCAATGAATTTTTGTTTAACATCTGCCCTGTAGGGAAGATCTGTTAATATTCGAACAGCTCTTCTTTGTATACCAAAAACTGTGTTACTATGACAGGAGTGCCCCCACGCCAAAATTGCGTAGCAACCTATTGATTGAAATAATGCATGATAAGCTTGCCAACATACTTCAGAGTTCGCTACAGTTTTTAGTTTCCTTAGAAGAAATATATTTTTTGAAAGCTTCTTTGCAACTGAGTCGAAGATGCACGAAGATGCACGAAGATGCACGAAGATGCACGAAGATGAACGAAGATGAACGAAGATGAACGAAGATGCACGAAGATGCACGAAGATGCACGAAGATGCACGAAGATGCACGAAGATGCACGAAGATGCACGAAGATGCACGAGGATGCACAAAGATGCACGAAGATGCACGAAGATGAACGAAGATGAACGAAGATAAACGAAGATGAACGAAGATGAACGAAGATGAACGAAGATGCACGAAGATGCACGAAGATGCACGAAGATGCACGAAGATGCACGAAGATGCACGAAGATGCACGAAGATGCACGAAGATGAACGATGATGCACGAAGATGAACGGAGATGCACGAAGATGCACGAAGATGCACAAAGATGTACGAAGATGCACGAAGATGCACGAAGATGCACGAAGATGCACGAAGATGCACGAAGATGCACGAAGATGCACGAAGATGCACGAAGATGCACGAAGATGCACGAAGATGCACGAAGATGAACGAAGATGCACGAAGATGAACGAAGATGCACGAAGATGCACGAAGATGCACGAAGATGAACGAAGATGAACGAAGATGAACGGAGATGAACGAAGATAAACGAAGATGAACGAAGATGAACGAAGATGCACGAAGATGCACGAAAATGCACGATGATGCACGAAGATGAACGAAGATGCACGAAGATGCACGAAGATGCACAAAGATGCACGAAGTTGCACGAAGATGCACGAAGATGCACGAAGATGCACGAAGATGAACGAAGATGAACGAAGATGAACGAAGATGAACGAAGATAAACGAAGATGAACGAAGATGAACGAAGATGCACGAAGATGCACGAAGATGCACGAAGATGCACGAAGATGAACGAAGATGAACGAAGATGAAAGAAGATAAACGAAGATGAACGAAGATGAACGAAGATGAACGAAGATGAACGAAGTAAGTAAGTAAGTTTATTTGAAATAGGATGTCCTAATATACAATACTAATGGTAACGGTGTACAATTATAAACTAGTAAAAACTAAAGTAATATTATTATATTCAGTATATGTGTAGTTGCCATTGAATAATATAAAAAAAAATTATCATGAGAATTACATAATAGCTTACATCACCTACACTACACATAATATATAACAATCACAAATATTAAAAGTTTAAAATAGTTGAAAATTTAAAATAGTTAAAAGAGAGAGGAAAAAAAAATTCACATTGTAAATATAAGACTATGGCAGCAATTTGACTGGGCACCATGGAAAACATCAAGAGATCAACTCAATCAATTTTTTTTTTTATTATTATTTTTTTATGAGTTTGTTTAAATCCCTTTTGAAAATGCTCAGTGATTCCCTATTTTTCAGTGACGTAGGCAATTTGTTGTATTCAATGAAACCTTTGAAAAATAGTGACTTCATGGTATTAGTATTGTTTGTTCTTGTAATATGCAGATTATTCCTATCCCGCGTCAAGTAATTGTGAACTTCTGCATTGAAAACTATATAATTCTTGAAATATGGAGGAGCCAGATTGTTCAAAATCTTGTATATAAAAACCATACTAAAATAATATAATCTTTGGGAAACAGTGAGCCATTGTAGTGTATCAATCATAACACCAATTGGTGTATAACGGTTTGACTTCAATATGATACGCATTCCACGGTTTTGGAGCTTTTGAAGTTGTGATAGTTTGTTGAGGTTAAATGTATATAACATTGTTGCACAGTAGTCAAAATGTGGTTGAATAATGGTCTTATAGACAGTGATTTTGGTTTCCATAGATATATTGTTTGCAATTCTCGAGAAGAAATATAGTTTTTTAGATATTTTATTCTTTATGTATTCAAAATGATCTTCAAATGATAAGGTATTATCTAGCTGGAATCCCAAATACTTTACTGTTTTGATTATTTCGATTTTTTCATTGTTCATCATCAAATTCATATCATTAAAGTTTAAAGACTTGTGTTTATATTTGGTTGTTATTATCATAGCTTTAGTTTTAGACACGAAGATGCACGAAGATGCACGAAGATGCACGAAGATGCACGAAGATGCACGAAGATGCACGAAGATGCACGCAGATGCACGAAGATGCACGAAGATGCACGAAGATGCACGAAGATGAACGAAGATGCACGAAGATACACGAACATGAACGAAGATGAACGAAGATAAACGAAGATGAACGAAGATGAACGAAGATGAACGAAGATGCACGAAGATGCACGAAGATGCACGAAGATGCACGAAGATGCACGAAGATGAACGAAGATGCACGAAGATGAACGAAGATGCACGAAATTGCACGAAGATGCACGAAGATGCACGAAGATGCACGAAGATGCACAAAGATGCACGAAGATGCACGAAGATGAACGGAGATGCACGAAGATGCACGAAGATGCACGAAGATGCACAAAGATTCACGAAGATGCACGAAGATGCACGAAGATGCACGAAGATGCACGAAGATGCACGAAGATGCACGAAGATGCACGAAGATGAACGATGATGCACGAAGATGAACGGAGATGCACGAAGATGCACGAAGATGCACGAAGATGCACGAAGATGCACAAAGATGCACGAAGATGCACGAAGATGCACGAAGATGAACGAAGATGAACGAAGATGCACGAAGATGCACGAAGATGCACGAAGATGAACGATGATGCACGAAGATGAACGGAGATGCACGAAGATGCACGAAGATGCACGAAGATGCACAAAGATTCACGAAGATGCACGAAGATGCACGAAGATGCACGAAGATGCACGAAGATGCACGAAGATGCACGAAGATGCACGAAGATGCACGAAGATGAACGATGATGCACGAAGATGAACGGAGATGCACGAAGATGCACGAAGATGCACGAAGATGCACGAAGATGCACAAAGATGCACGAAGATGCACGAAGATGCACGAAGATGCACGAAGATGCACGAAGATGCACGAAGATGCACGAAGATGCACGAAGATGAACGAAGATGAACGAAGATAAACGAAGATGAACGAAGATGAACGAAGATGAACGAAGATGCACGAAGATGCACGAAGATGCACGAAGATGCACGAAGATGCACGAAGATGCACGAAGATGCACGAAGATGCACGAAGTGCACGAAGATGCACGAAGATGCACGAAGATGCACGAAGATGAACGATGATGCACGAAGATGAACGAAGATGCACGAATATGCACGAAGATGCACAAACATGCACGAAGATGCACGAAGATGCACGAAGATGCACGAAGATGCACGAAGATGAACGAAGATGAACGAAGATGAACGAAGATAAACGAAGATGAACGAAGATGAACGAAGATGCACGAAGATGCACGAAGATGCACGAAGATGCACGAAGATGAACGAAGATGCACGAAGATGAACGAAGATGCACGAAGTTGCACTGGATGCACGAAGATGCACGAAGATGCACGAAGATGCACGAAGATGAACGATGATGCACGAAGATGAACGAAGATGCACGAAGATGCACGAAGATGCACGAAGATGCACAAAGATGCACGAAGATGAACGAAGATGAACGAAGATAAACGAAGATGAACGAAGATGAACGATGATGAAAGAAGATGCACGAAGATGCACGAAGATGCACGAAGATGCACGAAGATGCACGAAGATGCACGAAGATGCACGAAGATGCACGAAGATGCACGAAGATGAACGAAGATGCACGAAGATGAACGAAGATGCACGAAGTTGCACGAAGATGCACGAAGATGCACGAAGATGCACGAAGATGCACGAAGATGCACGAAGATGCACGGAGATGCACGAAGATGCACGAAGATGCACGAAGATGAACGAAGATGCACGAAGATGAACGAAGATGCACGAAGTTGCACGAAGATGCACGAAGATGCACGAAGATGCACGAAGATGAACGATGATGCACGAAGATGAACGGAGATGCACGAAGATGCACGAAGATGCACGAAGATGCACAAAGATGCACGAAGATGCACGAAGATGCACGAAGATGCACGAAGATGCACGAAGATGCACGAAGATGCACGAAGATGCACGAAGATGCACGAAGATGAACGAAGATGAACGAAGATAAACGAAGATGAACGAAGATGAACGAAGATGAACGAAGATGCACGAAGATGCACGAAGATGCACGAAGATGTACGAAGATGCACGAAGATGCACGAAGATGCACGAAGATGCACGAAGATGCACGAAGTTGCACGAAGATGCACGAAGATGCACGAAGATGCACGAAGATGCACGAAGATGAACGAAGATGCACGAAGATGAACGAAGATGCACGAAGATGCACGAAGATGCACGAAGATGAACGAAGATGAACGAAGATGAACGAAGATAAACGAAGATGAACGAAGATGAACGAAGATGCACGAAGATGCACGAAGATGCACGAAGATGCACGAAGATGCACGAAGATGAACGAAGATGCACGAAGATGAACGAAGATGCACGAAGTTGCACGAAGATGCACGAAGATGCACGAAGATGCACGAAGATGCACGAAGATGCACGAAGATGAACGATGATGCACGAAGATGAACGAAGATGCACGAAGATGCACGAAGATGCACGAAGATGCACGAAGATGCACGAAGATGAACGAAGATGAACGAAGATGAACGAAGATAAACGAAGATGAACGAAGATGAACGAAGATGCACGAAGATGCACGAAGATGCACGAAGATGCACGAAGATGAACGAAGATGCACGAAGATGAACGAAGATGCACGAAGTTGCACTGGATGCACGAAGATGCACGAAGATGCACGAAGATGCACGAAGATGAACGATGATGCACGAAGATGAACGAAGATGCACGAAGATGCACGAAGATGCACGAAGATGCACAAAGATGCACGAAGATGCACGAAGATGCATGAAGATGCACGAAGATGCACGAAGATGCACGAAGATGCACGAAGATGAACGAAGATGAACGAAGATAAACGAAGATGAACGAAGATGAACGATGATGAAAGAAGATGCACGAAGATGCACGAAGATGCACGAAGATGCACGAAGATGCACGAAGATGCACGAAGATGCACGAAGATGCACGAAGATGCACGAAGATGAACGAAGATGCACGAAGATGAACGAAGATGCACGAAGTTGCACGAAGATGCACGAAGATGCACGAAGATGCACGAAGATGCACGAAGATGCACGAAGATGCACGGAGATGCACGAAGATGCACGAAGATGCACGAAGATGAACGAAGATGCACGAAGATGAACGAAGATGCACGAAGTTGCACGAAGATGCACGAAGATGCACGAAGATGCACGAAGATGAACGATGATGCACGAAGATGAACGGAGATGCACGAAGATGCACGAAGATGCACGAAGATGCACAAAGATGCACGAAGATGCACGAAGATGCACGAAGATGCACGAAGATGCACGAAGATGCACGAAGATGCACGAAGATGCACGAAGATGCACGAAGATGAACGAAGATGAACGAAGATAAACGAAGATGAACGAAGATGAACGAAGATGAACGAAGATGCACGAAGATGCACGAAGATGCACGAAGATGTACGAAGATGCACGAAGATGCACGAAGATGCACGAAGATGCACGAAGATGCACGAAGTTGCACGAAGATGCACGAAGATGCACGAAGATGCACGAAGATGCACGAAGATGAACGAAGATGCACGAAGATGAACGAAGATGCACGAAGATGCACGAAGATGCACGAAGATGAACGAAGATGAACGAAGATGAACGAAGATAAACGAAGATGAACGAAGATGAACGAAGATGCACGAAGATGCACGAAGATGCACGAAGATGCACGAAGATGCACGAAGATGAACGAAGATGCACGAAGATGAACGAAGATGCACGAAGTTGCACGAAGATGCACGAAGATGCACGAAGATGCACGAAGATGCACGAAGATGCACGAAGATGAACGATGATGCACGAAGATGAACGAAGATGCACGAAGATGCACGAAGATGCACGAAGATGCACGAAGATGCACGAAGATGCACAAAGATGCACGAAGATGCACGAAGATGCACGAAGATGCACAAAGATGCACGAAGATGCACGAAGATGCACGAAGATGCACGAAGATGCACGAAGATGCACGAAGATGCACGAAGATGCACGAAGATGCACGAAGATGAACGAAGATGAACGAAGATAAACGAAGATGAACGAAGATGAACGAAGATGAACGAAGATGCACGAAGATGCACGAAGATGCACGAAGATGTACGAAGATGCACGAAGATGCACGAAGATGCACGAAGATGCACGAAGATGCACGAAGTTGCACGAAGATGCACGAAGATGCACGAAGATGCACGAAGATGCACGAAGATGAACGAAGATGCACGAAGATGAACGAAGATGCACGAAGATGCACGAAGATGCACGAAGATGAACGAAGATGAACGAAGATGAACGAAGATGAACGAAGATGAACGAAGATAAACGAAGATGAACGAAGATGCACGAAGATGCACGAAGATGCACGAAGATGCACGAAGATGCACGAAGATGAACGAAGATGCACGAAGATGAACGAAGATGCACGAAGTTGCACGAAGATGCACGAAGATGAACGAAGATGAACGAAGATAAACGAAGATGAACGAAGATGAACGAAGATGAACGAAGATGCACGAAGATGCACGAAGATGCACGAAGATGTACGAAGATGCACGAAGATGCACGAAGATGCACGAAGATGCACGAAGATGCACGAAGTTGCACGAAGATGCACGAAGATGCACGAAGATGCACGAAGATGCACGAAGATGAACGAAGATGCACGAAGATGAACGAAGATGCACGAAGATGCACGAAGATGCACGAAGATGAACGAAGATGAACGAAGATGAACGAAGATAAACGAAGATGAACGAAGATGAACGAAGATGCACGAAGATGCACGAAGATGCACGATGATGCACGAAGATGAACGAAGATGCACGAAGATGCACGAAGATGCACAAAGATGCACGAAGATGCACGAAGATGCACGAAGATGCACGAAGATGAACGAAGATGAACGAAGATGAACGAAGATAAACGAAGATGAACGAAGATGCACGAAGATGCACGAAGATGCACGAAGATGCACGAAGATGAACGAAGATGCACGAAGATGAACGAAGATGCACGAAGTTGCACGAAGATGCACGAAGATGCACGAAGATGCACGAAGATGCACGAAGATGCACGAAGATGAACGATGATGCACGAAGATGAACGAAGATGCACGAAGATGCACGAAGATGCACGAAGATGCACGAAGATGCACGAAGATGCACAAAGATGCACGAAGATGCACGAAGATGCACGAAGATGCACGAAGATGCACGAAGATGAACGAAGATGAACGAAGATGAACGAAGATAAACGAAGATGAACGAAGATGAACGAAGATGAACGAAGATGCACGAAGATGCACGAAGATGCACGAAGATGAACGAAGATGAACGAAGATGAACGAAGATGAACGAAGATGCACGAAGATGCACGAAGATGCACGAAGATGCACGAAGATGAACGAAGATGCACGAAGATGAACGAAGATGGACGAAGTTGCACGAAGATGCACGAAGATGAACGAAGATGAACGAAGATGAACGAAGATGAACGAAGATGAACGAAGATGCACGAAGATGAACGAAGATGCACGAAGTTGCACGAAGATGCACGAAGATGCACGAAGATGCACGAAGATGAACGAAGATGAACGAAGATGCACGAAGATGAACGAAGATGGACGAAGTTGCACGAAGATGCACGAAGATGAACGAAGATGAACGAAGATGAACGAAGATGAACGAAGATGAACGAAGATGAACGAAGATGAACGAAGATGCACGAAGATGCACGAAGATGCACGAAGATGAACGAAGATGAACGAAGATGAACGAAGATGAACGAAGATGAACGAAGATGAACGAAGATGAACGAAGATAAACGAAGATGAACGAAGATGAACGAAGATGAACGAAGATGCACGAAGATGCACGAAGATGCACGAAGATGCACGAAGATGCACGAAGATGCACGAAGTGCACGAAGATGCACGAAGATGCACGAAGATGCACGAAGATGCACGAAGATGAACGATGATGCACGAAGATGAACGAAGATGCACGAATATGCACGAAGATGCACAAACATGCACGAAGATGCACGAAGATGCACGAAGATGCACGAAGATGCACGAAGATGAACGAAGATGAACGAAGATGAACGAAGATAAACGAAGATGAACGAAGATGAACGAAGATGCACGAAGATGCACGAAGATGCACGAAGATGCACGAAGATGAACGAAGATGCACGAAGATGAACGAAGATGCACGAAGTTGCACTGGATGCACGAAGATGCACGAAGATGCACGAAGATGCACGAAGATGCACGAAGATGAACGATGATGCACGAAGATGAACGAAGATGCACGAAGATGCACGAAGATGCACGAAGATGCA
Organism: Plagiodera versicolora; assembly: GCA_037013635.1. Classification (NCBI taxonomy): domain Eukaryota; kingdom Metazoa; phylum Arthropoda; class Insecta; order Coleoptera; family Chrysomelidae; genus Plagiodera; species Plagiodera versicolora. Next base: position 3,054,893 of record JAYMYH010000018.1, read on the forward strand.
CAAAGATGCACGAAGATGCACGAAGATGCATGAAGATGCACGAAGATGCACGAAGATGCACGAAGATGCACGAAGATGAACGAAGATGAACGAAGATAAACAAAGATGAACGAAGATGAACGATGATGAACGAAGATGCACGAAGATGCACGAAGATGCACGAAGATGCACGAAGATGCACGAAGATGCACGAGGATGCACGAAGATGCACGAAGATGCACGAAGATGCACGAAGATGCACGAAGATGCACGAAGATGCACGAAGATGAACGAAGATGCACGAAGATGAACGAAGATGCACGAAGTTGCACGAAGATGCACGAAGATGCACGAAGATGCACGAAGATGCACGAAGATGCACGGAGATGCACGAAGATGCACGAAGATGCACGAAGATGAACGAAGATGCACGAAGATGAACGAAGATGCACGAAGTTGCACGAAGATGCACGAAGATGCACGAAGATGAACGATGATGCACGAAGATGAACGGAGATGCACGAAGATGCACGAAGATGCACGAAGATGCACAAAGATGCACGAAGATGCACGAAGATGCACGAAGATGCACGAAGATGCACGAAGATGCACGAAGATGCACGAAGATGAACGAAGATGAACGAAGATAAACGAAGATGAACGAAGATGAACGAAGATGAACGAAGATGCACGAAGATGCACGAAGATGCACGAAGATGTACGAAGATGCACGAAGATGCACGAAGATGCACGAAGATGCACGAAGATGCACGAAGTTGCACGAAGATGCACGAAGATGCACGAAGATGCACGAAGATGCACGAAGATGCACGAAGATGCACGAAGATGAACGAAGATGCACGAAGATGAACGAAGATGCACGAAGATGCACGAAGATGCACGAAGATGCACGAAGATGCACGAAGATGAACGAAGATGAACGAAGATGAACGAAGATAAACGAAGATGAACGAAGATGAACGAAGATGCACGAAGATGCACGAAGATGCACGATGATGCACGAAGATGAACGAAGATGCACGAAGATGCACGAAGATGCACAAAGATGCACGAAGATGCACGAAGATGCACGAAGATGCACGAAGATGAACGAAGATGAACGAAGATGAACGAAGATAAACGAAGATGAACGAAGATGAACGAAGATGCACGAAGATGCACGAAGATGCACGAAGATGCACGAAGATGAACGAAGATGCACGAAGATGAACGAAGATGCACGAAGTTGCACGAAGATGCACGAAGATGCACGAAGATGCTCGAAGATGCACGAAGATGAACGATGATGCACGAAGATGAACGAAGATGCACGAAGATGCACGAAGATGCACGAAGATGCACGAAGATGCACGAAGATGCACAAAGATGCACGAAGATGCACGAAGATGCACGAAGATGCACGAAGATGCACGAAGATGAACGAAGATGAACGAAGATGAACGAAGATAAACGAAGATGAACGAAGATGAACGAAGATGAACGAAGATGCACGAAGATGCACGAAGATGCACGAAGATGCACGAAGATGCACGAAGATGCACGAAGATGCACGAAGATGCACGAAGATGCACGAAGATGCACGAAGATGCACGAAGATGAACGAAGATGCACGAAGATGAACGAAGATGCACGAAGTTGCACGAAGATGCACAAAGATGCACGAAGATGCACGAAGATGAACGAAGATGAACGAAGATGAACGAAGATGAACGAAGATGCACGAAGATGCACGAAGATGCACGAAGATGCACGAAGATGCACGAAGATGAACGAAGATGGACGAAGTTGCACGAAGATGCACGAAGATGAACGAAGATGAACGAAGATGAACAAAGATGAACGAAGATGAACGAAGATGAACGAAGATGCACGAAGATGAACGAAGATGCACGAAGTTGCACGAAGATGCACGAAGATGCACGAAGATGCACGAAGATGAACGAAGATGAACGAAGATGCACGAAGATGAACGAAGATGGACGAAGTTGCACGAAGATGCACGAAGATGAACGAAGATGAACGAAGATGAACGAAGATGAACGAAGATGAACGAAGATGCACGAAGATGCACGAAGTGCACGAAGATGCACGAAGATGCACGAAGATGCACGAAGATGCACGAAGATGAACGATGATGCACGAAGATGAACGAAGATGCACGAATATGCACGAAGATGCACAAACATGCACGAAGATGCACGAAGATGCACGAAGATGCACGAAGATGCACGAAGATGAACGAAGATGAACGAAGATGAACGAAGATAAACGAAGATGAACGAAGATGAACGAAGATGCACGAAGATGCACGAAGATGCACGAAGATGCACGAAGATGAACGAAGATGCACGAAGATGAACGAAGATGCACGAAGTTGCACTGGATGCACGAAGATGCACGAAGATGCACGAAGATGCACGAAGATGAACGATGATGCACGAAGATGAACGAAGATGCACGAAGATGCACGAAGATGCACGAAGATGCACAAAGATGCACGAAGATGCACGAAGATGCATGAAGATGCACGAAGATGCACGAAGATGCACGAAGATGAACGAAGATGAACGAAGATAAACAAAGATGAACGATGATGAACGAAGATGCACGAAGATGCACGAAGATGCACGAAGATGCACGAAGATGCACGAAGATGCACGAAGATGCACGAAGATGCACGAAGATGCACGAAGATGCACGAAGATGCACGAAGATGAACGAAGATGCACGAAGATGAACGAAGATGCACGAAGTTGCACGAAGATGCACGAAGATGCACGAAGATGCACGAAGATGCACGAAGATGCACGGAGATGCACGAAGATGCACGAAGATGCACGAAGATGAACGAAGATGCACGAAGATGAACGAAGATGCACGAAGTTGCACGAAGATGCACGAAGATGCACGAAGATGCACGAAGATGAACGGAGATGCACGAAGATGCACGAAGATGCACGAAGATGCACAAAGATGCACGAAGATGCACGAAGATGCACGAAGATGCACGAAGATGCACGAAGATGCACGAAGATGCACGAAGATGAACGAAGATGAACGAAGATAAACGAAGATGAACGAAGATGAACGAAGATGAACGAAGATGCACGAAGATGCACGAAGATGCACGAAGATGTACGAAGATGCACGAAGATGCACGGAGATGCACGAAGATGCACGAAGATGCACGAAGATGCACGAAGATGAACGATGATGCACGAAGATGAACGAAGATGCACGAATATGCACGAAGATGCACAAACATGCACGAAGATGCACGAAGATGCACGAAGATGCACGAAGATGCACGAAGATGAACGAAGATGAACGAAGATGAACGAAGATAAACGAAGATGAACGAAGATGAACGAAGATGCACGAAGATGCACGAAGATGCACGAAGATGCACGAAGATGAACGAAGATGCACGAAGATGAACGAAGATGCACGAAGTTGCACTGGATGCACGAAGATGCACGAAGATGCACGAAGATGCACGAAGATGAACGATGATGCACGAAGATGAACGAAGATGCACGAAGATGCACGAAGATGCACGAAGATGCACAAAGATGCACGAAGATGCACGAAGATGCATGAAGATGCACGAAGATGCACGAAGATGAACGAAGATGAACGAAGATGAACGAAGATAAACGAAGATGAACGAAGATGAACGAAGATGCACGAAGATGCACGAAGATGCACGAAGATGCACGAAGATGAACGAAGATGCACGAAGATGAACGAAGATGCACGAAGTTGCACTGGATGCACGAAGATGCACGAAGATGCACGAAGATGCACGAAGATGAACGATGATGCACGAAGATGAACGAAGATGCACGAAGATGCACGAAGATGCACGAAGATGCACAAAGATGCACGAAGATGCACGAAGATGCATGAAGATGCACGAAGATGCACGAAGATGCACGAAGATGAACGAAGATGAACGAAGATAAACAAAGATGAACGATGATGAACGAAGATGCACGAAGATGCACGAAGATGCACGAAGATGCACGAAGATGCACGAAGATGCACGAAGATGCACGAAGATGCACGAAGATGCACGAAGATGCACGAAGATGCACGAAGATGAACGAAGATGCACGAAGATGAACGAAGATGCACGAAGTTGCACGAAGATGCACGAAGATGCACGAAGATGCACGAAGATGCACGAAGATGCACGGAGATGCACGAAGATGCACGAAGATGCACGAAGATGAACGAAGATGCACGAAGATGAACGAAGATGCACGAAGTTGCACGAAGATGCACGAAGATGCACGAAGATGCACGAAGATGAACGGAGATGCACGAAGATGCACGAAGATGCACGAAGATGCACAAAGATGCACGAAGATGCACGAAGATGCACGAAGATGCACGAAGATGCACGAAGATGCACGAAGATGCACGAAGATGAACGAAGATGAACGAAGATAAACGAAGATGAACGAAGATGAACGAAGATGAACGAAGATGCACGAAGATGCACGAAGATGCACGAAGATGTACGAAGATGCACGAAGATGCACGGAGATGCACGAAGATGCACGAAGATGCACGAAGTTGCACGAAGATGCACGAAGATGCACGAAGATGCACGAAGATGCACGAAGATGCACGAAGATGCACGAAGATGAACGAAGATGCACGAAGATGAACGAAGATGCACGAAGATGCACGAAGATGCACGAAGATGCACGAAGATGCACGAAGATGAACGAAGATGAACGAAGATGAACGAAGATAAACGAAGATGAACGAAGATGAACGAAGATGCACGAAGATGCACGAAGATGCACGAAGATGAACGAAGATGCACGAAGATGAACGAAGATGCACGAAGTTGCACGAAGATGCACGAAGATGCACGATGATGCACGAAGATGAACGAAGATGCACGAAGATGCACGAAGATGCACGAAGATGAACGAAGATGAACGAAGATGAACGAAGATAAACGTAGATGAACGAAGATGAACGAAGATGCACGAAGATGCACGAAGATGCACGATGATGCACGAAGATGAACGAAGATGCACGAAGATGCACGAAGATGCACAAAGATGCACGAAGATGCACGAAGATGCACGAAGATGCACGAAGATGAACGAAGATGAACGAAGATGAACGAAGATAAACGAAGATGAACGAAGATGAACGAAGATGCACGAAGATGAACGAAGATGAACGAAGATGAACGAAGATAAACGAAGATGAACGAAGATGAACGAAGATGCACGAAGATGCACGAAGATGCACGATGATGCACGAAGATGAACGAAGATGCACGAAGATGCACGAAGATGCACAAAGATGCACGAAGATGCACGAAGATGCACGAAGATGCACGAAGATGAACGAAGATGAACGAAGATGAACGAAGATAAACGAAGATGAACGAAGATTAACGAAGATGCACGAAGATGCACGAAGATGCACGAAGATGAACGAAGATGCACGAAGATGAACGAAG